>CM034155.1:383249671-383849671 GCA_019776745.2 Taxus chinensis | reverse complement strand
CTGCCAGTAACAGTGGAACTGCCGGCCTTGCACCTGATGAAGGCCATTGAAGATCCTAGTTTCAGAGATGCTTTGGATAAGAGAATTATGTACCTGCACAAACTGAATGAGGACAGATTGGTGGTTGCTGATAGGATATCTGTTCACCAGCAGAAGGTAAAGGTCCTATTTGATAAGAAAGCCAGGTTCAGAGATTTCCAAGTTGGAGACACCGTGCTGTTATGGAACAAAAGACATGAACCTCGTGGCAGCCATGGAAAGTTTGATTCCCTTTGGCTTGGGCCTTTCAAGATCAGACACTTTGCTGGTAAGAATTCTTTCTACCTTGATTACATGGATGGTTCTCCCCTCCCACTTCCTTATAGTGGGCAGTATTTGAAGTTGTTCAAGTCATAGGTGACTAGGGAGTCCCTTTGTATATTCTGTACAGTGTTTTTTGCTTCTCTGCTTTTGGTGTGTTTTCCTTTTGTTGTTTTGGTGTGTCGCCCTCTATATTGGTGTTCTTTTTTACTCCATTTCCCAATGAACAAGGTACTGGTTTGCTTCCCTGAATTTGTCTAAGTTCTTGCCTTGCCTCATTCCTTGAATTTATGCCAAGTCATCCCCAGAAGGAGCCAGCTGTTTTCCACTCAAAATTTCCGCGCACTTAAAGTGAATTTTCAAAATTGTGAGTTTTGAATGTCTTCTCGGTTGTCTTTGAAAATGTTAAAAGCCAAGAAATTGTAATAGATCTGCATTCCTGGGTCATTTTGTGTGTTTCTCGCGTACTTCACGTATTTTTGTCCCGCATGTCCCAGTTTCAAACTGGCCCCTTTGTTGCATTTTCGCCCGAAACGCCTGAGCCGTGTACTTCGCGCATTTCTGTTCCAAATGTCCCAAACAATTCCAGACCTTTTGTCACGTTTTCACCCGAATTGACCAAGTCACGTACTTCGGAACTTTTTGTCCCAAATGTCCCAAGTCAAAAAAGTGCAAGTCGTTCCAATTTCACCCGAAACACCCGAACCGCGTACTTCACACTTTCTTGTCCCAAATGTCCCAATTTCAAAAGTGCGCTCTATTCCATTTTCAGCCGAAATGCCCGAACCGCGTACTTCGCGCATTTTCGTCCCAAATGTCCCAAAATGCATTTGTGCGTCTTCTCCCTGCTTCGCCCGAATCGGCCGAGCCGCGTGTTTTGTGCATTCACGTCTCACATGTCCCAAGTGAACCAAATGCCATTCATACTTAGTTTTTCCCGCTCTACCTGAATATGTTGCTTTTCAAATTGGTAGGTATGAATTTAATGCGCATTGATTTCCTTTCTCTCTCCAAAACGGCTATATAATGGGCAGACCCCCTTTTACACTTTTCACACTGCTTCCTTCCTCGAACTCCTGTAATCTAATTTCCTGTGCACATACCCATTCCCTACTGCAATTCCTTCCTGAGTCTAGATTGCAATTCTCTCTCAACTACTATCAGTATGAAGATCAAATTCTAGGGACAGGAGCAAGTTTCACCACTAGAGTCTGCCGTTCTCAACATTGGAGACAGTGAAGCTCGACATCTCGACTTCAGTGATTTTTGGGTGAGGGTGGCAGATACAAACCCTACTCCAATGGCACAAATGATTCACGATAGTGGTTTGGCCTTTGCTGGCGGTTTCCCGATCTCGGTACAGTGTGCTGATACCGTGCTTTCATGCGGAGCTCACTTCGACCCCGCCTCGAGCGAATTGACCAATATACACGGGGAACTCATCGCCAAACTGGACGCTGCCGCCATTGGCGCCGCTCTAAGGATCCCAGAGATGGAAAATGCCATAGTCGTCTCCCGGGGTCAAGCACAGGCCCTGTTCGATCAAGAAAGTGACAAATACAAAGCACGGGTTGCAAAGTCCTGGCTGAAGAACCCTAAGAAAGGAGCTTCTTGTCTGACCAAAACCCTCTTGCGGGTAGATTTCAATGAAGAATTTTCTGACTTCATAATCCTGCTGGCTCGGGTTATGGGTTTGCCCACTACCAACGAATTTCACTTCTGGATGTGCCCGCTCATCAGTATGGTGTGCGAGGGAACACAGAATATCAACTAGGCGGAGATCATTAGCATGAATTTGGCAGAGCAGCTGTCCAACGTGTAGCAAACAAAGAAGTTCTATATGACTTCGTACCTGATGTACACTCTGGCAGCATCAAGGCAGTGGTTTGGTTTCTCTTACATAGATGAACACAAATATGATCCAATATATGCATACTACCCGCAGTTCACCCTGGAGACCAGCAATCGTAACTTCAGAAGGGTCAACGACGCTTTCACCATGTACGTGGTTAGGCTGCTCGAAGGTGATACTGCCAGGAGATTCTCGGATGAAGCTATGACTCTGATATCGCACTACGGTGCTTACTTCATCCAGTTCAGGAAATTCTCTTATATCAGGCTTGCCGGCTATGAGGGCACACCTCTGAGACTGCCCATGTTCTGTAATGATAGGATGGCCTTGATAGAAATATGCAGGAAATCAGACAAATTACACAGAACCTGCAGTGATAAGAGGATCACTGGTTTACACTTTCTTATCTCTTTGGGAAATTATACCTGCAAAACAGCCCTAGATGCACAAAATGTAGAAAGAGCCTTGGTTCCCATCACGGTTCACTTCTTCAAGCCAAGGACTTGCTTCGACTTGAAGAGGTTCATTGGGCAGAACATCAAAATAGTCTATCATCACAGAGCTGATACAGAAGACTATTGGGCTGATTGTGCTGATGATTTTGAGGCTAGAAGGAGGCACTATGGCGGATTCTCCTTGCAATTAATTGAATAACTCGACCTATATCAAGTTCCTGAAGGGATAAAGGATGAAAAATCTGATGTATACTCGTTATGAGTATGAAAATGTGGTTAAGAACACTCCTTTAGAGGACGTGGATTGGAACAGGAAAGAGAGGGACGACCTGGCTAAGATCCTTGCTCCAGTTTTAGTCAGGAGTAGGGTCTGGTTTGACAGGAAAGTTTGAGAGTTCAGGAGGCATTCAGGAGAATCCTCTTCTAAGGACGCTTCAACACCGAGAAGAGAAGCATCTATTCCAAGGTCTGAGACACCAGTGAAGACCCCTCCTGCCTCATCAACTCAGGGACCTGCAGAATCTACTCCTTCCTCATCCACCCAGGTATATAAGAAGAAACTCAAAGAAGTAAAGAAAGAACCTGTGGAAGAAGATCTCCAGGAAAAATAGGAAAATTTGCCTATAGGACCAGAGAACATTATTGTTCTCAGTGAAAGTGAAGAAAGCGAAATGCCAACCCTTGCAAATGCTCCTGAAGACCCAGCTGATAAAGATAAAGAAGTTCTAGAGCACTGAGCTTCCAGGTGCTGTAGATTATTCTACCACAATTGCCTCCAGTGCCCCCGCTCACATCTCAACTCGAGTCAACAGCTACACAGACCTTGAGCGTCATGAGCTCCCTGTCTCTTGGTCCCCTTGCCCCTCCTACTGATTCCTCTTCCTCTTTCGCGTGGGTGCAACCTTTGGTCGAAAAAAGGAAGAGAAAATTCTCCTCTCAAAGCTCGGGATCAAATTTTGATGCTGTCACAGCCTTGTTGGGCACCACTCCTTCTCATGCCAAGAAAGCCAAAGTCACCTCCAGAATAGTGTCTGATGCTCAAGGTCAGCAATTCCTGGAGATTGCCAAGCCTACAACGGATAAATCAGAGCAGGACTTGCAGGTATCTGACTTGGAGCTCTCGAGAATCCCAATGGGAGAGTCTACCCCTGAAGGTGAAATTCACAACCTCCAGGAAACAGTCACAAGAGTCATTGGGAGGGTAGAAAAGGGCCAGCAAACTATTGAACAGTTGGAAGAATAGGCCCAAGTTCTCATAGGTTTCATCAAGTCCCTTTTGTCTAAGGATAAAGTTTTGGACCCTACCCCCTTGACTGCTCTCCCACCTCCTGTAATTCTAAGCCAAGATGAAGTGTAGAGTATTAAAGATATGCACAAGTATTCTGTCTATGGCAGAGCTATTGAAGCCATGGTGGATGACATGCTTGTTGCTAGATTAAACTTCATCGATGAAGCTTTCAAACTCCACGAAAAGGTGAGCAATGTGCAACTGAAGCTCTCCTCCACTATCAATATCATGGACAAAGAGCTCAAACTCTGGAGCAGTTGCATAGTAGACCTCCGACTCATGGGACAGACAGATGAGAATATTTTACTGGCGAGTAAAGTTTTTGATGATGCAAAGGACAATCTGTCAAAGTCCTGGGTCTACAATGTGGAGTGGAAGATCAAAGTCCTGGAGGAGGCTTTAGGAGAACTAAAGAACAGTTGGTAGAAGGGCGAAGCTTTCAAGACACTAGTTGTTGCTGCCTTCAAAGATATACACTGTCATCTTCAGGATGAAAATTCTGGTGTTTCCCTTTCCTTTCAAGAAGTCAAAGCTCAATTCAGAGCTTTTGTCAAAGATAATTTATTCAAGGAAAGCTCCATCTCCAAAGAAAAAATGAAGGAGATTTTCTCTCTCCAGTCTGCCATTGAAGAAGCAAATAAATATTATCATACTCACGTCGAGTTTGATAAAGAGATGGAGAAGTGTCTGGGATTTTGGACTCAGTCTATGGCCAACACGTCAGTCCCTCGTGGCAGAGACATAGCTGAGGCATTAAAGAAATTCAGGCAGCAGATTCTGAAGTCAGTGGGTCTCTCTCAGTGACCGGCCACCTGTCTTCTTCCCCATTCGTTTCTCTTCTTCCCTTTCTTTTTCAGTTTTCTTTGTAATAGGTTGAGGTACTGCGATTTGGCGGTCCTTAACTATTCTTTAGTTAAAAGAAATGGTTATGAAGAGTAACTGAATTGTATGCTATATAATGGCCTTCTTTCCGCCATTCTAAGAGGAGGAAGAACTTGGCATATTTTCTGAAAGTGTAAATAGATCATAAAGAAATCAATACAAAAGGGCTTTCCATTCATTGTCTATCTAATCTCTGTTATCTCTGCGTTTTCATTTAATTTTGTGAAGATCATTTGTCTCTAGTTTGTTAGTCTCACTGATTGCATATTTTCAAATATTGCGAGTATGGTGATCTTGTATAACCAAGAAGGAACTTTGTGTCCTTGATTAATGAATCTGAAGAAGGTTATTTACAGAACTTTGTGTCTTTAAATTTCATCTTGTTCATCCAATGCAAATGATCTTGTTTTCAATTCACTGCAACTTCGTATACATAAATAATTATTCTGCTATCTATAATTTTACATGTTGCTCTTCTGCTCATCCTCGTATTCCCTTTCCTCAGTCCTTTTGTAACTGATGATCCTTGTGGAAAACACTTTCGTAATATCCAAGTTCAACCATAAAATCACGTTTTGTATATTTGTAAATAAGTTCATTTCTGAATAAGGGAACCTCTCCCATTAAAGAGGAGGGACTTCTTGTCCCCTGACTGTTGCTCTTCTTAAAAGTCCTATTTGACGACCAACACAACATAAGATCATTTTTCATACTTAGGCCTCAAGTGCGAATATACCCTTGTTTTCATTCTCCCTGCAATAGGTAATGTTACTGGTTTCAATATGTGCATGTCATGGGAGACATACTTCTCCACATAGGCATTCTTCTTTGGGTATATCAATGTTCAGTGTAGCTCTTGGTAATCTTGATCGACTACACTTAGATCAAACCTAAGTTTCTTTTCCTCCTTAAATCGATTGACCTCGTCTTGGAAGTACTGCGCCTTAAAGAAGAAATGAAATTTACACAAAGGACTCTTGGTTCCATCTATCAGAGTAAATCTACCGATACAAAAATGTTAGTATATGGAAAACTTAGCCTCTCTTTTTACTAATGAAGGAAAATACTTGGTTATCCTCCATTCTACCTTGAATGTGTTGTACATCCGTTTATACCATTTCTCCAAGTGTGCCTTACGAGTGGTCATCATGGTGTCACAAGTATACTTTTAAAACCTCTTGGTGGGGGAGGGGTTCTCCTCTGGGTAGTCCCAAACAAATTTTTCTATCCCATTAGGCACTCCAATCTTTGAAAATAAAATGGTGAGGAAGACATTACTAAACATGATCTTTTCTTCATCACGTGTGGCATTTATAATCTCCTCTGCAATAAAAGAAAACATTAAGCAAACATTTAACTAGGTCTTGTTGATCTATGTCCATCTCTCTTTCCCATTCCTATTTGTGACCAAGTGTGTGGTCATTCTCATCACAGGGTCGATGATTGTAGAAATGTCAAATTAGCATGAACCCTTCTTGTAGTCATATGCTTTAATGGTCTTCTTGATGGCCTCCTTGTCATCCAAGTCATCATCCAATGATTCTCCTTCATAGATTAGACCAGTAAAATTACAAATCAGTTGGGGGGTTATACACATCCTCTGATCTGCAAAGTATAAGTGGTTTTCATGCACACATGACATTAGCCATTAGTTTTCTGAAATAGGATTTCTTTATTTATAGTTATTTTACAAGCTCAAGGAAAATAGTTGATTATTTATATTTATTTTACAACTAAAAAAATAGCTATTATAAGAGCATCTAATCATTTCTATCCAAGGGATCATGCATCCCATACCATTCATATTTCTTATTTTTCTTACAAGAGTTTTTTCTTAGGAGAATTTATGCAGCTTGATTGGGATATGTTTCATGTAAATACCCATTGTAATATTTCCTTTCGATATGAGATTCTATTTTAATACATTAACACTCATATCTTAAGATTCAAGGCATGGAAAAGTACCTTATTTGTCTTTTTTAATTGATAGAGTCTTCATCTAGTGACTAAATACCATGCTGCATCACAAGTTGTTGGAAGATTCTTAGTTTATGTTAGGTAAATTCTTGACTGATTATAATCTTAGTCAAACCATAGGATACACATTTTCATTGAGACACATTTTCTTTAACTGAAAGGAGATAATATTAATTGTGAGACAAGATAGCCTTATAAAGCTTTAGATGCACTAAAAGATTTTTCCAGTCTGAAAGTAGTTTTTGGGATGAAAATATCTTTTTGATTTGTTTGTATCCTCCTCTCTAGTACTAGCATTACTTAGAGGTGCTTCTTCTTTTAGCATGTCCTCGTTCCTTGTGATTATTATGAATGTACTTGAGTGAAAGGTCATAGAATAAATCTTTTTTCATGGGAAATAGGTCACAAAGGATACTCCATATGGCTAAAAATGAAATAAAATTAAAACATATCTAAATAAAATTAGGCTACAAAAACTCTAATTATATAGAACTACAAATAAAATCACTTTATAGTATGTTTTTCTCCTCTTCTCTTTTTCAAAAAAAATTTTCTCTAGGTGGCTAATCAGTTTCTTATATCTTGTATCGGGATTGGTAGTGATAAGCTTAGAAACCATGATTTTGATGTGTTGAAGAAACTTGTTATTACATATGGATTGGTATTGCGTGCAGAGCTTCCTATAAGACCTACAAAAGATTTTTTATTTTTTGATCCAGCCCATGATGGAAATAAGTGAGTCTGAATCTATTTTTCCACATTTCAAGCTAATTATTTTTGCTGAATTCTCTCTTTTGGCTTAGCCTTGTCCCATAATTTGATAGATAGTTTTTATCACTTATGTAATTTGTTGTAGTATGTATTTTTGATTACGTACCTTAGAGTAATACTAAATGTTTTCTATTATGAGGACATTCAAGATTTATTATGTTCTCTAGTGTGTGCTTTTCCTTGCAACTTACTAAAAATTTGGAATTTAAACAAGCACACTTGAGTTCTTGGTGTCTTTAATTATCAAGGTGTTGGATGGTTTCAGGATGACAAGAAGAATTTGATTCTTGACTTCCAATCCAAAACTAATACTACTACCATCCACCCAAAGGATGTGGATTATTTGCCAAAGATTGCAAATGAAAATTGGAATGGTGATTTTGTCCTATACTTTCACAAAGGAAGTAAGATATCCATTTGAAATAAATAAGTAATTAAAACTAATACTACCTTATCTGCCCTTACCTTAACCCACCCCCTACCAATAGTCAAACACAAAATGAAATTTAAAAACCTAATCAAAGCAAAAAATATTTTTAACATTGTAAAGTTTTTCAACACACTACATCAATTTGTTATTTTGAATATTTTGCATTTCAGCCTCTTTGAACTCTATAAAACATGATATGTCACAAAGATAAATGAAATTTTAAGTATGTTGAATATTTTGAACTTTTGTGATAACTATATTTTTCAAGTGTTTTAAAACTTTATCGACTAAAATGATTATTGTGTATGCATTTTTAAATGTACATTTATATTTTATAATTTATTATATGGATGTTTATGTGTCATTCCATTTCCAAGAGTTTTTGGAAAATCATCATTTTTACGTTTTGGACCTATTTCTATTTTGATGTTTACTAACCTATAAGAATGCCAATCCAATGTGTTATACCAAAATATAACTATTTTGTTTTCAAGGGAAGTAGCCAATAACAAGTTTAGTGTAGGTTTCACTATCTGTATTAATATGAAAAGCTATGTTTTGAGTCCTAAAATATTGATATTTATTTTCCATATGATTTTTTGTTTCTATCGTTAGCATTCAAACACAAAATGATATCTTCAACTAAATCATGTCAATTTAACTTAATACAGGAGTTGGACAATGGCATCACTTTTGATCCTATTGGGTTGATCAGAATGTTCAATTCTAGAGTAGCTATTAGTGCATATGTGTTTGATCCAGCAAGTACAACAATGAGTTTGAAGGCTCAAGGTAGTGGTGTTTTTGGATTCTATTGCTTTGTGAAGACAGAAATTTTTTGTGGATTCAATGAAGACTTAATTTAGCTATCAAGATGAATCCAGTTTGGATTCTTTCACATTGAGAGCTCCAGACCAAGATATCTATTTATGGGACAATAGAGTTGAGGTATAAAGATGAGATTATTTATCAATGAATCTTTTTTGGCTTCTTTCACATTGAGAGTTCCACATGAAGATATGTATTCATGGGACATAAGGTTTGAGGTCTAAAGATGACAATGTTTCTTGATAAATATGGTTTTGCTTCTTTCACATTGAGATTTCTAGACCAAGATATGTATTTATGGGACAGTTCTAAAGATGACAATATTTATCTTATCTAAATTATACAATTTGGATGTCATAATTTAAATCATCATGAGGTCCTTTGGGATTATAAAATATTTCTCTTATTATCCATTTCCTTGTGCAATATATGAAATAAAGAATATATGTCCCCTAAATTTCATATTAGATAGGAAATATAAATTAGAATGTTCCTCACTTTAAACTTCATATAGTATTCATAGCCTAAAAATCCAATCCTCTTTGGGTATGTTGTGATGATTAGTCTCAATAATTATACACAATAGTATTACTGAACCCAAACAAATGTAAACAATTGCGGGTTTTTATATGGATGTTGTTCATTATATTGGTCCACAATTTTACTACACAACATCATACATATCCAAGTTAAATAGTATTTTAATAACAATATAAGAAAATCTCTAGAACCTGGTCTATTTTAAAAATAGCTACTATTACTTGCATCAGTTAATTTCTGATATCTGAAAACCATAAGGAACAAAACTAAATTGGTCTGCAAAGGCTGCCCACATTCAACATTAGGAAACATCCTTTTTGACAAAACAATTAGCGAAATGATTTCCTAGCAACCCTTTGACATATTTGGCATGTACTTCTCTATTTTTCCATGACTTTGGGCTCACGTATGTTTACCCATGTCTGCCATCGCTACAACCCTTCATCCGGCTATAGAATGTTCAGTCTATTTGAATATGATGTGATCTATATATCATTATAGATAAATAATTTACATCTTAATTACTTCTTCTCAACTACATTTGTTTATTTTGGAATTATCTGGGTATTTCCATTGCTCCTACACAAGTGGCTTGGGCAGGGTTCGATTTATGATCAAGTTGTAAAAAAAATGAAATGTAGAGATACAACCATTAAATGTAATGCTTCATATATATTCCTACACTTAAAAAATCAATCACACCTCTTGTCAACATTAACTAAAAAAGTAATAAATATTCCTTTAAATCAAATAACATATACAGTTCAGCATTCATGTTGCATTTTGCACATGTGATTTCTAGTTTTGTAGGTTAGTTTTTCTTTTAAGATATACATTTATAGTTATGCAGTCAACTCTCACAGTATGAAATAGTCTAAATTTTTGTATATACAAAGCAATTCATGTCAATGTGTATTTTATGAGTGGTTTTCATATATATCGTTACACAATTAATTAGATTTAAATATGCATTACTTGGTAGGTGTAATATTAAAACTAGGTTAATTTGATTAAGATATTGCATTTTGATGAATCTACTTATTTATACATACATATAACCTATGGTTTCAATTCTTTTCATTAGCATTTTGAATCTCAGCTTGTTCTTATCAACTCTAGGCTTAATGTTTATTGTTTTAGGGTTTATAAAAAACACCTCTCCCCTCTGATATTGTTTAACTATCATAGATTGTAGTTGAGGATTCAAGGGGTTGCATTCAAGATGAGAAGATATTATTTGAAATTTTATTGGTTTCTTGTAGAACCATGCCCCCTAATTGCCAAAGTGGTAGACGAAGGTGGCGATGAGGTTATTTGCATCATTCCATCTCGCAATACAATTGGTAATGTGGCAATGAGTTAGATGGTTTCCTTATGGTCCATAATAGACACATCAAGAAAGTACTAGGTACATGATACTTTAAGTATGACACCTCATATGGGAGGATACCCACATAAAAACATGTCAGATGGTCTACAATATGTTTGAATCTACTCACACAGTAAATATATCATTGAGATATTTCCAACACATTTTGAATGGTATCAAACTGACTCTTTATGCAAAAATTATGTCCCATTATAAACACTTAAATTTGGTAATTCTACTTTTTGACATTGTTCTTGACATTGCTCTCTTACTCAAACAAGTGCACTTTACCCATTCTCATCTAGTACATCCTTAGGTTTCTTGTCTAGCTTATTTTCTCTTGCACACTCATATGTCAACAGTTTATAAGAATTCAATGCATGAAACATAGTAAGAAACTCCATTTATTAGCTTCCAAACTTCACATGGTAGATTATCACTTAGGTCAAAAATGTTTTTTAGGGGAAGGAATGTTCGTATGATCCTGACCCTATTGTATTGTCTTGACATTGCTCACTTTGGTCCCAAACATCCTGTTGCACATTATTCTCTGGCTCACTTACTCCTCCTCAATTGGCCTTTGTAACTTGAAACACCTTTGGAAGCATATATAAACAAGTAAAACTAACCTCATTTCATACCTAGAACTCTCAAGCACTCTTATGGACTCTTGTTGCAATAGCTAGCATAAAAAGAACCTAAAGCTCCCTAAACTCTGAAAATACCTCAACACATTCATTAGGGAAGCACTTTTTATAGGTCTAAAGCTTCATACTAGGTATAGGGATTGTTTCCCATATTTGAAAGAAATAAAATTCACCCATTCAAGTAGATTGGAAATAGAAAGACTCAAGTCAAGCATTGTCAAAGAAAGGATGTGAAATTTGATTGAACTACAACTAGATATCACATGCTAGGTGGAGAATGACATGTGGTTTGAGGCCTCTTCGGAGTAATGTCAACATCAGTGGTGTATTGGGGTACCCACAAACTATTATCCATTATTAGTGTTTTGAAGGATTGATAAAATCATTCAGAGATCCTCATAGTGTGATTGAGAGTGATCAACAAACAATGACAAAGTTAATCAAACAAAAAATAAACACAAAAATTCACAAAACATAATTTTCAGCAAATGCAAAACTGTACAAAGAGTTCAAGACTATACAGATGCTCTTGCCCCTATTGTATGGTCCTACCCCAGTATATCTGCAAGTAACATATCCAGTTTAAATGTTTCTCAAGTCTAGATACCCCTATGATGTAGGAGCTTCATCAAGAATCCATTCAAATAAAAAATTTCTTAACTATGAGGTCAATTGAGTTTTTGATGGTATGTGGAGTCATGATAGAGAGAGAGAGAGATTGAAATTCAAAATTGGAGCTTTTCCCTCTAAAAGTGTATTTCAGTTATAAATGCATATCCAAGAATCCTATAGATTAATTAAATGTTGGTAAGTGTCTTGATGAGTCATAGGGTGTGTAATGAGTCTTAAGTGTTGAACCCTTATTTCTTGGAAAGTATGAATTGTGCTCTATTTGATGATACATAACTATCATAGTTCAAGGTAAGACTGTGATTGTTTTGGACTGCATGTTGTACTTACTTGTTCTTTTTTGACAGGAAATAAGAGTCATTATATGTATGAGGTTTTTCATGTTTGAAGTTTAGTGCATCAAGGAAGAGTAAATAATATCCTTAGAAATGATGACATTGTATAGGATCAACCTTATTTGGTAGTGGAATAAAGAAAACTTTGTTAAATTTGTAAGAATAAATGAATAGAGAAGTCACTTATTTGTAAAAAAAATTCAAACACTGGTAATTTATTGATAGTTGTCGAAAATCCTATAGAAGAGATGTTAAGTTTATTTGGAACGAGGAAAGGTCATTCTTCACTTGAGACTATTGTTAGTATACATAGAAACCCTAAGTGCACAATTTAAACTTTCCAAGGAAGAAGGTGAATTCAAAATTTTAGTAAGAGTTGAGAGACATGGTTAAGGATCGCATGTGCATGTTGTTGAATTAGACCTCCATGCCAAATCTAGATCCTTAAATCAAGTTATAATGAAAGTTACAGCTAGATTAAGTTTCTCATGTTAAGAAGAGATACAATTAGGGTTTAATAAGAAAAAATGTGATAAAAACCCTTAAACCTAGATTTTTGTTTTGAAAATTAGAATAAATGACTGTGGCATGTACTTTAGTTGTTTAAAAAGTATTTTTTTAGGTTTCACTAGGTATTTTTTAAGTTATCTATGACAATCTCAAAAAGAAACAATGAACTCGGGGCTGAGGCTGTTAGAGTAGGTATTTACCTTAGCTCATGTTAACCTAGGTACATTATTTACCTTTATTGTATTTATCCTCACCCACTTATGTGTGTGGATATTTCTTTTTATTTATTTAGATATTAGGAGATATTATCTAGTTGTTAGGTATAGTTCTTTCCTTGATCTATGGTATTGACTAGCTCTTTCCTATATCTATGGTATTGACTAGATCCTTGATGTCTAGTTCTCTCATAAATCTATGGACTTGACTAGTTCTTTGATGACTAGTTCTTTCCATGATTTATGGCTTTATCTACGACCTTGAGTGGTTCTTAGATTGTTATTCCTTGCCTATATAAGCAAGGCCACCCATTGAAATCCTTAGCCCCTGGTCATATGGTATGGTCATATGAGGGCTTAAAGCTTGTGATTCCTACTAGTAGGTGCTTAATTCCAGCCCCCTTTCATTTTATTTGTGTGGCGAACGCAAGAGCATTTTAGTTTATTTTAGTGGAAAATAAAATAAATAGTAGAGCATAATATTGAAAACCTTGTATCTTTTGATCTGTAACTCGGTTTTGAGTTCCTTTTTTGCAAAAGTGCATAGTTTTTTATGCTCTTTCCATGGGAAATATTTATTTTTAGAATCGCCCTATAATTATAAAGTGCCATATTGTAACACGCACTCATTATAAAGTGCCAACATCTGGGGGGGCTCTTGTTGCATTGCTTGGGGGTCTTGTTACATTACTTGGCTCTTCCATTTCTTTTGGTGATTTTTTTAAAGATGGCATCTACTTCTACATTAACTCTTATTGAGCCCTTAACAACACATAATTAGAACACATGGAAACCAAGAATGGAAACAATAATTAAGCAAAAAGGATTATGGGCTTTAACTTCTAAAAAACAACTAGTGTTCACTAGAGAATATGAGAAATTTTAGTACCAGTGCAAATTTGATGAGTGTATGGGTTTGATAGGAACTTATGTAAGTGACAATCTTTTATTTCATTTGGAAAAGTGTGACTCTCCTTTCAAAATATGGGAGAAATTGGAGGATTTATTTGGTAAGGTGGATCATATGAGAGCTATGCAACTTGAATTTGAGATCACCTCTCTTAATCCTGAAGATTTTCCAACAATTATAGACTATCTTACCAAGTTCAAGCATTTGTTGACACAGTTGAAGGGGAGTGGAAGAGATAAAAAAGATGAAGAGTGTGTTTACTTGATTCTATCCAAGTTGAGAGGACCATTCTAAATTTTTGCTTCTACCTTTTTCTCTAACATGGATGCCTTAGGTGACACCTTCAAAATGCCTAACTTAGAAACATTTTGTGAAATACTTACTAGGGAAGAATCCAAATTATCTCACCTTGAATCTTCCACCTCTCAAAAGGCATTAGTTGCATCTAATCCTAAGGGAAAGGGAAAACCAAATAGTAAAACAAAATCCACACCTTCTCCATCTCAAAATTCTCCTAAACCTAAAGAAAACAACTCAAAACCCAAGGAGTCTTCTAAATCCAAGAATAATTCTAGCCGTTCATGCTCTTTTTGTGGGGGTAGTAATCATGAAGAAAATAGGTGTTATAAGCGAATGCAAGCCTTAGAGGATGTAGTCAAGAAACACAAAATTTCTATCTCCACTCCACCTCATTCTAATCAGCATGGAAAAGCACTTAATGTTGTTGGAATATCTCAGTCACCACTTGCAGTCAATTGGGTTATAGATTCTGGTGCTTCTCATCACATGACTTCTTCCAAGGAGTCTTTTGTTTCTCTAGGTTTGAGTTCTACTTCCAAAATTGAGGTTAGAGATTCTTCCTTTCTTTCTGTTGAGGTAAAAGGTGATATACAACTTGATGGTGGCAATATCCAAGATGCACTATATGTTCCTAACATCACTACAAATTTTCTTTCTGTATATCAAAATTTTCATTTTGGTCAAGGGAAAACAATGACTTTTACACCACATGGGGTAGAAGTAAGAACTTTGTTAGAGCCTTTTTCACTTGTTGCTCAGGGTATTGTTGATCATAGTTCAAGACTATATCACTTTGAAGGTTTTGATGACACTTCTTCTATAGGGACAAGATTGGTTTCTCATTTATATTCAAAGAGTAAGCTTTGGCATGAAAGATTTGGACATCTCAATTACAGATATTTAAAGGAGTTGAGAACTCATGGTATGGTAGATGGTCTTCCTAGAGTTTCTTTTCTTGAGGGAGTTTGTCATGGTTTTGTATTAGGGAAACAACACCAAGATACTTTTCCTAAGAATTTGTCTAAGAGAGCTTCTTCACCACTTGAGCTTGTGCATAGTGACTTGATGGTTTTTCCTACCCCATATTTCAATGGAGCTAAGTATGCACTTACATTTATTGATAATTTCTTGAGGCGTACTTGGGTTTGTTTTCTCAAGTAAAAAAGTGATGTTTTTTCACAATTCAAAGTCTTCAAGTCTTTGGTCGAGAAAAAATATTCTAGTAGCATAAAGAACCTTCGCACTGATAATGGGGGGGAGTACTTCATCAATGAGTTTTCTAAATTTTCTAAAACTCAAGGCATTATTCACCAGCATTATGTTCCTCATACTCCACAACATAATGGATTAGCAGAAAGGAAGAATATAAATTTCAAGGAAATGGCTAATTATATGATGCATTCTAGAGATATACCTCCTATCTATTGGGCAGAAGTAGTTAATTGTGTAACTATATTCAGAATCACACACAACACAGAGCACTTGAGCATTTGACTCCAGAGGAAGCTTGGTCCAACACTAAGCCAGATGTCTCATTTTTTTGATTCTTTGGGAGTCATGCTTGGGCCTTTGTGCTAAAGAAGAAAAGGAAAGCTTTGGATAAGAAGAGTAAACCCTTGATCTTTGTAGGGTATTGTGAGGACATGAGAGCTTATCGTCTTTTAGATCCTGATACACATGATGTTCTTTTTCGAACACATGTTCAGCTTGATGAGAATTTCACTCCTCATGATTCTTCATATTCTTCCATTCCTTCTTCTTCTTCATCTTATCTTGACGATCTTTTCTTTGAGGAGATTGATGAGGAGGTTATAGATGCCGTTGAGGATCCTATTCCCACTGATGTTGTCATTATGCCTAAGTGGGCTCGTACTACAGTTTCTGAGGCAACACCTTTCATAGAGGATATTCCACCCACTAGGCATCATCACGCACATTCTATAGGTTCTAAACTCTTATGTCAGGTAGTTTCTGAGGATCCACAATCTTTTTCAAAGGCTCATGGGATACAGGACTGGGATGATGCGATGACAGCTGAGTATTCTTCTTTGATGAAGAATCATACTTGGGATTTGGTATCTCTTCCTAAAAGAAGAAATATTGTTAGGTGTAAGTGGGTATACCAAACAAAATATGCAGCTAATGGGTCCATTGACAAGTATAAGGCTCGTCTTGTTGTAAAGGGTTTTTCACAAGTCAAAGGTATTGATTACTTTGAGACTTTTGCACTTGTTTCCAAGATGGATTTTGTACGCCTTGTACTTGCTATTACTGCATCACAGGGGTGGCCCGTATACCATATGGATGTGAAGAGTGCCTTCTTACATGGAGATATAAAAGAGGAAATATTTATGGAGAAGCTGATTGGATTTGTTCAAGACTCTTCTCTTGTTTGTCAGCTCTGAAGGTCTCTCTACGGTCTCAAACAAGCCTCTCGAGCTTGGTATGAGAAGATGGATTGTTTTCTTCTATCTACTAGTTTTGTTCATTGCCACTCCGATCATACAGTGTATCTCCAGCATGTCGGTGAGGATATTATGATACTTGTCTTGTATGTTGATGATTTGTTACTTACTGGCAGCTCCTCTTCCCACATTCAAAGTATTCAGAGGGCTCTTTTTACATTGTTTGACATGACAGATCTTGGGATATTGCATTATTTCCTTGGTTTTCAAATTTCTCAGATAGATTCAAGGATTCATTTGAGTCAGCAAAAGTACACCCATGATCTTCTTAGGTGCTTTGATATGGCTGATTGCAAGCCAAGTCCATCTCCTTTTCAGTTTGGAGTTACTCTTACATCCACATGTACCACACCACTTTGTGATCCTACATTGTATAGGCAGTTGGTTGGGAGTCTTATGTACTTGACCCATAATCACCTTGATATTTCATTTGCAGTATGGATTGTATCTTAGTTTGCACATTCTCCTCATAGTATTCACTGGCAGGCTGCTAAAAGGATTTTGCACTATTTGCATGGAACTTCCAACTTTGGCCTACACTACACTAGGGGATCTACTCAGTTGGTTGGGTATACAAATTCAGATTGGGCAGGTTCTATTGATGATAGGCGTTCCACTTCTGGCTATCTTTTTTGTCTTGGTTCTTCTCCAGTTACTTGGGTGTGTAAAAAGCAAAAGGCTATTGCACTTTCATCTTCAGAGGTAGAGTACAGGGCAGCAGTTATAGCGAGTCAGCAGATTCTTTGGCTTTTCCAGTTATTGAAAAAGTTTTAATTCCCACAAGATTCACTGATTATACTTTGGTGTGAAAACCAAAGTGTAATTCACATTTCTTGCAACCCAGTTGAGCACCAGCGGACCAAGAATATTGAGATACACATCCACTTCATTCAGCAACACATTCCAGATGGAGTTCTTTGCTTGGAGTACCTTCTGACTCAAAAGTAGGTTGCAGACATCTTTATGAAGCCTTTTGCATCGCCTTGCTACCTTGAGTTTCGTGGAATGCTTGGGGTTTTAGAAGTTGTTCTTGGGGGGTGTTTGTGAGAACATCTTCCTTATTCTTCTTCTTTCTCTTTCCCTATAGAAGGATTCTTTCCCTCGTTTGGTTCGAGATTTCTTCATGGATATATTATACATGAGTACCTCATTAGGCCTAGTTTCCGGGACTCATACTGTGGACATGCCACTTCTATTTTGGCCCCTAGCTTCACTTGAGGGGGGGTGTTAGAGTAGGTATTTACCTTAGCTCATGTTCACCTAGGTACATTATTTACCTTTATTGTATTTATCCTCACCCACTTATGTGTGTGGATATTTCTTTTTATTTATTTAAATATTAGGAGATATTATCTAGTTGTTAGGTATAGTTCTTTCCTTGATCTATGGTATTGACTAGTTCTTTTCTAGATCTATGGTATTAACTAGATCCTTGATGTTTAGTTCTCTCATAAATCTATGGACTTGAATAGTTCTTTGATGACTAGTTCTTTCCATGATTTATGGCTTGATCTACGGCCTTAACTGGTTCTTAGATTGTTATTCCTTGCCTATATAAGCAAGGCCCATTCTCATTGTATTTTATTGAGTTCCATAATAATATATGATATTGCTGATCATTTCTTTGCAAAGGTTTTGTGTAAAGTTATTCTGGCGAATTGCTTTCATCTTATTGATCGTGGTGTTTGATTAGCATCTGTGTTCTTGGCTTGGTACGATTTGGTTATTGTTCCTTTTAAAGGCCTAATAGGAGACGTGCATAACAAAGGAAGTTACATTTACCCTGGGAGATCATTCTTGAAACTTTGTAGGCATGATTAAACCTGAAATGGGTACTCAGAAGTGTTATTTTTGGGTCTTAAATCCATCTAAATGAAGAGTTGTGATGGTTTTAAGACTATCTTAGGTTAGTTAGGCCTTTGAGAGTAAAAAGAGAAAAGGGGGGATTGAGAAAGCTAGTGAAGAAGTAGTATTTTTAAACTTTGAATACACTATGAGCATGACATGAGGTTTAGGGAGGAGTTGTAGGATATTTTTGGGTTGCCAGAGATGTCTTTATTCATGAATGTTCCAAGCAAACCTATCTTAAGGGTACAAATTGCAAGATAGAGCAAGGTTTAAGAAAGATGAATTTGTGAGTAATTTTTTATCATGTTGATGGTTTTATAACATGTGTTTTGAGTATTAATATAGGGGAGGATGCCTAAGACGTATTAAAGGAGAAAATATCCAAAAATTACACTCTTGAGAAAGTGGCTAGTGAGGTAAAAAATTGAGTAAACAGTTGAAAAGGTGAGTGTTTAGAGAGGTTTCTTGAAATGTAATGTACGGGATGGTTGATGTAGCAATGATTGAATGTACTAGACAAGGTATGGTGCTGAAGAGATCATTCAAAATGGCATTTGTCATTTTTTACAAGATTTAAGCCATTTTAGGCTTGTGTGAGATCCTTAAATGCAAAGCTAGGGTGAAGGTAGTTGTTTAAAACCTTCTTGTTGATTGAATATATGATTGAGACTATATATGTTCTGCATCACCCTATTTTAACATTTAGATGAGCTATATCATCCTTGAATCACATGTAATCAACTAAGTGCACTCAATCCCATATATTTGTGAGTTTGGATTAAATCGTGTACATTTATTGAAAGTATTAATGTGTTATTATGATATTAAATGGTTAATATTAGAATTTAATTAGTCATAATAATCCCCTATAACATTTTATGTAATTTCTTGGTTAATAAAAGTGTAAAAACCCTAATCAAACTCAAAAAGGGTGAAAACATTTGTAGAACCCAACTCTTGAATCACACATTGTGTCTCAAACACCTAGTATCCTTAGGGTTCATTTCTACATTTTATCTTCATATCCACACCATATTTCTATCTATTATCTACCCTAAACTTGATTTGCACAAATTTCCCTAGGGTTTCATGCTCGTTTCTACCCTTTGGGTTACTTTCTAGAGCTCTTAATTGTAAAATCACCTTTTGTTTCGTATCTCTATCAAACCAAATCTATTTTCAAATTACTTTTATGTTATTTTGAATTTTTACATATTTAAAAAAAACCTCTTTGTGTTTTCCCTAAGTTTTAGCAAAATTTTTGAAAATTCAAAAGTACTATTGTTAGTAATTAGGGCATAATTGGAAAAATATACACTTTTCGAAAATTCCCTCTTTTATTTCACATAATCATACTCAAAAATACCTCTTTTAGATTTTTCAAATTCAAATTCTATTTTTATATATGGTCATTTTATTCTCTCTCCATGATTTCCCAGACCACCATATGTCAAGTCTCCTTATATCATTTAATTCAATGACACCCAACATGTAAAGATGCTCCCACAACACTAGTTCACAAAATCAAGCTCCTTGATAATACAACACCTATCGATATGAATTCAATTTTAGGTCGTGTTTCAGATCCTCCTACTTGCAATGATGACACCTTTCCTAACCCTATCTTAGATTCTATTAAAGCTTTACACAATGATTTTCAATATCAATTTCAAGCTATGAATGTGGAGATCACATATCTCAAGTGTGAGATAATGCATCTAAACGATTTTTCAAATGCCCGTATCCATCATATCTCTACAAATCATGATCAATCTACTTCTAATACCACTAAGAATCCATGTTATACACACATCATGCAGGATACATGTGCCCATACAAGTGAAGTCAAAATATTACAACAGAAAATACCTCTTTGGTTTGATAATCATGCTCGACAACACGATATTGTATCTGAGAAACTCAATCATGAGTTAATCACTTTGTTACATACTCATTACTACCCTCGCTATCATCTTACAGAACTTAAAGGCCAACCATTTTTTAATTATCATGAAATTAATGGACATCGTGATAATGATTGTTATGTTTTGCAATGCAAAATCCAACACATTCATCTAAATTTTGTACACATGTTTCTAAATCTAATCCATATATTTCCAATGAACATAATGTAAGATTGAATGATGCAACTTCTCCATGAATACAAGAACCACTTATTCAACAAGAGAATAAAAATGACATACCTCCTTTAGATGTACCAACCTCAATAGTAATATCACGTCCTATTATTGTGTAAAGTGGATAACTATCAATTTCACCTAAATCATTACACATTGCATCAAAACATATAAAGCATGCACAACTACAATTCATGGGAAACATTATAATGAATTATACAAATATCTCTACTCCTTCACAACAAATTGATATAGATCCTAATTCACTTATCAATATTGATTGCAAAAATAGTAAAAATGATGCCACACCTATCACTAACATGGAAAGAACTATTAAATATCATCACAAAACAAGTATCGATGACTTTGTTGATGATATGTGGATCTCTACTAGCACATGCACATACAAGCTAAATCCTAAGTTTTCTCCTAGTAAACCTTCTCTATATATCTATATTTCCACACAACAAGTTAGGCTAGATCCTAAGGCCACATCTATACCTATTGTTCATGTTGATGATTCTCTCTTTATCCTTGATGGTCCCGGGGCTTTTCAGATTGATCAATCTAAACTTATTTCTCATATAAAAGAACATTTTCCTATTATCAATAGACTCAACATATAAAGTGGACTTTCCTTACTATATCTACAAGTATAATTATCTAACCCATTATTTTACCTATTAAATTCACCTTATATCATCCACACGCACCACTATGTGAATCCTTCTCCAATACTTGGGGGTATATATGGATATCTCTTCCTTATTTTCCAATAATAGGTTTCCTTGCAAGCCCCTACAAACTTTGGTAAGGCTCACATTTCCAATCTATTTTTTATTCCTCCTATATCATCCCTCTTTTATCATAATGGCTTTCCAACATCAACCAAATTCAATATCAACTAATTGAAATCTCTTCAAGACATGGTATCCTAATCACAAATCTCAATTCAAAGTATTTTACTTCAAGCACATTTCATAGAGCTACTTCACCTAAAGTATTTTGCACACATCACCACTATGATACCCCTTACATTTGAATCACAACTAAGCCCTATCCTTCCATCATCTTCAACAACTACTTTACCTCCTTCAGAGGTACTCATCGGGTAGCTTTCATGTTATCCCTCTTCTTGTAAAAATCTATGCACTCAAAAATTCCAAAAAGATTGATATAATCACAAAAATAAAAAAACATTCAAATATTTTCAAAAACTCAAAAATTGGGACATCTTTCTCTACCATACATTGTTTGCACTTTACATTATGCATATTTTTTATCCCTTTTCTTTGATAGATAAAAAAAATTATTCTTTACATGTATGCGTTCATGGGGTATATTGAGCATGATGAAGGACATACAAATTGATACATGTTTATGGGAACTATCATTGTTCCTTTCACACTTTCTCTGAGAGAATCCCTGCACACAAACCAAGTAATATTATTTCTTTGTAGTACCTTTTCACTTCCTCATTACGTTTGATTGCATACATTATGTATTTTATTACTTTTGAACTAACAGGACTAACACATATACCTTGTGTGGTGTTGACAAGTTTTCAGTTTATATACTCTTCTATATCACTTGTTATGTCA
The DNA here is from genome assembly GCA_019776745.2 of Taxus chinensis. Lineage (NCBI taxonomy): Eukaryota > Viridiplantae > Streptophyta > Pinopsida > Cupressales > Taxaceae > Taxus > Taxus chinensis. The sequence goes on along the minus strand of CM034155.1, from coordinate 383,827,380 downwards.
TTTTATCACATTATGATACTCTAGTTTTCTATACATGCTAGTTGTGTGAAGGTACTTTTTTATTACTCTAATTTTGGCTTAAGTGCCTTGTTTGTCCTACGACACCATGGGTGTCCCATGTTTTTGGCATAATTCCTTTATTGTGTGACATTACATATCTTGTTTACAATTCCAAGGGCCTTGATTGTCTCACGACTATAGAGACCCTAAATTATACACTTATCCCATTTTTCTTCCTAGTACATCTTTTTATTCACCCATTTGTAATTAATTGATTAAATCAGTTAAATAATGTGTATTGTACCCCTTTAGATTAATTAAATTAATCGCTAGTACCCATTGTGTTATTTTAATTATCATTTATTAATTAATTGATTAGTGTGTAAATACTAGTCAATTGCCACTCAGATTCTTAATCAGCAACCACGTGAACTCCACTCGGATTCCACATCCTCATCCTAGTCAACTACACTTCTATAATCCTAGGAAGGTGGGGGAAATTGAATTCCACGTACAACCACCTTTCTGAATGCAACTTTTTCTAAAAAAATCCCATTATTGCCCTTAAATGGCATTTAAACTCCTACAACTACTACAACTTCCTCAAGTGCTAAAAATAGCATGTGAATTGATCCGCTTGTAACCGACTTCCAACCACTTATGCCTCTATAAAATACAAGCCTACTCTCTTGCAAATCCTATTGGATGAATATCACAATTACTCTATTAAATTTGCTCCAATATCTGCATATTGGAAGCTCCCTAAATCTACTCGTAGAAATTTTCATCCCTAATTTGGAGACCATTCAAGAGCACCCACAATTTCAAAAGGGTACACAACTTCTAGGCTCTCACAACCTACTTGAGGTTGTATTAGAAGGTTACATGGAGGTTTACAAGTTTTTTTACTTTCCATTTACTATTAATTTTCTTTGTTCACATTTTGGCACACCCGGTGGGACCACACTCATCTTATTTCATTTTCATTTCATTTACTATTCTATGTTTCATTAATTTCACATTAAATCTCTTTTTTGTATGCAATGTAAAAATTTCACAAGTTGTTTGGGAAGCAACAATTCCGTTATAACATCACAAAAAATAATTGATATACTACTATTGTTTTTGTAGGTGTTTTGAATATTCTGCAGTTGTCTTTACAAGATTTTCTTCGGGTTTATATCAGATCTTTGATTTTGATATGTTTTCTTTCTATTTGTTTTGCCACATCCTTATTTATTCTCCCTTCTCAATAATTACACACAAAACAAAAAAACAAAGCAAACATTAGATTCTTTCTAAATAATATTTTGTTAAAATGATTTTTATTTAAAAATAAAATCAGATATAAAAATAAATAAAAATAAAACCTAAATTGCTATCCCTACACCCCCTTCCCTTCCCCGGCTAGATCAACTATCCCAACTGAGATGACCCGACTTACTCCCCCCATTTCCCCCCTATATTCCACCTCAACTCATAATTAACTAAAACATGAATATTTTAGAGTTAATCTAATAAGTACAATAGTGAAAAAAATGTCTAAAATAAATAAGGAAAGTGATCAAAACAACTTAGAAAGTATAAATGTAAAACCCTAGAGTGCAAGGAGAGTTACAAAGAACTCAGCTGATGGGAAGAGTTTGTTGGAATGTGTCACAAAGATGGGTAGAGAAACATGAGGAGGAAATAATTGTGCTGAGGTCCCAAAAAGTGCATATCTGAGCAATCTGGGTTGACTGGGGTGCTTGTGGGCACCCTAGTTTGAGTTCTAGGTGCCCTGGTCTACAGAAATAGCTTAGAACCAGGGTTCATTTTAAGACACCTCTATAAAATTGTAGGTGGAAAATACCTGGCGAATATCCCTGGAACCAGTTTCAGGGAAAGGTGAATTTGACAGTATTCCAAAACAAAAATTTCACCTGGTTTTTCATGGCTCCATCATTGACATGCGACAACAAGACGTCACTGGATCCTATTGACGCACGTCACTAGATCCTATTGACGCGCGTCACTGGATCCTATTGACGCGCGTCACTGAATCCTATTGACGTGCGTCACTGGATCCTATTGACGCGAGTCACTATATCCTATTGACACATGTCACTGCTTCTATTGATGCACATCACTACCTCCTTTTGACGCACGTCACTAACCCCTTTTGATGCGCATCACTGGCTCCTATTGACGCACGTCACTGGATTTATTAATGCGTGATAATTGGATATATTGACGCGTGTCAACGAAGACCATTGACACGCGTCAATTGAAGCCATTGACGCCCGATTTAGCCTATAAATACCCTTCAGCCGGTCATTTTCTCGTTTTCACCTTCCCGCTCTTGAATTTTTGCAGGTCTTAATCGTTGTCAAAGACGCAAGTAAAACTATAATGTCGACTTCACATGCTTCCCAACTGCAAGTTCAGGAAAAAAATCAAGAGAATCCAATTCAATCGATTGCCAAGATCAACTACAGGAATCCCTTATGCCCTCACATCCATATTGTTTTAAAGATGTCTTTAGAATATAAATATTTGATGGATGCGTGTGAATTTACAGGGCTCGTTAATATGCCCCATTTCGAAACAGATCCGGATATTTTGAATTACCTTCTGTCGTCCTACAATTCAGAGGACGGAATTTTTTATGTGACTCTGAATGATGGCCAAATGTTCCAATTCAGTATCGAAGCAAATGACATCCATCAGTTTACGGGCCTTCCGTTCAGAAATTTACCAATTGTTACAACCAAGGCAACACTCCTGGAAGAAGACAAGAAATTTCTCGAATCAACGTTCGGTTTCCATGTTGATTGTAAGTATAATTTGTTTTAATTCATATTTTTTATTCTAATACAATTTGTTATAAATTTATAGTAATTTTCACTGTTTTGCATTTGGAGCCCATGTTAATAAATCCAGGCGTGGTGTGGATACGCAATCAATTGCTGTTAGGAAATTATAATATTAGTGCTCCATTAAGTTTATTTGTGATAGGTGGAAAATAATATCTAGAGAATATTATTGTAGTGAGTTGTTTTAACAACTCACGTACATATTAGTTTGTAGAGAGATTTGTGGGAGTGTTGTTAAACAACCTCCTTGTTTTTAGGAATACATATTCCTATATATGTGTAACCTGCTTCGCATGAAAATGTATGAGAGAATTATTATTGTGTTGAATATATGATCTGAATAGAAAATATTTCTGGTGTTTTCTCTGTGCAAATTGTTCGCACCTTTCATATTGGTATCAGAGCAATTTGATCCAATTCTATAATGGCATTCATAAAGTTATGAGATGAAAGAAATTATTTATTAATCGTTGGTCAAGGGGCACCCCCGCCATTCTGCATTGCCCCAAGTGATGTTATCTATCTGGAGAGGAATCGTATTTATTTTCATATAGATCAGGTTTGTGCCTCTATTCTTTATTGTATCTTGGCGACAACATAGTCACGAAGCTGGAAACACCAACAAAGGAGATCACTGGTAAATCCAAAGGAGAATGCAGCTGGTATACATTAGTTTCTTCATCTGTGTATCAATCATATCTGATATCTATTGTTTAAATGATGATTTAACGGGAATCAAATGAAAACTCAGAACATTTTTGAAGTTCTATATGGAATACATCCTCTTCCAGCCTCCACGTCTATGTAACAATCTGTGCAAGGCTCGTGAATATTAAAAGAGAAATATCTGAAGACATTTAACTGTCACTAGTTTTAGTTCATGCCAGATATTTATTTAGATCAATTTTTACATTAGCTTAGCCATTTTCAAAAAATTTGGTTCATTGATCCGTTAGATGTTGCATGGATCAGATTGCCTAAAGCATTGTCTATTAACAAAATGTGAGAAGATATTAATGCAGCTCTAAACTGACACCACAGTCTGCGTTTTGTACTCAAAAGGAGAATACTGTGCCAGGTGAAAGGAATAATTGCATTTGTGTGCAGATATTTTCTTGACTGCTGGGTATCTAGGCAAAAACATGTTTCACAACACAAATCCTATAGACATTGATAGATCATACTCCTGCTAGGCGTGTTCAGTAACTCAAAGTTTTTGATCTGGTCTTGATGAGTGGAATCCCCATCTCAAGCCTTCCTCTCAATTCGACGGAAGCACATAGCTTGGTCGTCTTCTCAAACATGCGTTTTTGGCTGCTCCCATGCACACTGTAAAATTTTGAGACCTAACTTATGCCATTAGCTGTAAGTATTTTGTTTTTTAGGTTTCGGGTATTGTTATTTTTTTAGAGATTATTTTAGGATTGTCAAACCAGTTCTCGAGTGTCATGAAAAGAGTCACATTAAACATAATATTAGTTGTTATTAGTCCTTCAAAGTTAATAAGTCTTTGTCTCGTTCAAAGTAATATTTTTTGTGTCAAATCCATGTAAAATTCAAAAGGTAATTTGTTCTTATTACTTTTTTAAATATATAGTGTAAATCGGGAGCAATATCGGTTGAAGCCGACTCCCCTAAAAAGAGTGCATTTTCGGTTGAAACCGACGCTCTAAGGTATAATGGACATTCCACTAGAAAAATTCAATGGTCTCAATTTTCATACATGGAAAGTCAAAGATCCAGATGCAATTGATGAACAAAAAATCTTTGGAGACGATTAGTAGATGGAAAAAGAACCAACACCTTCAGATCCGACCAGATTGGCAGAATGGGAAACACGGGATGATAAAGCCAAAGCCATTATTGGCCTCGCCCTTTCAGACTCTGAATTACATTATGTTGATCTAGATAAAAAAATCGGAAGGACATCTGGGATAATTTGAGAAAATTATTTGGTTCAAAAGTAGTCAATGCAAAGTTTTCCCTGAAACTTCAGCTGTTCAAGCTAAAAATGAGTGATGGAGATACAATGTCTAGTCACATCAACAATTTACGATCTCTCCTTAGACAACTTGCAGAAGTAAAAGCTCCAGTAGATGACGAGGATGCAAAAGCTATTCTGTTGATTAGTTTACCACCCAAATATAGTAATGTTGTTTTCACTCTTGGTCAGATACCTTCTAACTCATTGGAAGATATGATATCAAGCTCTCCTAGCTGAGGAAAAATGGACCAAAGAAGATATAGAAGAAGAAATAGCAATGTATGTAAAAAGGGAAAGTACAAATTTTTTTTCTAAATATAAAGAGGAAAGAGAATGTTTCTACTGTAAGAAAAAGGGGGGCATACAGCTTCATTTTGTAGAGCACGAGCTCAAGATATACTTAGTGGAAAAACTCAAAGGAATTGAGGAAAAATTTGTTACTGAAGAAAGATCAGAGAATGAGGAAGAAAAAGTAAATGAAGACAGTGGCTCTGAAGACTTCTTGTTCTGAGCATGAAACCGGAGGCAGGAGGCATCGGAGGTTGGAGGTCATTCAGCGACCTCTCGTCAGTTGCCAACGACAGGGCCGCATATCAGCTTTGATGATAGGTGTGTGTGTAGTTTGATTTTAGTGCTTCCAGTGTGGTGTGCCTCAGTTTGCAATAATCTTGTTTTCAATAAGTGGAAATTTCACATTGAGGGGGGGAACATCATTCCAATGTTCCATTTCCAGTATGTTAGTTTTTTCTATGTATGTATGAGCAACAGATGTCAACAGAATTTCCTATGTTATTCCTTGCAGTGAGATGTGACGAGGGGCTGAGAATAGTACTTGGCATATCATGATGTGGTTGTAGGTAAACCACTTGAAAACCTTCATTTGTGGTTTGTGGTAAACCAATAACAAAACCACCATTCTTGGTTATTGGTAATCCATTTGCAAAACCATCACTTTGTGGTTTGTGGTAAACCAATTGCAAAACCACCATTCTCGGTTTGTGGTCAACCATTTGCAAAACCATCCTTGAGGTTTGTGATCATCCTATGAAAATCACCAGATCATGAGCAGGTGCAAGTACAAAGGTAGGTTTTCCCCATGTTCGCACTAAGGGGGGGAATGTTAGGAAATTATAATATTAGTGCTCCATTAATTTTATTTGTGATAGGTGGAAAATAATATCTAGAGAATATTATTGTTGTGAGTTGTTTTAACAACTCACGTACATAGTAGTTTGTAGAGAGATTTGTGGGAGTGTTGTTGAACAACCTCCTTGTTTTTTAGGAATACATATTCCTATATATGTGTAACCTGCTCCGCATGAAAATGTATGAGATAATTATTATTGTGTTGAATATATGATCTGAATAGAAAATATTTCTGGTGTTTTCTCTGTGCAAAGTGTTCGCACCTTTCAATTGCACACCACTTTCTTGCTGCAGTTATTTCATTTTTTCAATCCATAATTGTTTTGTAGGGTCGCCAAACAGATATACCAAATTGGGCCATTGCATACATTGTTGCCACTATCTCAAACAAAAATTTGATTGGTGCACATATCTATCAAAAAAAATAAGAACTGACCTAACAAATTCAAAACTTTCAGAAAAATATTTCATTTATTCAACAAACTATCTCCTTGGCCTTTATTATGAGGCACTTTTAAATTTAAAAGATAAAAAAATTCCTACTTGCACTGATGAGGAGTTGATGAAGTTTTCAATTCCATTTGAAGAACAACAGGTATAAACTATTTAGTTTGTAATTGTATTTCAATTTTCGACATTACAGTGCACAGTTATTAAAACTTAAATTTTAATGTTTTGCAGAGAAGATTTATTGAAGCCCTTCCCTGAAAAAAGGCGTTATCGAGAGGAAGAGGCCGACAACACGCTGAGGCTTCGGGGGACTCCCAATCTGAAATGGAAGCTCACTCCTCTCTAAACCCTCAACAGTTTGAACTCGGTAAATGCCAGAGAAGTAATACCTTCTCATATATTATTTACAAATTCCAAAGTTGCATATTTATTTTTCAATTTAAATTTTAACCAAATGAATTGACAACATTTTATATTGATGAATTACAGGGACTTTGGAACATACACTTGTTTCACAAACTCAACCTTCTTCCCCAACTCACTCCATATAGTCGCATGCATTCATATCTTCTAAACAGACACTGATTACAACTCCTACAAGGCCACCCGTAGCACCGACAAAAACAACCCCTCGACAAAAAGGTACAACTTTTCGATAGTACGTTTAATTTCGTAGTGTTTGACTTTATGAATTGTTTTCCTATATTTCATTTTTTTCTTGTAATTTTCAGCACATGTTAGTCCTGATCAAACCACGGCACTGAAACCCGCTCAACCAATAATTTCTAAAATGCCAACTAGAGGAACAATGAAAAAGAACATTGGTAAATGCATGCCTTTTGCTCCGGCCCCTAGTGGGGGACTAAACATTGCCTCCTCCTTTCGAATTCCAACTCTCTCACTTGGTGGCTTGCCCAGTGCAACGGGCATATCTATTTTGAACAATATAAATTTAAATGAAGATTATTTGGGCATTGATAGCAAAGACCCAACTGGTTTTTTCAATACCCGCAAGACGATTCAAGGCTAGCAGGTATACTTCAAATTTCAATTTAAATATGCTTTACAATTTTGAATTACATTTTGATTTAAATTTATTTATCTAAATCTTGATTAATTTTTTCACAAATAGGATCAGCCCATCCAAAGGTAGAAACAAGTAGCAGTTGATCTTACTGAAAGCCCCCATACTTCTCCAGCAAGATCGTCTTCATCAGATTCAGATAGTGAACAGTTGCTACCTTTTCCTTTGGAGAACTTAATTGGTTATGATTGTCAATCCCATGTCAGTGAGTTTATTCTTCCTCATATCAATCAACTTATAGAATGGGAGAGAAAGGCTAAAGTTCTTATCAATGAGATTATTAGTCGTTATGAAAATTATTGGCAATGGGATAGTTTATACGCTGCAGTCCAGAATCAACCTGCGAAGATGGATTCCTTACTTACCCAAGTAAGAAGTGGGACTGTCACGTATAACAACAACTATAAAGATGACATTTTCAGATAAGTCATTAAAAAAATTGGATGAAATATTAGTGCCGAGGCCCAGGCATATTTTAACAAATGGTCCAAGGACAAGGATTTGGTAGCAATTGCAAATGCCGAAAGAGATAGAGCAGTTGTAAGTACTATTAGTTTCAAACAATCATTCTTGTTAATTTGAAATTTTCATTTTGTAGTAATATTTTGAATTGACATTACTCTTTTTGTGCAGTTGAAATATGAAAATTTGAAGAGTCAGGTGAAGGTATTGCAAGTTCACTTGGAAATAGCAAAGAGCAGTTTATCCGCAACAAAAAAATTGAAGCAAAATATTATTTTGGTTAACAAACAAAATAATACACTAAAGTGGATAATTAAAGAGCATGGTTTCGACCCTGAAATATTATTCAATGCTAAAGCAGCAGTTGATCCAAATTTGCTGTCACATGGAGATGTGACAAATCAAGAAGAAAGAATTTTAAAAAATCTGGACAGTGCTGCGGAAGATCTTATAAGTTCAGGGGTTATTTCTGCTGTTAGGGAAAGGGGTACAGCCATAGTGGAAGAAGCCGTTGGGGAAGGGAGCAGAGGAGTACAATTGGATAAAGAAAAAGAGGGTTGAAAACTAGAAACTTTTATTATTGGGGAAACTTTAAATATTGAGTTTGAAAACTTCTAATATTGAGTATGGTATTTGAATTTAATTATATACAATCATTAATTTTTGATTGCATTAGATGGTGATTATCGTGAATTATATGTATGTTTCTTGTTTACTTGCATTGTCATGAATTGTATGTGGACGTAGATGATGAATGATGATAATTGATAATTAATGATAGATGATGATGAAAGATGATGAATGACGATAATGGTATGATATATATGGACGATGATCAATTTAATGTGGATATAGATGATAAACAAATGGAATGTGTTATAATTGATATAGATGACATTTATGATTAGAATGGATATATATGAGATTAGAACGAATATAATTGTAATGATATGATTATGAATTGTTTTTGGAAAATGGAATTGTTTTAATAAATTTAAATTAGATAAATAATTGTGTTAATAATAATTGTAGTGTTAGGACTCCGGATTATGATAATGATATGGTGATGATATGATATATATGGATGATGAGTAATTTTATGTCGACTTAAATTTAAAATTTTATAATGTATTGTTTTTTAATATTGGCAAATAGTTTTTTGAAAGGGACTATACCCTTGAATACAAAAGAAGGCCTATAAGCCGGAATAAGAGTGAGAAATAGAGAGAATGGATCAAAATCCAAGTGTTACAACGAAGCTCCAAGTAGCTCAGAAACAGCTACTCAACCGAGACAAAACAGCAAAACAACAACAAAAAAACATCAAACCGACTGCAAAGAAACAGCAGAAAAACAACAAAAATCAGCAGAAGCTCCCAGAGCTACTTCTTGGTAGCTTTATCTATACTAATCTTGATTTTCTTCCAGGCATGAAACATACCCAAAGCAGTCATATGGGCAGCATCAGTCTTATCAAGCTCCTCAATGGTTCTTTTTCTTTCTTTTTCGTTGCCCCAAAGTACAGCCGGGACACCGCTGAGGTTGGAAACACTTTTGGCATGGCCCTGGATGAACTCCTCAATCACCCTAAAGGCTATGATGCTGTAATCATGTCTAGTCTTGGCCTTTCCTAAGCGGAGGTCTAAGGAGGTCAGCTTCTGGTATATGTCCTCAATCTGACTGCTATCAATGTTCCCCTCTTCCTCCCTGCTTTTCTTGCCTTTCTTCTTGGCAAGGTTCTTGACCTCATCCTTCAGCAAATTCATCTGAGCTTCTAAGGCCTCCAACCTCTTAGAAGAGCTATCCATCCGCACCTCCCGGGGACTGGCACTTCTAATGAAATCATCAACGGTAACGTGCTAGATCTTTGTTTTTCCTGACATTGTAGATAGAGGGGTGAGTTGCCTGACATTGTCAGTCATGAGAAGTATTCCTACGGAAGTGGTTTAAAAAGACAAGGTGCTTAGCAGGGACAGTAACAAACCTGCCTTCCAAGGAGATGAATCGAATCATCATGCGGGTGACTTCATCATACGGAGATGGAATTGAGCTTACAAGCAGACCCGCAGTGCTGAAAATAAGCTTCTCATCCTCCTCCACAAATCTTCTTTCTTCAACCTCTTTGATAACCCTCTTGTTGAAGAAGTGGTACCCTTCCAGGCTGAGGCCAGTCGCTTCAGCTATGAGCTCTTCATTGATAAGGATTTTATGTCCCCCATAGTCGACTGTCCTCTCATTCCATTCCTTGGCAAAGCAAACAGAGATGCTTTGATCATGCCCTTGCATCCTTTCAACAAAGCTGGTGAAGCCGCTAATGCTAAGAATGTTCCAAAGCTCCGTGTTTTCTTTCCAATCAGGGTCTGCGGACGGCTCAATTTGACAGGGAGGCCCTCCCATCTTCACTGTGATGTGTTGGTTACAACAATTTCTAGAATACCTTTGAGCGTGAAGAGCAGTTCGTTTCTTGCTGTTGAAGGTCGCATAAAAATGGGAACTATAGCCGTTGGTCTTCTCACGAACGGCTGCGTGATTTCTGATCTGAGCCTGCGGGAAGTCGCGCGTGAAAACCCTTTCCCTGTCAGCTTTCACATTGTAGTTATCATCGGTTTTCGTGGAGCTTAGCATCTGGATATCAACAGCTATTGTACCTCCCGCGTGCGTGATTTTTAAATCCAGATATCTCCACTTGAAGTTCCTTAAAAAAATCTTGCTATCATTTGAAATAGATATCATTTACCACGCCATATACATTAAAGCAGCACACGTGGAAGAATTTATGGATTTGATTTTCCTCCAAAGATTAAGGCATATCTCTAGAGATTGTTTGCATGTGAAGGTCCGCATGGATGCTGTTGTGGAGCTGATTAGGGATACTATCCTTATCCCATATAGTGAAATTTATGTTAATGCCATAATTGGCCAGTGCATCCGCCAGCTTGTTGCCCTCCCTGTAAGTATGTATGATTCTGATACTGTTGAAGGTATGACTGATGCTTATGGACTCAAAGATAAAATCTTTAATATTCCAGCTGGGAGATGAGGACTGATTAAGAAGTTTAATAATATTAAGGGAGTCCCCTTCAACAATAAGGTTCTGGATATTTTGGGCCCGTGCAACTCTCAAACCCCAGAGAGCAGATAAAGCTTCGACAAAATGATTGGTTTGAATTCCCATTTTTCCAGCATATGCAGCAATCAGATTGCCTTTGTGGTCCCGTATTGCCCCTCCTCCTGCTGCTGTTCCAGGGTTTCCCTTAGAGGCGCCATCAAAGTTCAGCTTGAACCAATTGGAGTTAGGAGGATGCCATTTAATCAAAGATCTATCCACACTATTCCCGGGGTTGCTCCAATTACCAAACTGCCAATTAGATAAGATGTGCTCTTCATTCTTAGGATAACAATTGTTTTTGGAAGGTTTAAATCTGGCCATGTCCTCTTTGATGCCTTGGGAAATTTTTCCAATACTGAAATTATAATTCTGCTTCTTATTTCTGAAAATGATATTATTTATATCCTTCCAGATCCTCCAAATTAAATGAGGGATGGCTAATTTCCAGATTCTTTTGATAGCACAATGTCTGAATGGTGGGTTCCATTGATTCTATAGCTGATTAAGATCCTCCGGCAACACCCAAAGAGCTTCGAATTTGGAAAGGACAAAGTTCCAAATTTTATTGGCATAATCACAATGTATGAACAGATGACTAATGTCTTCATAATCATTCCTACAAAGGTGACACCAATTGGGAATGATGAATCCTCTTCTCATCAAATTGTCAGTGGTGAGAATTTTACCTCTGATGGCCAGCCAAAGAAAAAAATTTATCTTGGGGGTTAACTCAGGCATCCAGATCAAGTTCCAGTTAAAATCAGATTGGTTACTGTGAAAAAGATTGGTATAACCAGATTTGACTGAGTATTTTCCATCTTGTGAATTACTCCAGACCAGCTCATCCTTGGAATCCAACTGACACAAAGGGAAGAGATCTAGAAGGTCTTGAAGGGAGGAAATAATTTGTTTCAGTTCAATACGCTCCATAGAAAGTCTTTTCCAAGTCTTGTTGGTGCCATTTCCTTCAATGTAGTCCTTGACTTTAGTTCCATACTTGCTTGTAAGGCTGTCCTTAGCCATCCCAAATCTCTCCAAGAGATTATCACTGGACCAGTTATCCTCCTAGAAGTTTATGTCACTGCCATCCCCCACTTTCCATTTGCTGCCCTGCTTTATGAAGTTTCTACTCTTAATCAGATTATTCCAAAAAATGGAACCATTGGGGAGTTGCTCATCATGCAGATAGGAGTAAACAGCTTGTTGATTCAAGTATTTTGCTTTAATAACATCAATCCAAGGTTGTTTCTCAGATAGCAATCTCCAGCCCATCTTAGCGATGAGTGCCTCATTCATTTTTTCAATATTTTTTATTCCCAGCCCTCCCATAGTTTTTGGGGTGCAGACTTTATCCCAAGCCACTAGGTGAAATCTGAATTTCTCTTCCATGCCTTCCCATAAATTTTTTTTCTGAATCCTTTCAATTTTCTCTCTGAAGGAAGAAGGAATTTTGAAAAGTGACATGATATAGATGGGCAGACTTTGGAGTGTGCTTTTAATGAGAAGGCACTTACTAGCACTAGAGAGAGTGGCCCCTTTCCAACCGGCCATTTTTTTTCTGAAATCTCATCAATAAATCATCCCACACCGTGTGAGAGACTTTCTTAGTGCCAAGAGGGAGGCCTAAGTACGTTGCTGGAAGAGCACCAATTTTAAAGCCCAGAATTTTAGCAATCTTGAGCTGTCTTTCCCCAGGGGTGTTAAAGAAAAAAATGATGCTTTTTTCATAGTTAATCTCTTGCCCAGAAGCAGATTCATAGAGCTGTAGTAGAGCCTTAATAGCTTTAGCTTCTACAACTGAGGCCAAAAGAAGAAGGATAGTGTCGTCTGCAAACTGTTGATGAGAGACAGCTTGGCTGAATGAAGTGGGTTTAGAACCATTTAAAAGGCCGTCTTCCACCGCTTTGCTAATTGTTCTACTAAGGCTGTCATCTAAAAGGATGAAGAGCAAGGGGGAGATGGGGTCTCCTTGCCTTAGACCTCTGCTGCTGGTGAAAAATCCCACAGGCTCTCCATTAACAACCACAGAGAACCTGGCTGTAGATATACAAGACTTGATAATTTTTCTAAACTTTTCCGTGAACCCAAATTTGGATAAAATCCTGTCAAGGAAGACCCAAGAAACTTTGTCAAAATATTTATTCATATCAAGTTTAAGGATCATGTATTTTTATAATGTATTTTTTATCCCACAGTGAAAAAAATATATCAAAGGATTTTGCACATATAAAAAATAAATTAAATATAATTTTAAGAAATCAAGAAAGAATCATCACTAGTAAGAAATTAATCATAATTGCAAATATGATAGGGTTTAGCTTACCTCTTGCGTAATAGATTGCTATGAAATCATCAACGGTAACGTGCTAGATCTTTGTTTTGCCTGACATTGTAGATAGAGGGGTGAGTTGCCTGACATTGTCAGTCATGAGAAGTTCCAGCAACATCTTTAAATATATAGACCAGCAACATCTTTAAATAAATGTAAATATATAGAATTAGACCTGTAACATCTTTAATGATAACAAGAGCTGAAAAAATGTAAAGTAACAAACAATAAGATTATGTTCAATAAGATACCTATTAAAAATTGAAATCATTACCGGTAATGTGCTAGATATTTGTCTTAAAAAAATTCAACACAAAAAATGGATTAGTAGATAGATGGGTGAGTTGCCTGACATTGTCAGTCTCGAGAAGTAACAGCTTCCTCGGATGGATGTCAACCCACATTTTCAAAAAATAAAAAGATTGTATTTAACTAAATGTAAATACATAGACCTATAACATCTTTAATGATAACCAGAGCTAAAAAAAATGAATAGTAACAAACAATAAGATTAAGGGGAAAAAGATACCTCCTTAAAGTTGAAATCATCACTGCCACTGGTAATAAGCTAGATCTGTGTTTAAAATTTAAGAAAACCCAACATGAGAAATGGATTAGTAGATAGATGGGTGAATTGCCTGACATTTTTCAGTCCCGAGAAGGACCTATAAAAAGATTGTAGTTAAATAAATTTAAATATATAGACCTGTAACATCTTTAATGATAAAGATAAAGATAAAGAAGATACGTATTTAAAGTTGAAACAATCCATTATCAATAGCTTCATCAAACTCGATGTTGTCTTCTGTAGAATGTGACGATGAACCAATTACACTCTCAAGGTTAGGAATATTTGTACTTGTAGCTTTATTAGTCACACCTCTTCTTTCGCAAAGGGAATTCCAATGTGCAATTGCTCTGTCAAACGGAAAGGTTTTGATGGAGTATCAAGAAACATAACACCTCATGCAACTTTCCATATTTTTATCCAACCTGTTTCTCTGTTTTTATTTTATAAATGACAATGCACTAAAAACCCTTTCATCCTCCATAGACCCCAAAATCATTGTTTGGCATAACTCATATAATCTGAAATATTCACTGATATCTTCTTGTAAGATAGAACTTTGATAGATTCCTCGCCACAACGTTGTAATAACACCACTTTCAGAAGGTTGATCTAAATTCTTATATTGGTTCCTCATTGTTGTTGTAAAATTAGTTGACTGAAACTTTAATAAATCGGCATTCAATATTGCCTTTGATTTCCATACCCTTGAGCTCTGAAGTCTTTGTAAATTGTTCCATTATTGTACCCATTGATTTATGGAAATGATTTCTGACAAAGTCTACATGGCCACCTTCAGTATTCCAAAAATTCGGATTCATCACACCCATGGCTTCCAGAATTTTATCTTTACAGAAACGTTCCCTAATTTCTGATGACAAGGTTTCTGAATTTTTTAAAGCTTTATTCTTGTTTCAATTATAACAGACTCAAACAAATTACGTTTCACGGGAACATCTTCTTGTTCCGATCCTATAATATCTTGACATTTTTACAAAATGTGCAGTGGTATTTCCCTCCATTAACAGTGATGCAGAGGTGATCGTGGATATTAAATCTCAAAAAGGTGCTAGGATTTTTAAGATCTAATAAAGCTTTCCAATTCTCAAAAACAGGTGCATCAAAACTATCTTGGGAACAGTACAATATATCAAGACTTTGGCATACCATTTTTCTCATCCGTATAAAATCCACAATATAGATTAATCTACCCTGTGTATGCTTCATCAGTGTATTGATCTCCTTTAACATTGGAAGAATACCAACCAATGTAAGCAATGTCTCCAAATCAGTTAAACGGAAAAACAAGTCCCTTGCCCTATCAACTTCATGACGGTATTTGTGCATGAAACCAACCAATGAAGGATACTCCTCATGAACTCTGCATGCAGGTTCATACAAAGAGATCCATCTAGTCTCCACATCCTTCAGAAGTTTTTTTCCATCTGTAATTTCAATTGCAAACTTTTGGAACTCGATAAATCACTTTGGGCTGCTTGACATATAGGCATGAATTTCTCGTATAAGGTCTTCTAATTTAGCCATACATTGAATTGGTAGCATATATGGGGCTACTGTTGTTTGTAATCTAACACATAGCCCTGTTCGGTGACCCTACATGATAGATGCACCATTTGCTCCAACGCATACCAACTTCGTAGCAATTTCATAATCAGTCATTCCAGCAACATCTTTCAAATGAGAAACAATTATTTTATGTAGGTTTTCGGCGTTGCAGTTTTCAACCATTTTCATAACACCCAACAGATGAGGTGTCCTTATATGATTTTCTAAAGTATAGACATGGATACATACCCATGCGGTGTTGTCGACTGCTGTCACTTCATCAATTGAAACAGAGATAAAGTTTGCTTTTTTTACATTCTCTTTCAAATCTTCCTTCTCTATCATCGAGAGGCATTTTGCCATTTCCCATCCACTACTTTCAAACCAATGAGACTGAGGTACATTCAGCATTCCATTAAATTGATACAAAACTTTGAAATCGAGGAAATCTGAAATCACTCTTCCTTTTTTTAGTATTTGAAAAAGAGTAGAGAATTGTATGAATTTTGCATGTAGATTTGTTTCTTTCATCTTACCAATATGCGATGTGATCATTCCTCCCTTTTCCAACAGATGTCTGTGTTTTTTCTACTCTGCCTCATATTATGTTGCGTATCTAACATGCATGCATTCTTTTTCAGTTTTTCACCTATGTGTTTTGATTTTCTGGCCGTCTGCCCCCGTTACAGTCAAATATTGTTTTCCACAATGTTTTTCTATAGTGTCTAGCTTCAGTTGAATTTTTTTGTTTCTTTCCCAATTTCCATGTACATATTGTACATGTACATTTAGATGGGATCTCTTCAGAATTAGATGATTGTATAGCTTCAATAAACAGAAATTTAGCTGCCCAATCAAACTTGTATGTCCTGCCAATGGTCCACATATTCTTGTTCTTTTTCAATGCTTTACTTTTTTGAGTAGAATTTTGAGCAATATCATAATCACCTGGTTTCCTCTTTCTTAGACCATAGTTTGATTTTGATTTCTGTCTTCCATTTTGCTGAGTGTTTGTATCTTTGATATCTAGATGCATTTCTGGTTGCACCCCAACAGGAACAATATCTTCAAGATCTGGCATATTATCGTAGGTTTCATTTGTTTGACTTTGATACTGTGTAGAATGCATGTCCACCTCAATAATACCTTCCACATAGTCAGTATTCTGATTATTTGTGATGCCTGATATATGATTGGTATTTTCAATATTTGTATCCGTAGAGTTTCCAAAATACTTGAAGAGCGATTTTTGAGATTTCTTACTTACTTTTAGGTTATTCGCATTCTTTGAGCTAGCACCTTCCATTATTCTGAAGAGAGTCCTATGTCAGGAAAAGAATCAAGTAGCGACTGTCCACTTTCTGGACTCTTTGTCATGTGTTAACTATGCACTTGTCGTGCGTCAACAACCATACTATCAATGTCAATGTCGCACGTCCACATTCTGAATATACTGTCGCACGTCAACACTTACCTTGTCGCACGTCAACTGCTATGCCCAAGTCACGCGTCAACACTGCCTTTGTCACACGTCAAAACTGTTCTTAAGGGTATGCAAGTTCAAATTTCACAGTATTGGTAATTTGGTAAGCTACTACCCGGTGAATCACCTAGGTTTTTATAGGTCTGATTTTTTCAAATGAAGGCGAAGCTGACCCCCCAAAAAAAATATACTATATATTTTAGGTGAACAGGACACTGACCCACTCTGAATAATTTACCTTTACAAATTTTCCTAAAATGAAATTTTCACCATATTACGAATATTCACTGCTAAAATTATCCCTGCTTAGAACCCTCCTCTGAGGTGTCACTCAATGTTTTCTTGTGTTCTCTCATTTTTACACTAGCTTGACCAAAATGCATTAGATGTCACTGCAATATCTGCAATAAATAATCACCTGTAAAAACCCAAAACAAGCACCAAACCCCAAAAAAGAAAAAATGCATATGAAGGGTATAAACTGTCCTCAACAGCCATAATGAAGGACTTACTAACTGATTGTTTCACTACATCTCATACCTGATGTATTTATGTGTGTGTGTGTGTGCACAATCATGCCCTAGGTGCTCTTGTGTCAGTCACACTTTGTGAAATTAGTGAGCAATAAATGTGTAGAAATGTAATAAAATGGTGGATGGAATAGAATAAACTTCCCTCCTATGATGTGTGATGCATATGAACCAACCTTGTCCCTTGTTATATAGCTATATGGATGTAAATGATCTCTATATTCCTTAGATGGAATGTAACCTTAGGTGATGATAATAGTGACTAGTGCTTGGTACCTCATTATTATCACATAACTTTATATTAATATGGCTCTCTTGATATAATTTTGTAATTAACTCCAAAGAGGCTGACCACGAAAAATATAGAATGCTCAAATAGATAGAAAGTTCCCAAAAGATGGAGATAAAGTAGAAAAAGGATCAGGGCACTTGTGGGCACCCACCCCAGTATTGACCCAGGTGCCCTAGTCAGGGCTACAATGATGTAAAATGACAAAAACATATTGGGCATGTATGTGCGAGAGGTTAGTAGTGACGATAAAAAAACAAAGTAAAATGACCAAAAGATGGGGATTAATTAATACTTTCTTCACTCAAAAACCATATGAATAGTAGTATGAGACTGGGACTAAATAATACCCAAAATACATGATTTAGTGTCTACATTTTCCCCCACTTAATGTTGGTGAGAGGAACGCTCGGTAACATAAAGTAGATAGATATACATACCTAATTTCCATGTAGAGTGATGTAGGAAATGTGCTGAAGGACTAGACAAAGTGTGGAGTGACAAAAAGATGATGGAGCATGGAAACTAAAGATGCCAAAGAGAAAAGAAGTGATGTGAGTGAACCGAGTGTGGAAATGTGTGTCTAGTTTATGATGTGTATGATGTACATGCATATTAGTATGAGGTGTGTATTCCCATAAAAAAAAAATTTATTGACACCATTTTTATTATTGTTATTGTCATTTTTGTTTTTGTTTTTGATTGCTTACTTCTCATATGGTCAGACATGCAAGGAGAAGATGATCAAGTAGTCAAATATGCATAAATACATGTCAAAAATTCATAGTGAAGACGCATGTATATATTAAAAAGTATGTAATGGAAATGAAAAATCTAAAAGGAACATGTGCACCTGATTCATGATGAGAAAAAGGGTGTATAAAGGATATCATGTATTGTGAGTTTTTTGGGAAATCTCATGCCACCCTGGCTGAAAAAGTGTAGGGAGAAAGTTGCATTATTATCCAACTTGTAACTGCTTCCCTGAAGATGTGTGTGAATATATCTTTGTACTATCTAGTTTTTTCAATGATCTGATGCCACTGGATGAGGTAGTGTAGAGAGGAAATCCGTTGTATCCTCTAACATCTAAATTCTCTCAAGAATACTAAGGATAACCATGTCTTGTAAAATTTGTTGTGTACAGGGTTTTTAGACTTATCTAAACCCACTCATTGTATAACACATAATGTCAAGGGCTGAAACTGAACTAAATTGGTGTATAAGTGTTATGTAGTATGTAAAACCCCAAATGATGCCCCCTCTTTGTGGGTGTATGCAACATCACCGAGATAGGAGAACGCAGCCCCAAAAGAGGACCAACCACACAAATTGTGCCCTGTATGGGGAAGGGAATGCACTTGGTAGAAACCAAGGCACACGAAAACAAGTAGCTAGAAACAAGTGTTAGTATGAACAAACAGACATATATAAAACATGTGTATGCTACCAAACAATTTCTAAATTAGAAAACAAGTAAACACACAAATATACTGTCAAAGTTGGTTACAAACATGGGACATCACTCATGATATTGTTAGACACACAAGGTCATAGTGGTCTTATACAACAAACAAGTGTGTACACGAAACATAGGGCAAGGCCCACATACAATAGCAAACAAAAAAAAGAAATTACAAATAACAGATAGTCATGGAAGTAAGTAATCCTTCAAAACAAATGTTGAATATGAAGCACCCATTAGCATGTTAGAAAGATAGCCAGTATGTCAAAATCGTGTATAAGCAAGTAATGAAAAGTGCTAAGTACAAAATGAAACAATAGCACCTGGAAGAGACAAATGTGGATTCCCCCAGTGACTATTGTAGGAGAGGTATAAGGCGAGCATCCATGTTGTATGTAAGATACATGTATCTACGATCACAACTTGAAAAAAATACCTAAACACACATGTGTGGATGATAAAGATAATGACATACAAGAGATCTAACTATCATGTGTAGTAAGATGAACATGTACAAACAACTATAAGAAAAAGGAAAAGCCACCAAGATATGCAACATGATGTGGATGGATGGAATGGAATGCAATATGGATGATAGGATCTGCATGCCCCTTGAATGAATGGAGTTATATGAAATGTGGTTTATTTGGTTTACCTCCTTGGAAAACAAGAATGAACCATAAATGAGAGTGCGTCATCGGAAAATGGTCAAAGTGTCTGTTATGTATAATGTGTTGTGATGATTGTGTATACTTGATGGTGATATGTAACCTAGAGATGATGTGTGTGTGTGACCGTTATAGCCAAAGCGTATATCATGATAAATTAATCAAAAGAGTGATGATGTAACCTAAAGCATATATCACTACTAGATGAATATATTGAGTGGTGATGTAGCCTAAAGCATATACCACTACAAGATGAAGGAATAGGTGAAAATTTAGCCTAAATTATATGTCACTAGCCTAGGAATGTGACATGATAGAAGGAAGAATGATGAATGGGTGAGTATGATGAGGTCCATTTGATTTATAAACTCTCGGCAATCGAGTATGGACCGAGTAACTAAAGTGTGTCATCAGGTAGTGAATGCAATGTATAGAAGATGATGTAGTTTGTATGATGATAATAAATTACCATATGATGTGTAGAATGTGTAGTGTATAATGTATAAGGTACAATGAAAGATGGGTATGTAGACTAAAAGTGTAAAGTGTGCGTTATATTGTATGTAAGATGAGGAGTATGTGATGGTAGATGTGAAGACTAATTATTATCCAATTTTAACCCTTAGGAAAAATTGAACAACATGGCCATGCACACTGAGAAGATGGAGGGATTCATTCAGAAATGGGAGCTCACATTTTGAGAGGGTTGAGCACATTGTAGAGAATATTTGGGTTTGAAGCTAATTTAGAGAACAAAAAAGTTCTAAAGTCTGAATTTTAGACTTCAGAGGTGGAGCCTTTCAGAAGTAAGCTAAAGGCAGAATTCAAGGGCTCAGTAGAGAGAATCCTAAAAATGAAATGTATGAAACCCCAAATGTCCAAATTTCAGACTTTTGGGTTTCAGAGTTTCAGAGATGGGAAATGGCTAGCTGAAAGGGATAAGTCAAAGCCTGAAATCCTGAAATTCCAAAGTCTGAATTTCAGACTTCCAGGATCAACTCTCCTTTGTGGGTCAACAGAACTAGAATTTTGAGGTTTGAAACCCAAAGTCTGAATTTCAGACTTTGGGGTTTTGGAGGTTTAAATTTTGGAGTCTTTGCTGAGTAAAACAAGAAAAATGATCAAAAATCTCCAAAATCCTGAAGTTTGAAATTTTAAAAAAGTTCAGATTTCAAAAGTCAAACTAGATTTCGAAGGTCAACACATCAATTGTTTTAGACTTTCAAAGTTCCCAATTTCATAGGTTTGTTTCAAGGTTGAAGCAACAAGAAGTCTAAAAATCAAAAGGTATGAAATCCTGAAGTCTAAATTTCAGACTTTGGACTTTTGGAGTTTCGGGATTCGGAGGTTCCGGCAGGTCAAATGGATGAACTGTGGCGAAAAGTATGAAAGGGGAAAATTCTAAAACCCGAAGTCCAAATTTTGGACTTCAGGCTTTCAGAATTTTGAAACTCTGAATCCCCAAAACATGAAAATGTCAAGTTGAAGTCCGAAACCCAAAATCTGAATTTTGGAGTTTGGAGTTTTAGAATTTCGAAACTCTCACATGCTCAAGCGGATGAATAGTAACTCAATCTCCGAAGTCAAAATGTCCAAAAGTCTGAATTTTGAGATTTCAGAGGTTACATGTATTTCATACTCCGAAGAAGGAAGATCAACAACTCATATTTTTTGTAGAATGACACCTCAATCTTCAGATGGCCATAACTTTTGATTGGAATTTCAGATTTACACAAGAAAGAAATTTTCAGAAAGCTTTTTGGAAAGGACTAAGTTCTTAAAAATTAAGAAGTACAATCCTCCATTTTAGAGGATGTTCTAGGTATCTCACCTACCATAATGGTGAGGTATGGGCTCCCTTTCTTCTCCAACAAGGAAAAGTACACAAAGGTATGGGTTTTTTAGTGGCACCCATCATTTTTGTAGGATATTTTAATGCAATAGAGAGTGGTTGGAGAAATATTTTTGAATTCTTCTCTCTCCCTTCTCTCATTCTTCCTATATATTATAAGGAGGGGCATTGTTCTAATGTTGTATAATTTTACTTTGCACACTCCCTTCTTCTTCTTGTTTATAAGAGATTTTGTGGAGACTCCAAACCTCCCTACTTGATATTGTAATGCAAAATCTATACCTTTGGCCCTAAATGTGTTGTATTGTATTAACTTTGAGAGAAATAAAATCATATATGTGGATGTTTCAAACCCTCTTCTGTGTTCTATTGCATCTTTCTGATATTTCATTACATGCAAGGTTATTGTGTATTGTTGTATTTTCATTGCAAGATTCTAGTTGTGTTGTGTTTCTTGTATAGGTTTTTCAACATCATTATGGTGCGTCACCTTCCCTTAGAGTAGGTTTTAGTTTTCATGCATTTTCTCTAAATCTGTCTCCTTGGGAAAAATTTAGATTAGGGTTAGATCTATAAATCTCTGCACTTTGGAGTAGTTTGCACTAGGTCAGGATAGGAAGCCAGCCTTCTCCAGAGGGTTATCCCAATTCAAAAGTCCCACACTTTGGGATAACTCCATGTTTGATGAATCACATTGATTTCCTCAACCATCCACTTGTAAGCAATCAAGGGTGTTGTGATTTCTCCATAACACTAACATGATGTATGATGTGTAGATGTACAGATGTCGAGATGAGAATATTATAGACTAAATATATAATGTAAGATGTATGACACGTGGTATGTGAGTAGACGTAGTGTGTAGTACCTATTTTCTAGTGTATGGGGTTCATGTATAATAAACCCTCAAAATTCAAGTCTGAACCAAATCACAAGAGTTTCATCAGGTAGTTACTATGCTAACACATGTAATGAGTATGCCTATGTGAGAATATGGATGTATGAAAATACAAAGATGAGAGATGCACCTATTCTAATATGATGGGGGTGTTAGAAGCTATGCCCCCAGGTGTGTGTGAATGAATGAACTATCCAATGACAGTGAATGATGAAAGTCCTTAATCCGATGCATGTGGCGATGAAAGTGTATGACCATGCTCTAATAGTGGTAGTATATGAGGCATACATTGTTCTTGTGAATGAATTCTATATACATGTGATGGATGAATAAATGATGAGGGCCACGGTGGAGAAAAATGTGTCAATAAAGGAGATCTAAGTGATGTTGAGCGCAAATGTGATGTAAACCCATATGGAATAAACCAATGTGGTGATCTACATCGAGATGCAATAATTGTCCTAGGAATGGGCCTATACCTATGTGTATGACTAGCAGATTGGTGAGGTCATGTAGACAATGTGTGAGTAGGTGAACTAGGAGTATATTTTGTTTTGAGTAACATAGAGTGTGACATGTTAGACGATGTAGGTGGTGTTATAATGGACGTGTGAGGAGATGATGACCATGGAGTAGATCGAGGGACACCATGAATAGAAATAACTTGATTATTATGGATGAATTTAAGTCACAAATGATTCATAGAGATGATAGATTGAGACCGAAAAATCCAATTGAGACTGAGAAGCATGTCACACCCATCAACTATGTTTTCAAAGAGGAAAGTCACAATCATATTAAGAGGACCAACCGTAACATGTAGTTTGATGACACCAAAGGGTTTGTTCATAGGGTATTCAATTTGCGATAGAGGATAACCAATAGCCTTAAGAAGTGGAATGAAACATGCAATAATGGGCCATAATGGGTCGACATTAGTTTTATTGATGGGGACTGAACCAAAAAATTCCTTAATATGTAAGTAATTTGATGTGAAATTCACATGATAATCATGGTTATAGAAATAGATAATCGGTGGTGAAGAATCAATATGTGTAACTAAGAAATCAAGATCCCCTGATGTAGAAGGAGGCATTACATGATATATATGATTAGCAAAAGAGTCAGATGATTTCTTATCATGTTGTTGGGATTGATTATTAAATAATTTTTGTTTACCATTGTCATTGATTGGTGCAGAGTCTGTGGATTTTAGAAATTCAAGCTTGTTATTATCAATAAGATCTTGAATGATTGTGTGGAGCTTGAAACATCGATTTGTAGAATGTCTCACACATCTATGATAATCAAATCAAATTTTATTATTATAATTCCTACCTTTTGGTCGCGATGGATCTAATTTGAGTGGTTAAGGGAGTGTGATAATATTTATCTCAATAATTTGTTGTAATATTAGATGTGGGGCCATAGGAAAGTTAGTAAATATTCTCCTAAGTGGTGGTGATTGAACCTCTTTAGGAGTAGTTACTACATTGACATTAACTTTGGCATCGGAAGACTTATTTTTAGATGGTTTGAATGGTGCCTTATTTTGAAAACGAGTGGAAGAGGAAGCTTGCTCCTGATACTTAAGTTTTTCTATGGATAAGAGTTTAATTTCATGAAGTTTAAGAATGTGACAAATTTGGTTGAATGATGGAGAAGTCTCGAAGAGAACACTTTCCTAGAGTGGTGGTAAGAGACTCTAAATAAACAAATCCTAAAGTTTAGAGTCCCCTAGCACATTAGACATATTATCTAGATTATTTTTGTATCTCAAAACATAGTTGGCTAGGTGTTCATTGGGTCCCTATTTCAGTCATGCTAATTGAGCATAAGAGATATTAGAGCTGATATTGATAGAAAAAAGAGTAAGAAAAGCATCGGCCTGATGTATAAATGAATTTATTGAGTGAATAGGTAGGTAATAAAATTAACACATCACATAATTATGGAGACTATGGGGAAATATTTTAGCCAAAAGACCATGATCATTAGAAAAATCAAGAAAAACAACATGAAATTCTCTAATATGTTCCTGCAGGTCACCATGCCCATTAAAAATGGGAAGCTTAGGGGTGATAAAACTAGGAGGAAGCAGATAAGTGGAGATGGCAGGTACGAACGGAGTATGCAATAACAAGGTAGAATCTAAATATGGTGACACATGTGAAGTGGCATGTTGTTACTTAAAAATTTGATATTAAAGGTCCTAATAAAGAGAACTTAAGTCTTGAGTACCAATGGATGAAAATTTTTGTATATGAGAAACTAAATGTAGTGTAAAGTGATTGGTAGGAGTAGTGATAGAAACAAGAATGGTATTAATATGTGGAAGATTAGAATCAAGAAATTGAGTAGCAATAGAGGCTAGTATGGCTGCGAAAGTAGTGAGCTCTACCAAATTAGTAGCTTCCTCATGAGCAACATGTAAAATTAAATCTAGCTCTTGGGGATGTTCAACAATATGATCATTAATGGCCTTAAGACGAGCTTTATTAAAATCTTCATTAGCTTGAGCCATGGAAAAAGGAAAATAAAACCTAGATGGAAAGTGGATTCGAAGGTCGATTTCACCAAAATTATTAACTAAAATATGAATATTTTAATCTAATAAGTACAACAGTGAAATAATTGTCTAAAATAAATAAGGAAAGTGACCCAAACAACTAATAAAGTAGAAAAGTAAAACCCTAGAGTGCAAGGAGATTTAGAAAGAACTCATCTGATTTAATGATTTAGTTAAACTGTGTCACAAAGATGTCTGGAGAAACAAGAGGAGGAAATGATAGTGCCGAGGTCCCAAAAAGTGCATATCTGAGCAATCTGGGTAGACTGAGGTGCTTGGGAGAGGATTAGTGCACCTGTTGGTGCCCTAGTCTGAGTTATGGACACCCTGGTCTACAGAAATAGCTTGGAACACTCCTCTAAGGTATCATTAGATGTTCACCTATGTTTTCTCTTTATTGCACAAAATTCACCAAATTTTGTTAGATGTCGCTGTAATATTTTCAATAAGGAATCACCTATAAAACCCAAAAACAAGCATCAAACCCTAAAAAATAAAAAATGCATATGAAGGGGTCACACTGTCCTCAACAGCTACAATGGTAAACTTAATAACTGAGCACTACACTGCATCTCAGACCCGATGTAGTTCTCTATGTGTGTGTGTGTGTGTAATCTTGCCCTAGGTGTTCTTATTCTGGTCACACTTTGTGAAAGTAGTGAGCAATACCGATGTGTAGAAATGTAATAAAATGGTGGATGGAATAGAATAAAATTCCCTCTTGTGATGTGTGATGCAGATGAACTAGCCTTATCCCTTGTGATGTAGCTACATGGGTGTAAATGATCTCTAGATGCCTTAGATGGAATGCAACCTTAGGTGGTGATAGTATGACTAGTGCTTGGTCCATTATTATGGTCTCGTAACTTTATATTTATATGGTTGTCTTGATATAATGTCATAATTAACCCCAAAGAGGCCAACCACCAAAAATATAGAATACTCAAATGACTAAGAAGTGCCCAAAAGATGGAGATAAAGTGGAAAAAGGATCAAGGTGCCCCAACTGAGACCACAACGCCTATGGGTGACCCAGTACTAGCCTGGGCACCCCATTTAGGGCTACAATGACATAAAATGACAAAAGTAGAATGGGAATGCATGTGTGAGAGGTCAACAGTGATGATAGAAAACAAAGTAAAATGGAAAAAAGATGGGGTTTGATTAGTACTTTCTTCACTCAAAAACCATATGAATAGTAGTATGAGACCGGGACTAAATAATACCCTAAGTGTGTGATTCAGTGTCTATAACTCCCTCGAGCTACCCTTTACCCCTCCCCCTTCCTAAGTACCTACTCTTGATCTACCAAGCTTCCTAGCAACCTACCCTCAGATTCAAGCCTGATCCCATGTCTTAAACATTCCTTTGTCTCCCCATGCCTTAAACCCATCCTACAACCCTAATGAGCTACCCTGGACTCACCACCCACATACTCCCTAACCTACCCAATACCCCTCTCCCACCCCTGAGCTCCATGGAGAACTCTCATCCCTCCCCACTCTCTATAAACCTACCCCCAAACATGGATCCTAACCCCTCGGCCATTCCCCCCACACCCATCCCTGAGTTCCTAAACCTAACTCCCTGCAGATATGTGATCTATCTAGCTTCCCTTCCCTGCGATCTACATGTTTCCAACCTGAGTAACCCGACACAACCCACCCCAAAACCCCTATCAATCCAATCCCTCCCATCCCTGTGATTCCTAGCTCACACATCCCCCTTCAAGCATCACATCTGGCTCATCGAATGACCCTCGACCCCCTACAAACCCCTCCTCGACTGACTCAGAATGGATACAAGGTCCTCACTCTACCAGTGTCTTGATCTACAACCAAATTCATTACTCAACTACACGACCACATCACAAAAGCCAATCCTAAAATAATTTTAGGTTTGGGTTTCCGTTTCCTTTATAGTTTTTATTAATAAGTTAGCTTTATTATAGGTTTATATTTTATTTATAAGTTAGTTTTTTCTAATTTATTTATAAGTATACTTTATTATAGGTTATCTTTAGTTTTAACTTTGGTCTTTCCATTTACTTTAATATGCTAGTTACTTAATTAGTGTATTTTCATTAGATAGGATTTTGTTTAATTACTAAATTTGTCTATTTAATCACTTCATTTTCTTAACTTAAGTATTTAATTTTTTTATTAACTTAGGTATTTAATTTATCATTTCACACTAATAAGTTAGTTTTCACTAATTCATTTGTTTACTTAGGATTTTTAAAAAAACTAGAATTAGGCCAGTTTTCCTTTTATTTTTTGTCCACTTCTCTTCACTTGACTAACTGTAAAACTTGATTTTGCAGGGTTTTTGGACGCTTCATCCCTTTTTATATTTTTACGCCATTTTCACAACATTAAATTGTGTTAACACCTTCTGTCAAATTTTTTCCATCACATTATTCATTCAGACTAATTGTACAAGTTACAAATTTAGCATTACTGTACGTTTCAGTCCATTTTTTCAATTTTTATCCATTTTACACAATTTAATCACTTTGCAATGTATAATAACACTTTCTAATGTGTTTGGCATGACTTTCCTTTTTCAATTTTTTTTGTTTTTGCGAGACTAATCATGAAATGACCACATATATGTTCTTTCCTTGCACTTCTTAAGCGATCTCTGAAATCAAAAATGTAGTCGTTTCTCTTTGTTTTTCGGAATTAACATTTTTCTCTCTTAATCAAATATTTTTTACGTGTATTCTCTTTCCTCCCACTTTTTAAGCAATTTTGGAAATCAAAAGCGTGAACTTGCTTCTGTTGTCTTTTCTTTTACCTCCTTCTAATGAAGTTTCCAATCATTGCTTGTAGGACACACTCTCACGAAGATTGAAAAAAAACTTAAAACTACTAGCTGCAAGTTGCCTTTGCTCGCAAGCATCAAACTACTCATTCTTTTGTGTAGAAAATTATTGATAAATAAGATAAAATTAACACCACACACTGTATTTGCATGTTTGGATAAGGGTAAAAACCCACCTGCATAACTGTGGGAAGTGCATTGGCACAAGCCATAAAAATATTTTGAGGATTACCACAGGAACCCCAAAGTAGTGAGCACATTGAGAGAACTAGATGACGAAATGGGCATCTTTTATCCCAATTGACTAGTAAAGCCTTGTGAGTTAAGAGTCATATATATCCAGTAGTAACAACCCATTGCGATTCATTCTGAGAAAGATATTTTTTCAAGGTTTCAAAGGGGGTAAAGTAAAGACGGAAGCTAACAATATCACCATGCTCACTCGGGTATACTACTAACACCTAGTTGAGTGAACCACCTAGGAATCCACGCCTTGTCCAATCGAATCTAAGGTAAAGGCCACAACTTTAAGTACATCATTTTTCATTTTTATCGCATGTTACACACTTGTGTTTCACGTTTTTCATTCATGTTTTTATTTTTCATCCATTTTATCACTTTGTAAACGTGTCTAACTCTTGGGTTAAGAACATCCATATCCACACTTGAGCACTTTCATTTTTCTTCAGTAAGTCTTAACATTTTGATACTCACTTTATCATGGTCAAGAACCCTCTAAATCAGCTTGATATTTCATTGTCGTAAGTCATAAGTTTAACATTATCTTGTTGAACTCTAAGCATTCCACACTCTTACATCATCATTTTTCACATTCACTTTGTTTAATTTGATGAAATCTTTCATATCTCTCCCCCATCATCTTACATTGTCGTACTTCACAATCACTTTGTTGCATTGACGATATCCTCATCACTT
Source organism: Taxus chinensis (assembly GCA_019776745.2). Taxonomy (NCBI): domain Eukaryota; kingdom Viridiplantae; phylum Streptophyta; class Pinopsida; order Cupressales; family Taxaceae; genus Taxus; species Taxus chinensis. Next base: position 383,798,311 of record CM034155.1, on the reverse strand, counting down.
CATTTCTTCACTTCTCTCTTTAAAGCATTTACTTTTCTTTAGTTTGAGATCATTAATTGATCATTTTTCCTTCGTCTCTTATCTCCACTTTTCTACGATTTGGACCTTCTCATTATTGTTTATTCTCTTCTTGTGTTGACATTCATTTTTTTTTCCTTTTAATGATCCCATTTCATTTTTGTGTCTCCTCTTTCAACATACTTTTGTTAAGAGTAAACATATTTCATCATCTTAAGTCTTATCATTTAAACACACTTTTTATTAAAGAGTTGACATCATTCATTATTTTCATAAGTATCCTCTTCTCAACATCCATCTTGTGAAAAGACAAGAAAAATCATCATCTTTCCTAAGTCTCTTCCATTAACACATTTTTGTTAACATTTGAGAATTGTCCATTGTGTTTTAAGTCTCCTCTTGTCACACTCATTTTTTTGCGAGTCAAGCAATCTAACCTTCTTTTGTTTCTTCCCTCTTTATATTCACTTTGTAAAGGGTCATGAAATCTTTCAAGTTCCTTCACCTTTGATCCAAAAATGAAACTTAAATATTCACAGTACTATGAAAATTTAAGTGCCATTTTCGGATCAAGTTCATTATCAAATCTGGTTTAGCTCTTGATTTGCTTCAGTTTAATTTGGTTCAATTTTTGTTTTTTCATTTTGGACTTGATATTTCAGTTGTAATGTGTAGAGTTAGGAAGAACATGTGTGCACGAATCATGGTAAAGTTGTCCAACAAGACAAAGTTTGAGGAACTTGAAGCATGTAATCATCAAATTCATGAAGAGAATTCCTTTCTAAGATGTCAAGTATGGACTCTTGAGGACAAAATTGATATTCTGAAAAGAGAGCTAGAATCTAAGTATGAGTTCTTAATGGTGTTACAGATTAATGGACCAAAGGAGGTACCTATTACTGTTGATGCATTCACTATGACAGATGAGTGCATGGTAAGTAAGACAACACTTAATTCCTCTCCCAAAGCTAAATTGAATTCTAATATTGGTCTAGGTGGATTTGAAAAACACACCAAAGGTATAGGATCTAAGCTTTTGAATGATATGGGATTTAATGGAATTAGCCTTGGTAAGAATAATCAAAGTATAACTAACCCTATACAAGTTGAGGAAATACCTTGTTATGTAGGATTAGGGTATGCTACTGAATGGAAAAAGGAAATTGGAGAGAACTCCAAGAATACTGGAAGAAGACAAGCTTCTAACAACAAAGAGTATTCCCCTTTAGCATCAGGTGATTCATCCTTAGTAGGAGGATCTGGTAAGAATTCACCACGTATAGCTACAGAAATCCCTCTACCTTTGGTTTACCATAATCGTAAACGAAAACATAAACAACTTAATCCACTTTCTACATTGGAAAATTTTGGCTGTGATTTTCAAGTAATGTTGAATAGTTACCCTTGTAAATTTTGTGGGTTTTCTAATCATTGTGTGGCCAAGTGTAGGAAAAGAAAATCCATAATGGAATAGATTGGGAAAATGCATTCTCCTAATCTTGGCTCAAATAAAATAAGTCAAGGTAAGGTTCCTAAAAATGTGGATCCTAAAAAAGTAGATCAAAGGTTTTGTGATCATTGTAAGAAACCATGTCATATAATTGATAAATGTTGGAAGCATTATAAAAAAAGGTTAAAATTTGTTAAGAAGGATAGCAGTAATAAACCAACCAATTTGACCACTTCAGTGAATCATGGAAAAACTGAGTTAAACCAACCACCTAAACAAGACAATATGTTGTAAAAGATAAGTAAACATTTTATTAGTTTCATGTTTTCATTGTTACCTTTGTTGAACACATGCAAACTAACAAAGTAGTTTTGGGAAATTTCATTTATTTGTGAAAAGGATAATTTCTGTATTATTTTTTTGCTTTGGTGTCTGTGAAATAGCTTGAAGACGACATCCAGGTGACAGGATTAAATTCTTGGGTATATTTCTCTTTTTTATGGTTTTGAAACTTCATCTTTTCAATAGCGTGTACAGTTTTTCAGGGGCATGATCAAAGTATCGGATGTCTAAATTTGGAAATGTTATGGAGTATGTTGTGGTAGTGCAAACTATTCTTGTAGGCATTATTTATATTTTTACAACTTATAAAAACTCTTTGTTTACTATGCATGATATTTACACGTGTATAAGTCTTTTATTAGGCTTAATATTTGTAACTGTCAGGTATAGTTGCAAATAGTATGTACAATTTTTAAACTAACAAGTTGTGAATGCATGTTACATTTGCATTGTTGACAGTGGTGAGAGTAGGTTCAGATTTTATAGAGAGTATTAAATTTTCAGTGTCATATCAGTTACAGTATAAGCCATGGTTGAAATTCCTTTTATTGGTTTTTAATTATTAAAAAAAATTGGAAAATTTTCCATGCTATAAATTGGGTTCTATGTTTGTGATATGTAGAGAATGTGTGTATAGTTCAGTTGGGTAAAATTTCCATTTTGAGGTCAAAATAGTCTTACTGGGGAGGAGTGATCTAGAGGATTTTTCACTATGAATATCTTCCCTAAACTTCTCAAAACCTATACCATGCTGAATATCATCTTGAGAGATTCATGTCGTTATAAATAATGTCAAAAACAAATCTCATATGCATAATATATCATTGGTCAAAGTTGGTCAAAGTATGGTCAACATGAGGTCAAATCTAGTCAAACTAGAAAATTAATGATCTTGGAATCTCTATAAACAAGTTCTATGGTGTAGATATTGTCACGATATTTTTGGCATATTTTGAACTGACCAAATCCGAGTCCGTATGCGAAAGATATGCATACTCAAAGTTGTGGTCAAATAATGATGTGACACAATCTGACGTGGAAAAATGGCATATTTTGGGCATGACACTTGGCAAGTTTGTGGTGGTTTTAGATTTAAAAAATAATAATATTATTATATTTAATCCATTCCATGTGAATAAGCCTAAATCGCATGGGACAAGGAGGAGTTTTTGGCCAAAAGCCATTTAAAGGCTTATCATATCCCTTTCCCACCATATGTGGGGTCAATGGCTAAATTGGATGCCTAAACCTATGGAAGGGGGATTCAAACCTTTGACCTATGCCAAAACTTTTATCAGCCTTACCAACCTGCCACTTTTTAGAAAGTGATATAACATGAGATCACTTATATTTAAAGGGACTTTTTGGTAGGTCTGTGAATGGACAACGAAGGACTAGTTTGCAGAGATCAATCATTTTTTAGGCACTTCTAGTCTGAATTTCAACTTGGTATAAAAATAAATTCGTTCCAAATTCCAAGAGATTTCCAGAAATGCAACTTTTTATTATTATTATTGGTAAATAGTTTTTTGAAAGGGACTATACCCTTGTACACCAAGGCTTAGAAGCCAGAATTGAAAGTTAAAGCACAAGAGATGGATCAAAATCCAGATAGAACAATAAAGCCCGACTGTAGAAATCCGTCTGCAAAGTAAACCAACAGCCGAGAAAGCAACAAGAAAAAAATAACTGATGTACAACATTCAAACAACAATGGCATATCAACACCATCGGAAGCATCCTACTATCCAGCCAAGAAAAATGAGACCAATGTAACCCAGCCAGCCAATAGTAGAGATAAGAATTATCAAGGTGAAGTTTTACCCTTCAGAGTGGTAAATTTTTTCTTTTTATTGACTGTAACCCATCCTGATGGTGCCTTCACGGTTGGAGAAGAAGACAAAGGAGGAGTATTTTCCTTAGTCACATTTGTCCCATTTGGGACAGCCACGTTGTTATCCTGAGAGAGATATTTATCATTTTCCATGTTGCCCTCAACAGCGTGTGTATCTTTTATGCTGCTCAAAATTTGAGATTCGGTTTCCGGGGCTGAAATGGATTCAATATTTGTATTTGCATTTGAATCTAGACCCTTTTTTTCATCAAAAATTAGGTGTTTCAGAAGTGCGTCTTTCCACTAGTTATGCTTCTCATGTTGACGTTTTTCCATCCCACACTCAGTAGAGGTGTGCCCTAAGTAAAAACATCTTCTACAACGAAAAGGAATACCTTCATAATCAAGAGGTTGTGACCAAATTCTATTTTGCACTCTAAGATCTATGGTTACAGGAAGATTTTTATCAGTGTCAAGTTCCACCAGGATTCGAGCATAAGTAGTGTTAGGATAAAATATTATTATCCTAATATTAATTATGCATAGTTTAATTATTTAATTAATTTTATTAATTAAGTAATAATGGTTATTTTGTTATATGGTTCATAAACCATATTTGTCTTTTATAAATACTGTTATATTGTTTTGAACAGTATATTTGTTTGTATCTAATTGTTGCTTCCCGGATGTTATTGGAAGCCTGCATATTTAGGAACTTAGTTCACCTGTACAACTTAATATTTTGTTTGTATTTGGCTGTGCAATATCTATAAATATTGCAGCCCATTCTCTGTAATGATTGATTGATTGAGATTAATAAATTGATCAGGCTTCCGTCCCTGTTTCTCAATTTACATTTGGTACCAGAGCGAATTGAAGCTCCTGGCAAGGTTGGAGAAGGTTGCAGAAGAAGGAGAATTTGTGGAGAAGAAATCTGCAACAGAAGGAGAGCCAGTGCTGCCTCCTGCAACTTCCCAGAACCCCCTGCAAACCCACAAACTCATGTTCAGTTCCAGGTGTTTGGAACGCAATTTTTTTTTGCACTGGTGCACTTAGCACCAAGCGAAATTTGCTGTAGGTATAAAGAATTTATTTTATTTTTTTCCCCATTAGGGGTTTTGTCTCTAATTTAATAAAAGCTATTTAGTCTCTGCTACATTTTAGCAGACCACTAGAGTTGAAGGTCTGTGTGTATGTGGACCTGTATGTGTATGCATTTGCAAAATTTTCTGCAGGCAGCACACAGGGATTGATTTCCTCATTACACCTCTTCGAGCACCTCCATTATTTCCTTTAGCTGGTTCAAGATGAAGATTTAACATATGAGCAAGTTTTAATGCTGGAGGCAAATTTATTATTTGGTGGGATAAATCTCCATGATCAACATAGCAGCGTGGGCATCTTCAGGTCAGACCTGCACTAAAGTCTTTAAACACCTTGCATGACCTGCACTATAATCCATGCAACAAACCAGCGACTTGACCTGCCATAGACGCCATGCAGTTGAAGGAGCACCTGCACAAAAAAAAAAAAGTGAACAAGATCAAAGAAAACAAAAAAAAACAGCGGCCAACAATCATTGTGTTGATGAACATGCACAAAGTTGAGCCTCCATGCCAAAGCCTGCAATAGAATCAAAGTGGCTCAACCTGCACACAAAGAAAAGGGTGGAAGAAGCGGCCTGCACACAAAAGAAAACAAAGAAAACAGCGGCCAAAGCAAAAAAAACAAACGGTGAAAACAAAAACGAAGCAAAAGGAGAGTAAAAGGCTTTGTGATCTATTTTTTGAGCAAAGTGAAACCCTAAAACCGTCGACAAGTTCACTCCACGCAAGCACCACGTGGCATCTACTCAACCAAGTCTCCATGCAAACAAGGTAAGTCAATTTTACCTTTAATTAAATACAAGTTACTTCATTTCATAGCACAAGCGCCCTAAGAGGCCAAGTTGGTTAGGGAATGCACCTTGGGAGTGAGAGGTCTGGGGGTCGAATCCTACCCCAACACTCAAAAATTCATTTTTTGAAATTTGGCGTATTTTTTGGCGGTTTTACCAAATTTAGTGGCAAAATTTGAATTTAGTTATAACTAACTAAATTTAGCGGAGGAATCCCTAAAGTTAGGGTAAAAAAATTGTTTTCTCCCATTTGGTCTGTTTTTTCATTTCGGACATTTTTTGCAAAGGGAGACCCATCTAAAAATTGCATCTTCAGCTAGTTTTTTTGCAATTTTTTGCATTTTGGGTCCGTATTGGGCTCCAGGAGGCCACCAGGGCCCGCGAAACAGAAAACATTTTGCCTGCCATTCAAATTGTCCAATTTTTTGAATGTAAATTGTATACTGCTTGCATATATTGTACTAATTTGCAGGTTGCCATAGTCAACTGCAAAACTTTGTAACTGCTCAGAAACTGGCAGAATTGTAATAAAAAACAATAAAAAAAAAAATTTGGTTCTGTAACACTCATGAGATCCTAGAACTCATGAGTGTGCGTTTGGTATATACGGTGCCTCTGGGAAGCACTTACGGGTAAAGCCATCATGAACTACTACTGCACTTAACACCTAATATAGCTGCAACAACGTCGTCTGGGCATCGTCCCTTTAAATCGATGGGGAGTAATAAGGTCACAGTGCACACACTATGAACCATCCCATCCATCTGTGAACGATTGCAAGACATAAATCCGGACTAAGAAACTATCCGAGTATATAGCGAAGTTACGCGCGCGTATGAGGATATTTCTTTGAGCCGGTGTCAATAATCACACAGACCCCATCAGTACTGTCTTGGTACCACGTATTGAATTCTTTCACGTACGTTAACGCCTCTTTCACGTACCGCTAGGTATATAGAAAGGGCGAGCTTCTTCCACGTACCGACGGGTATATCGGAAGGGTGCGTATATAGAAAGGTTCGGTATATCGGACTGACGGTATATAGATTGGGAGACCTAATACCTGGAGTGATAAGAGCCAAACCCTATCAGTGATCTCTGCAAAATGGGCACCAATGCCCCCAAATTTTTTCTTCCAGATTCACAATTGCTCAGAGGAAGCAACTATGCTGCATGGAAGACAAAAATAAAGACACAACTTGAGTTTGAAGAAATCTGGCCTGTTGTGACTGGTACTCTAACCAGATCACCAACTGATGCAACACAACAATGACAGTTTGATAGAGCAGATCAGAAAGCAAAACTCATCATCTTGTTTGGAGTGTCTGATGATGTGCAAGCCCACATTTGAGATGCCACAATAGCAAAAGAAGCATGGGATAAGCTGAGCACAATATATGAGGCCAAGAACAAGAATGTCATACTAAATTTGCAGAGTCAGTTACATACATTGAAGTTCAAGCAAAATGAGAAAATTGAAGCTTTCTTAAGAAGAGTTGCAGAGTTGAGGCTTCACTTCTAGCCCTAGGAGAAGAGGTCAAAGATGAATCTCTCGTTCCCATTGTTCTGAGAGCTCTCCCTTCTTCTTACCGCATTTTTGTCACAACTCTAAACTTGTCAGATACAACAATTAGTTTTGACAAGCTAGTAAACCTACTGCAACAAGAGGAAGCAATGCACAATAAGGATGATGAAGAGGAGTAGGCACTGTCTTCACATCAAAAATGGAAAGGAAAAGGTAAAGGAAAACCTAAATCCTATCAGAAGTCCCCACATCAGAATTAGTATCATGGGGACAATCAACAGAAGAAGCAATGTCCAATTTGTAAAAGAGGACATGACTTACAAGATTGTTGGTATAACACACTTATAAGAAAGGTTCATCAAGCAACTCTGGACCACAACAACAATAATCTTACAAGGGACATTCAAACAACTATCACGGGTAGAAAAAGGGGAACTTGAAAAGAAGACCCCACCAGCAAGGTAATATTGTTGAGCAACAAGAACAGTCAGACAATGAAGACTTCTTGTTCACTGCTCGATCAAGTGAACCATCCATGTCATCTAGTGATGTCTGGTATGTTGATTCAGGAGCCACTCAACACATGACCGGCCACAGAGACTGGTTTATTTCAATGAGGGACACGCCATCGAAAAATCATGTTTTGTTGGGAGATGATTCTTCATATACAGTTCAGGGGATTGGGAACATTTCTCTACCCCTTGGTTCACGCAAATGCAGACTATCAGATGTCTTATATGTCCCTAGGTTGACAAAGAATCTTCTTTCAGTCAGTCAACTCCTAGATCACAACCTAAAAATTAACTTTGATAGTCAATCCGGCAAGAAAACGTGTTTGATTCGAGATAAATCCAGAGGCTCGAAAATAATTGCAAAAGCCTCAAATGTGGGACGTATGTTTCAACTTGATTTCATTCACAAAAATGATCAAGCACTTGTGGCTAAAAACTCCACCTCAGCCCAGTTGTGGCATCGGAGATTTGGTCATGTAAGTTTCAAATATCTCGAAACACTTCACCAGTGTAATATGGTACATGGGCTACCATCTCTTCAGAAGGATACAGACAAGTGTCCTCACTGCTTAGCAGGAAAACAACACAGAGTTTCATTCCAAAAGAGTACTTTTCGAGCTCATGGTAAACTTGACCTGGTTCATACCGATCTTTGCGGTCCGATGCAACCAAGTCATTCTGGGTTCCAGTACTTCATGCTTTGTGTTGACGACTATTCACGGAAAATGTGGATTTTTTGTCTTCGCAAGAAAAGTGAAGCCTTTGAAACATTCAAAAAGTTCAAAGTAGTAGTTGAGAAAGAAACTGGTCATCACATCAGAACTCTCTGCTCAGATCGAGGGGGGGAATTCACCAGTGATGAGTTCAGAGACTACCTACAAACTCACGGGATTCGTCGACAAATTCCTCCTCCACACACACCGCAGCAAAATGGTGTTGTTGAGAGAAGAAATCATACTATCATGGAAATGGTGCGATGCATGATCGATGATTCTGGACTTGCAAAGACATTTTGGGAAGAAGCAGCAAAAACAACAGTGTATTTGTTGAATAGAGTGCCCACAACTTCTCTTGATGGAATTACACCACAAGAAGCATGGTCAAAAAGGAAACCATCCATTGCACACCTCAGAGTATTCAGGTGCAAAGCAAGCATGCACATACCCAAACAGAACAGAAAGAAATTGGACATGAAGTCACAAAATCTCATCTTCATTGGATACAGTGAAGAGACTCTTGGGTACAGATTGATGGATCCTAAGACCAGAAAAGTATACACAAGCAGAGATGTTGAGTTTTTTGAGAAGAAGGAAGCAGAGACTCCTCCTCTAGACTCGCAAGATGTAGATTTTTCACCAGTTGTAAAAATTGAAGCTAATGTTCCCTCAGAAGATGAAAGTGATGATGGGGATGATGGTGTTGATCAGATAGAACCACAACCCATGGGAACAGTTCAACGTATGCCTAAATGGTGTACAAGTACATTACGAGATGCAAGATTGGATGCTCCATCGGATACATCCACCCCTGGACCACGGACTCGCAGTAAAGCAAGAGAAGAAGTTAACTTTTCTTTGATGAGTAGAGTTATTGAATCAGATGAGCCCTCTACAGTCCAGGAAGCCCTACAGTCAAAATATTGGAAAGATGCCATGGATTCTGAATATCAATCAGTGATGAAGAATAACACTTGGCAGCTTGTTGATCTTCCACCAGGGAAGAAACCCATTGGATGCAGATGGATATTCAAAACTAAGTACAAAGCATATGGGACAGTGGACAAGTGCAAAGCAAGACTTGTAGCAAAGGGGTACACATAAAAAGAAGGCATTGACTATGAGGAGACATTTTCTCCCACAGCTAAGATCAAAACGATTAGGATGATCTTTGCTCTAGCTGCTCAGTTTGGATGGAAAGTTCACCAAATAGACGTAAAAAGTGCCTTCCTGAATGGAGATTTACAAGAAGAAGTCTACATGACTCAACCTGAGGGATATGTTGTACCTGGTCAAGAAGAAAAGGTATGCAGACTCAGGAAATCTCTGTATGGCCTCAAACAGGCACCCCGGGCATGGTACATCAAGATTGATGAGCATCTCGTACAACATGGATTTGTTAGAAATCCATACGATCCCAATCTCTACCTCAAAAAGCAAGGGGGGGAGATGGTGATTGTTGTAGTTTATGTCGATGATCTAGTCATCACTGGCAGTTTAGTGAAGATGATTGATGAAACAAAGAAAGATCTTAAGTGATCATTCGACATGACAGATCTCGGGCTTATGCACTACTGTCTTGGACTAGAAGTATGGCAGAAAGAGAATCACATCTTTGTTTCTCAGATGAAATATACCAAGACAATGCTTGAGAAGTTTACAATGATGGATTTACACCAATTGCTACACCTATGGAGAACAGATTACAGTTATCTCGTTCAGATCCATCTCCTGAGGTAAGTGCCACTCTCTATCGGCTCTGATTGGGAGTCTCATTTACCTGACCTACACTAGACCAGATATCAGCTTTGTAGTTGAGCTATCTATCCAGGTTCATGCAGGAACCCAAAGTTTTTCATTAGAAAGCAGCAAAGTGCATTTTGAGATATCTCAAAGGATCAGTGGATCTTGGTCTAGAATACAAGAAGAATGAAAACTTCTTCTTGACTAGATATTCGGATTCAAATCATGCAGGTAACATTGATGATAGAAAATCCACTTCTGGATTTGTATTCTTTATGGGATCTAGACCAATATCATGGGGAAGTAAGAAACAACACTTTGTTTCTCGCTCTTCCACAGAAGCCGAGTATCGTTCTGCAGGAGAAGCTGTCTGTGAAGCGATTTGGCTACGTCGCATACTGGAAGGACTTGGAATACCACAGGACAAACTGACTACCATGTATGTAGACAATGAAGGTGTTCTCAAACTTGTTCGCAATCCATTTTTTCATGAGAGAACAAAACACATTGAGGTTCAGGTTCATTTCATACGCAAACATGTGTTGAAGCACAACATCCAGCTTCAATTTTGTCCAACTGCTGAACAACGAGCAGATATTTTCACAAAGTCACTTGCATGTGACAAGTTCGAGTTGTTCAGAGCGTTTCTCTCCTCATCTCTTCAGACAATGTGAATTAAGGGGGGGAATGTTAGGATAAAATATTATTATCCTAATATTAATTATGCATAGTTTAATTATTTAATTAATTTTATTAATTAAGTAATAATGGTTAACAATTGTTATATGGTTCATAAACCATATTTGTCTTTTATAAATACTGTTATATTGTTTTGAACAGTATATTTGTTTGTATCTAATTGTTGCTTCCCAGATGTTATTGGAAGCCTGCATATTTAGGAACTTAGTTCACCTGTACAACTTAATTTTTGTTTGTATTTGGCTGTGCAATATCTATAAATATTACAGCCCATTCCTCTGTAATGATTGATTGATTGAGATTAATAAATTGATCAGGCTTCCGTCCCTGTTTCTCAATTAACATAGTAAGATATGGTTGTAATAAGTGGTTTGAGAATCTACATAGATGTTAGTTCCTAAGGCATTGATTCACCCAATGGATGTCAGATTTCTATGACTATCCGGAACTGGAGAGTTATCAGCTTGAAAATTTTCCATGAGAAAGATTCAGATGGGTTCAAGGATGGAAACCAGGGTTTCAAGTGATCAAATGTTGAAGATTGATAGGTATGAAAGTTTCTAAAATGATGTTGTTATCACTATTAAAGGTTGAAAGTTATCTCATGGAAAGAATACCATCTTAGCACTCAAGGAGTGGAATTCTAGTTTTACTAGTTAAAATTGGAGTCCAAAGCTTATCCATGTGTAGAAAACTTTACAGGTTAAGGCTTGGGCCATAATTTAATAATTCGACAAATCAAGCTAGCATGTTTAGGTAGTAAATCTTATGACATAAATGATAAGAACCCCAGATGTAATAGTTCAAGTAATGTCTACACCTTAATGGAAGATATCCTATGCCGTTTAAAAATATTAACTCAATGTGACCCAATATGGAACACGAATCTAGCATGACTCTGTCAAGTTCCAATAAAGGTCAAATGAACCTTCCAATAAAATTTAGAGAATATTACCAGTGTTGAAGAAACTAAAGAGGATCTTGATGGTAGATCTCGGCTAAAGGATTGAAAGGAATGTCATTAAGGTCTCATTTCAGGACACAAGAAGCTCCCTCAAGTAAAAAGGTCGATGCATGACCAGGAGTGGAATCTCTGTTTTGAGCCCCATAGCTATTCGTTCTCATCATGATCTACCTATCCGATATAATCTTTAGAAGTTAGGATTAAGGGTTAAAATTTTTGGTTTTGAGGGCTCACAATTATTCCATGGTGTAGGGCATGAGGAAACAGGGTGCAAGCAGAAGAGTTATTTTCCTTAACTTTTGAGTAATGAAGTGTATATATTTTCTCATAAAATTATTGTCCATCGCAGTTGCATATAAATACACTTGAACCAGTATAATGGAGATTTTCCTTCACTTATGTGAACCTGGCCATGGAGGTAAAAAGGTCAAGTTTTATTTTCCATAAAATTTCAAGACAAGTATATAACTAATATGGTTTTCTTGTTTATTAAGTTTATAAGATCTCATATGATTTCTAAGGAGTTTTCATGTAAGATTCTTATTTGCAAGAAATCACACTTTGGAAGATTGTAGGAATGGATCATTTTGGGTAAATTTCCTGGTAAATTGTAGAGTTTCCATTGTCTTTGATAAAGGTTAGGTCATTTACAGGTTTTCATCTATTTATAAATTATTCCTAAGGGTTATTTCAACTGTCATTGGTCATTTCAATAGATCGATTAAAAGGAGTCTGTGAATTTTTTTTTAGCCTTTGGGTGAACTCCATTATCAATCTCTGTGTTGTGGTTAATTTCATTTCAGTTTTTGAAGTTTTGATCAGATAAAAATCCTATTAATTTTTAGTATTCTCAATTTGGTGAAGAAAACACTTAATTGGTAATTGGATTGAAGGACCATTTCAATATCCATAACCCACAATAGAATCTGAATACATTTATCAAATTTGGTTTCAAGAATTCAGTTTGAGTGTATGATTTGAATTTAACTTGCACATTTTTCAAAAGGATTTGTACTAAGATTTAGATTAATAAATTAAGTTGGAATTTAAGGATAATTGATTTATTTAGAATATTTTAAGAATTTTTGGTTTCAAAAGTGTCCCATAAATAAGTTTAATAATTAAAATTAAAATCAGTTGTCAAGTGTTAAGATCTTTAAAACTATTTCTTAATTACTATGAAAATCATTAAGTACCATTTTCAGATAAATTTTTAGTGAAGCAAACAGTCAACTAGTATTTCGATTGAAGGATGAATTATAATCAGTATCCATAACCCACAACAGAATATGAATACACTTATCAATTTTGGTTTCAATAATTCAGTTCGAGTGTATGATTTGAATTCAACTTGTGAATTTTTAAAATGGATTTGTACTAAGATTCAATTTAATCATTTAGGTTGGAATTTAAGGATAATTGATTTATTTGGAAGAGTTTAAGGATTTTGGTTTCAAGAGCTCCCAAAAATTTGTTTAGTACTCTTAATCAGTTTTCAAGTTTTAAGATCTAAAAATTTTCTAAGTACTGTGAAAATTTAAGTACCATTTTCGAATCAACCTTTCTTAACACCATTTTGTTAAGAATCATCTAAACTAACATTTCAATCTATATTCCACCTTAACATCACTCATTTTGTTAAGTGTTTTGAAAACCACCTTTTTCATTCCTCTTAATACTTATTTTGTTAAGAGTTGATTATATTCACCTTGTTAAGTCTTGTCTCCCTTAACACTCATTTTTCTTAAGTGTCAGGGTAAGTGCACGAAGTTGGTGGACAATTTTGTGGACATAAAAAACCTAACATAAAGGAACCACGATCGTGGTTTACATACCACGATCGCAGTTCCTAAATTCCAGGTTCGGTAATTACCAAACCTAAAAATGTGATCGCAGAACTCTGAGACAAAAATTAGCAGTCCCGCGACTCCTTATTTTCCTCATTTTTCATTTCAAACTGCAATTTTTCCTAATTGTTTTTAACTCAAACTTTGAATACCACCTCAAAATTGCTCATCAAACTTCTGTATAGTGATAGATTCAACCATGCCGCCAAGACAAAGAGGTAAGTCCCCGATTGTAATCATTTTTTTGCATTTTAGGTTTTTCTTTACATTTTCATGGGTTTTTTCAAATGTTTGTTTATGTATACAATTTTCTTGTTTTATCAGTTGGTCGACAAGCTCAAAATCCTGCAAACCATCAAAAAATTCCTCAAAACCCACCGAACATTCCTCAAAACCCTCCTCCAAACATAGATCTGCCTCTTGTGGTTCCTTCTATCCCCATTGAGCCACCAAGAACCCAAGATAATATCATTAGAAGAATCCGAGAAAATAAAATTGTCATTGAGAACCTAATTCAAACTATAAGACAAAATCATGCTACAAATCCATTCCACAGGACTTTAGCCAATACATTATAAACATTGATCAGCAAATTCGAGTCCATAACCAACCAAATACATAGATGGAACACCTTTAGAGGTGACTATAGGTGGTGGTATGTGGATAAACTATCCCATGTGGCTGTAAAAGACAAAAAAATTGGAAAAGACCTCATTTGTAAATTATTTACCGACCCTAGAACCAATGCCCTCCACAGTTACTTGCAAACGGTTCCCAATCCATTAGTGCCACGATGACCAAATCAAAAACAATTTTTTGGGACTTATGGTGGATGGTTTTTGATTATCCACCATGCAAAAACAATGAGGTTCCTCTTTATTTTTTGAAGAAATTATATTGTGAGTTCGTGCTCAATGAGGTCCCGAAGTATTTTGACTTTTTCTGACTTTTATGGTCAAGGAGGTGGCTCTACATAGAGCAGACTTGGTGCACACATAGGTCAACCTAGGATTCCCCATGCCCCAAAACCCCCACTGCCTGAAGTTATCCCTCCTACAGTGAAGGAGGTTGTGGAGATTGATACATTGCATGCATTGAGGGAGCTCACTGACACTCTGACCCAACATAGTGACCAGATTGCATCTGGTGATGTTGGTGGAGGCGCCAGTTCTAACGCACCACACCACTGTGGATCATGTGGTTCCATATGCACTGTGGGTGAGACATCATTTGTTGGTTCATAGGATTTCTTTTCTATAGATGAGATGTTGGGGAATTTTTTTGGAACTGGTGCCACTGATATTGGTCTTTCACATGTAAATTTCAAATAAATTCAAATAATATATATATATATATACAATAGTTTAATTCACATGTTTGAGATATTAATATATATATATATATAATATATATATATATAATTGTACGTCATGTACATACATGCACAAAACTAATTTTTTATTTTATTTTAAATAGCAAGAGCCGATGAAGGAAACATCTGGCATCGACATGCTAGCTACTGCACCTGGGCGTGTTTCAAACGTAAGTTTCAAGTTGTACAAACTTACATTTTTAATTTCATTTGATTGCACTAGATTATTATTATAATGTTTCACGTGTATGTTGTACATATTAATATTTTTCTCTTTTATACACAGGAGCCTGGCGGGTCATCATCTGCTCATGGAACTGAGGCTACTGGCACACCTCACATGATTTTTACGCAGGTTAGTAAATATTTTTACACTTTGTTTCTAATTACTGGAAGTTCACGTGGATTACATGCTTTGGACCTCTATTATGTGGTGCATAGTCATGTAGATTTTAATATTGATTTGTACATGTTTTTTGTATAGCTTATGACTGTTAGAGAGACTCCTCCATATATGCAGACTGTGGAGGCTGCTATAGATACTGCCATAGCATCTGCAGATCCACTAACTAAGGTACAATTTTTCAAATTTGTTAAATTTTGGAGGTTCATTATTTCTTATTACTTAAATCTACAATATCAAATTTTGTATGTATATGTGAAATATTTAATTTGAAAATTAATTATTTGTATGTAGCTTACCCCTCATGAGTCTATTGTTGTCCCTGCGATGTGTCAACAACAAATTGATAGGGATCATGACATTGTGGTAAGATTTCACCTGCATTTTAACTAAATTGTACAAGTTTCTAAATTTTGAATGTATTTTAAAATTTTGGGTGTTAAAAAATTGTTTTTTATGAATGTGTAGGTTAGGTTGCAGGCATGCTTAGAGACACCTAGGACCACACGGATGAAATCCGTAGTGGCATCTCCCTTCACTACATCCCCAGGTCGTGGACATGCTACTTCTAGCAGGGCTTAGAGAGGGAAGATGTTTCATGAGTAGATTCATAGTCCACTTAGATGTACATAGATATATATATGGGCCATTTGGTTCTAGTGAACATGTTTCTTCATATAGTCCATTGTATATATATAGCCTTTTGTGACCGCATGTGGTCCCATATGTACATTATGACACACTTAGTTCGAGATGTACACATACATTATGAACTTATACATATATATTTTCAGATACGTGCATCTGGAGCACACTTTGTTTGATTCTTATATATCCATGTGTGTTGGTTTTCATAACAATAAATTTGAACTATATATGTTTGATTTGATTTCATTGCATGTATGATATCCTTCTATGTATGTTTTCATAACAATTTAAATTAGTTATCTGATATGTACATGTTTGATTTAAATATTTAATCATGTCTTCTTGTATTTGGATTGAGATGAAATTTTTTCATTAGATTAGGTATTTTCATATCGTTTCCTGCTTCAAATTTCAAGTGTTTTCAATCTCTAGAATTGCAAGGATCTAAAAAGGCAAGTTTTTTCTCTTAAATTTTAAATGGGATACTATAACAAATTAGGGTACCAATGGAAAATATTTTTAGGTAATCTTCAAGGAGTTCATGAGTAGAAGTTACAGGAAAAATTGCAAGGGAAATGGAGCAAAAATGAAGGAGATATGAGCAAAAATGTGATTTTTGCAATAGGGTTTCTTGAAAATTTAGTAGCATAACTAAATATACTAGCAACAATGAAGGAAAAGGAAATATTTTAAAAAGGGATTAAACAAATGGCTAAGTGTATGTTTATACTCACCTCTTAATATTAACCTAGCTAACTCACCTTCTAACTCATCCTTGACCATTCTGGATTAACCCGGGTTACATGGCATGACAGGGTAGGGTTACAAGCCTTAAGTGACAAAGGGACTTAAAGGGGTGATAATGTGAGAAGGGGTTAAGTATTCATGAGAGGGGGAAACATAATCAAGTTGGGGTGCTGAGGAATTGAATACCTAGTGAGAATGTTACAAGCCTTAAGTGACGAAAGGGAGAAATTTCATGTGGTGGTGCATTCTAATGTCCCAAGTTGAAACTTGGGTAAAAATTTGACAGTAAGCCCTTATTAGTATTCTTAGGTTCCACCCATCGCATGAAGAATCCTCCTCTAATGAAGAATCAAATCATGTCTTCCTCCATGAAATATCTTGAATGATGAGGCTTTTCCACAGACCATCTTGTTGAATCTAGAAACTACAAATGAAACTTTCTCATCTTCCAAGATGTTCACATGCTCCAATGTGTTGAGCCAATTCTCAGAAATGACATTGATATTTCCACATTGATTAAAAGATTTTTCATTTAACTCTTCATAGGATTCTAGAGATATAACCTATGATATTTACAAGGGCTGAACTAAAACTTATTGACTATTGAAGGAAAGGGTCAAAAATATTTTCTTGAACCAATTCTTAAAATTTGAATCCTGAAGATTCTTCATGTGAAATTATTCTCTTGAGAGGTGTACCAAGCTCATGCATTCTTGTGCCAAGAATGCACAATGGCTTATTTTAGAGCTTTAAACCTCTAGGTGATGGTATGGGACAAAATTTCATACAATTTCTCTGAGTCCGATGAAAACACACCTTAGCTCACCAAGGAATGAGAATCAAAATTATTCATCTCACTCGCAAATGGGAGATTATTTTCCCAATGGAATTTCTCTTTCTTGATCTCAACTCTATTCCTATTGATTTTAAAAAATATGACCAAGAACAATCTAAACAAAGAGATAATCTCAAGAAATAGATCATGTTCCCTTTTTCAAGGATCATGCTCACCCAATGGTCACATGTCCTTCTTTGCAGTATGAATGCTTGATCTTGCTTGTTGGACTGGGGGGTTGAAGTTTCAAATGGGAGAAATTTCTTCAATTTGAGGCAGAGATGATTAATCTCATGCAATCAATGATGGCACTTATGAATAAAAGGTCCTCACACATGTGTTCCCTTAATTGTTTGATGATTTGTACTTATACTCCTAATTTTGTGTCTAGTGATATGTGATGAAGAATCCTATTACAATGCAAAAATAATGAGCATGTAAGCACATAGCTGGGGTAGCAGAGGATGGAGAGAGATCACCACAACAACATAGCTCAAGAGAGAAAAGAAAGGATAGTGATGAAGTAGGTCTAAGAGGACAAAGGCAAGTCCAAAGAGAACAAGAGAGATGGAAGGTAAACAAGTGACAAATTGAATTTTTTGAGTACTAGGAAATGAACGGAGGTGAGGAGTGAGAAGTCATGCCTCAGGACATCATGGCACTGAACCGACTGTGCCAGCACATCCGGGTGGCTAGGTGAACACTAGAGGAGGTGGTGTTTCGGTGCGCAAAAGGGTCGTTGCTTACGGGCTACTTCTTTTGGGCGTAGTCCCTTAAGAGCCCTAAGACCAAAATATCATTCAACTTCGATGGGTGACTACTCAGACTTTGTGGCACCTAGAGATGGCTCGTATGATCTAACACCTTGGCGTAGGGACCCTCTACAAAAATATCTCTCAGTTTTTTCCTTCTCATTTCGGTGCTCTCACTGTCCTATTGTTTGCAAACGCGTGAAATAGTGCAGTTGGACCCAGTGATTGGTTATAACGCTATATTTTGAAAATGGTGGGTCGTGGCACCAAACTGACTGCATTGGCACATCTGAGTGGCTAGGTGAACACTAGAGGAGGTGGTGTTTTGGTGCACAAAAGGGTCATTGCTTCCGGGCTACTTTGTTCGGGCGTAGTCCCTTAAGAGCCCTGAGACCAAAATATCATTCAACTTCGACGGGTGACTACTCAGACTCTGTGGCATCTAGAGATGGCTCGTCTAATCTAACACCTCTGCATAGGGACCCTATACAAAATCCTCTCTTGATTTTTTCCTTCTCATTTCGGTGCTCTCATTGCCCTATTAATTGCAAACGCATAAAATAGTGTAGTTGGAGCCAGTGATTGGTTGTCAAACGCTATATTTTGCAAATGGTGGGTTATGGCACTGAACTGACTATGCTGGAACATTTGGGTGGCTAGGTGAACACTAGAGGAGGTGGTGTTTTGGTGCACGACAAGGTCATTGCTTCTGGGCTACTTCGTTTGGGCGTAGTCCCTTAAGAGCCATGAGACCAAAATATCATTCAACTTCAACGGGTGACCACTCGGACTCCATGGCACCTAGAAATGACTCATCTAATCTGAAACCTCAGTGTAGGGACCCTCTACAAAAGCCTCTGTCAGTTTTTTCCTTCTCATTTTGGTGCTCTTGCTGCCCTATTGTTTGTAAACGTGTGAAATAGTGCAGTTGGAGCCAGTGTAAGGTTGTCAAACACTAAATTTTACAAATGGTGGGTCGTGGAACCGAACCGACTGCACTGGCATGTCCAAGTTGCTAGTTAAATACTAGAGGAGGTGGTGTTTTGGTGTGCGACAAGGTCATTGCTTCCGGGCTACTTGTTTGGGCGTAGTCCCTTAAGAGCCCTAAGACCCAAATATCATTTAAGTTCGATGGGTGACTACTCAGACTTTGTGGCACCTAGAGATGGCTCGTCTAATCCAAAACCTCGATGTAGGGATCCTCTACAAAATCCTCTCTTTATTTTTTCCTTCTCATTTCGGTGCTCTTGCTGCCCTATTGTTTGTAAACGTGTGAAATAGTGCAGTTGGAGCCAGTGTAATGTTTTCAAACACTAAATTTTGTAAACGGTGGGTCATGGCACTGAATAAACTATGTCAACACATCCGGGTGGCTAGGTGAATGCTAGAGGAGGTGGTGTTTTGGTGCGTGACAAGGTCATTGCTTCTGGGATACTTTGTTCAGGCGTAGTCCCTTAAGAGCCATGAGACCAAAATATCATTCAACTTTGACGGGTGACTACTCGAACTCCGTGGCACCTAGATATAGCTCGTCTAATCCAACATCTCGGTGTAGGGACCCTATAAAAAATCCTCTCTTGTTTTTTTCCTTCTCATTTCAGTGCTCTCGCTGTGCTATTGTTTGTAAACATGTGAAATAGTGTAGTTGGAGCCAGTGTAAGGTTGTCAAACACTAAATTTTGCAAACGGTGGGTTGTGGCACCAAACCAACTACACCAGCACGTCTGAGTGACCAGGTGAACATTAGAGGAGGTAGTGTTTCAATATGTGACAAGGTCGTTGCTTCCGGGCTACTTCATTTTGGCATAGTCCCTTAAGAGCCATGAGACCAAAATATCGTTCAACTTTGATGGGTGACTACTCCGAATCTGTGGCACTTAAGGATGGCTCGTCTGATCCAACACCTCGGCATAGGGACCCTCTACAAAAGCCTCTCTCAATTTTTTCCTTCTCAGATCGGTGCACACACGTAGGTATGGTCTTGTAAACACTTGGGGAGGAGTCATTTTCAAAATTTACAACATTTTCAAAATTTACAACTTTTTCAAAATTTACAACATTTTCAAAATTTACAACATTTTCAAAATTTACAACTTTTTCAAAATTTACAACATTTTCTGATCTAAAAATAATCAGATTATTACTACTTGATATCGGACCCTTGTAGGCTTTAAATATTTGCTGATGATTTTCTCCTTTTAAGTAATCAATTAAAAAAATAATGCAAGACAATAAGACAATTGCACAAAGATTGATTACGGAGTTCAGCAATTTCCTACATCTTCGGTTTCATGGTCGAACTGTTCCACTAGTCAAAACTTGTAAGTTATAATAGTACTTTCACAAGAAAACCTAATGGATTTTTACTTGCCTATCAGTACACCAGTTCTTCGAAAAACTTCCGATGATCAGTCGAATTGTTCTTCACCTTCCTGATGCACGATCTCCTTTGGCTTCGATTGGCCTTCCTGACACTATCAATGCAACGCTAGCACTCTGGTCGATAATCCAGGATTTGTAAGTAATTGGTGTGGCTCAATGGGCCTATTGGGTAGTTTATAATTTACTCCCAATCACCAATATTTTGTCTACTATTGCCTAAAATAATAGGCCAATAAAAAATATTTGTTGACACGTCTCCGCAATAAGCTTAACAAATAATAAGCTTAGGTTGTGTGTCCCAATAATAAGCTTAACAAATAATAAGCTTGGGTTCGTCTGTGTCCATGTCCACCGTTATGTGCTCTAGCAATGAGCTTCTCCGTTGTGTCAGTGTGTGTCCATTACAATAGAATGGGTTCCCTATTTATTAAAAAAATAGGGCCCTTAAAAAATGCAATATAATTTATCCTAAGGCTATTTTTAAACCTTAGCCTCACCCATAGCAAAATTAATGGGATAACATACCCATATAGGGCGGTTTGCATTTTTAATGTATTTAATAGGGATAAAATCCCATATTGGCCGCTTAGCATTGGAAATGGGATTAACATCCCACATTGGGCAGATTTGAAGTGGGGAAATCCCACATATGGTGGGATGGAAATTGTTTAAGGCTTTAAATAGCCTTCCTCCACGCAAACATAGTGGTCAAAGGACCACTTTGGAGCATAACCGCCCCCACCTTGATCTTCATGTGGATTTCCACGCATTACTTTGCACCCTAACAACCACTTCACTACCTTCTCCATGTGCATGGAATTTTGGCAATAGCATGTGGCAGTTTTAATACTAATGTATAAACATTAATATATATATGTGGCATTTGGAATGGTGTGTAAGTGGTCTTACCAAACAAATAATAATTCGACCCATACCATGGGGTATCGAAATTAATCAACTCAGTCATCATGTAGTCCACTTGTTGTCTCTCGATAGAAAAATCAAGTGAATTCGATGAGTGGTGGTAAGCCACCTGGTGGCTTGTGGACCCACCATGTCAGCGATAATACCATAGTCCACACGGCGGCCGGGCTCTCCTCCGTAATAAAAGTTGAGCCTCTTGTTCCCGTGCACCATTTTTACGCTCGTCGAAGACTGGTGATTGAAAACCAACAAACAACTCCCGTTTGCATTTTCGCCACGTGTCGAAGTGCCATTTGTCCAATATTAACCAGTTCACC
The DNA here is from genome assembly GCA_019776745.2 of Taxus chinensis. Taxonomy (NCBI): domain Eukaryota; kingdom Viridiplantae; phylum Streptophyta; class Pinopsida; order Cupressales; family Taxaceae; genus Taxus; species Taxus chinensis. The sequence continues at coordinate 383,776,384 of CM034155.1, read as the reverse complement.
AGAGTTGACTTTCCCGTTGATTGAACTTTGACCAGACATATCTAGAGCTCCCGATGTCCGTTTGTCACGTTCTAATAGTCGTTGGAAAGCTCTCGAGATGATCTTCTGCACTGAAACCATTTAGGGATGTTTAGGAAACTTTAAAAAATGATCCCCTGATCATTTTTAAAATTTACAACATTTTCAAAATTTACAACTTTTTCAAAATTTATGTAACTTTTTCAAAATTTACAACATTTTCAAAATTTACAACTTTTTCAAACAATGAAAGCTTCTCTTAGCTTCAAGAATTTAAAATTCTCTACTAATAGTGCCAACCACGTGAAGGTGGAAGCTTTTCTAGCACCACTAACCTAAACATAAAAAGTGTTAGTCAAATAAATTTAAGTTTCAAATCAAAACCATATACTATCTATATATGTACAAAATACACAAATTTAAAATAAAATATATTCAAACTTAAATCTAGATCTTTAAACTAACAAATTTATATATATATATATATATTGAAAAGAAATTATATATACCAGACATGATCATTGTAAATTCATTCCAATGAATCATCAGGATTGGATCTACTCTGAATAGCAGACAAGATTGCTTCATGATCTAAATCTCGAACCTTCCAAAGAATCTTGTTATTAGGCCTTCCTCGATATCTATACAGCTGAATATTTGTTGCTAGAACTAGATGCGAATATAAGAGTATTTTCTTGTGTGTCTCAAAGTCTTCAAACACCCAAACAGAGGAGTTTTTTAATGGATATCGTTGAAGCCAAGTTCCAGTAACTACCACTGACCCTGTAGGATACTCAATATATTCACCATCTATAGTAGGAGAAGTCAACTTCTTTCTTTCCTCGATGCAACGACATAAGAAATAGTTTGTTCCTTTTCATTGTCTTCTGTCATAATTACTACAAACACATATCCTACAAAAAAACAAATTGGTTGAACAACTCTGATGCAAATGTACATAATCGAAATTTACCCTGGACATAACTGAATACAAAAATTAGATAAATAACCATAAATACCTTGTCTCACCAAAATTAAAATTTAGTCAAAGTCCTTGGATGTTGTAATTTCATTTACAAAAACAAGTCGTAATGCTTGTGGAGATTGATAACTAGGAAGCGGAGTTAGAGGCCTACAAATCCATCCTTTCACCCATTCTTGTGAATCACACTCAGCAGTGAAAAATTTGATATAAGATGCACAAAAAAATGTCAATTTTATTGTCCATACGGCCCACGAGAGTAGCATCTGAGATACAAAATGAGTGCATATCACTGGACCTAGTGAGTGTCGTACAATCCTCATAATTAGCAATATGTTGTTCCTCTATCAACCAAAAATATCTGTGAACTATGGAATTTTCTTGAGAACCTCGGGCCATGTTATCAGTACACCATTCCAATATGCTCTTTACATCTTTTAATTTAGCACCAGTCTTTGCACTTCAACTCTTCTCTTGCAAGAGCTCTTTTCACACATGCCCCTACACCATCATGTTGTCCTTTTCCATGTCCATCCTTAGTGAAACTCCAAATATGTTGCACACCCATCTTGACATGCATTATGCTTATCCAATTAAACATTTCCATGCATTCTTAAACTGATACGTATAGTTATCTGACCATATATAATGTTTTTTGAAGTGGATGTCCCTATCAAACAAGTTTCCATAAAATAGCTAAAAACACACTTACAAAAATTTAGTAGAATGAGTACAATCATCACTGATATAAAATTGGTACTCTCTTAACAAAAATTGATCATTCTATGTACTGTCAAGAGAATGTAGAAATGCTATATGCACAAAAATGGCAACTTGTACTGAGTTGTAATATTATGATTGAACCTCCATTTATGGTTGCAATGTGTAATTCTCTACAAAATCGACCACTGAAATAATAGTACCAATAGGAAATGTGTCTTTGCATAGCTTGAATTTTTCATCCAACCATCGAGCTCTATGTGTATGCCTCGGATACTCATAAACAATTTCATCCTTAAATTTTCTCATAAATTAGAAAATGGGCATTTGTTCTGTAATTAGCTCACACCGTTTAGACTCTTTTCCATCTTTCAACTAGTATGCAACTAATTTATATTTATCAAATTCAACTAAATTATGTCCTATTGTACCTTCAATTTTCTCATGGATGTAACTTTCCAATTTAGGTAATCCGCCGCATGTACTACAACTTCCATCTAAACAATCCTGACTATAAAAAAATTGTCCAACTTCTTTTTCACAAAATATAGTAGGAATGAAATCCCTGGAAGATATTGGTGGAACTTGAACACCACATTCTGATAACATAGTTTCAGAATGAAAATTAGAATGGATACGTAAAAAAATAGCATAATGCATCGCAAATCCAAAATGTTGCCTACAACAATAAGTGCTACGAGTGTTGTTGATTTTCACATAGAATGGTTTCAACATTTCAAAAAAGCGTGTGACTAATTTTAATTTCCAAATTCTCTTGTTCAAACTTATGAAAAAATTGAGTCTGAGTCATATCTAAGAAATACTGTGGATGTGATTCACGATTAGTAGAACCAACTCTCCATTTTATAACATATCTTGTATTAGGTGAAACTCTAGTGTTATCATGCCAAAATTTAATAACAACTTCTCTTATAGCATCAGAATTATTTTTATCCTTACGTGGTGCTCTAGTAGAAAATGCCCAAAAATTGGCGTTAGTGAGTGATTGAAGGATATTACATCTTTTAATTGCTTTCATTAGATTTTTTTGATTAACTTGCAACATTCGACTTGTTTTACGTAATCAAATTTTGTTTTTTATCGATTCACTTACAGCACTAGTAGCAAGTACACGACATGCACAATATTACTATCCCTAGTGCGTCTCTTGACAATAACAGTGTGAAATGCATCATGAAGGTTTTCAACTAATTGCAGAGGTTTGACCATGTATATTAAATGTTGTCAATCCTAAGGTGTTTAATGTAGGTCTCATTTTAATCAATTTCATCAAACTAACCAACTGACATCTTTGGGAATCATTTAAAATTTCAAAATGACTATCCCAAATTTCAGTGGCTTTTCTTCTGATTTTTCATTCAAAAATTTTGTCAGACATTGGTTTCAAAATGTTTTCATCAATTTCAATAAAAAAATTAGGTTTCTTACGTAAAATCCTAGGAGGTGTTTTTGTCAAATTTTGTTTGTCTACAGTTTCAACATGAATTTCCTTATTCACATTTTCATTGTCTCCTTCAATTTCAACATTTGCTACATCATGAGTATTTAATTCTTCTTCAACATTGACAGTAAAAAATTCTTCATCACGAGTATTTAATTTAACTTCAACATTGACAGTAGAAACATTACCTAGTTCTTTATTGCTTACAATAATTGGAATTGAAGATGAACCTCTTCTAGATTCACGAAGTTTCCGCATTCACTTAGCATTTTGAATTTTGTTGGCCTCTATATTTTTTTGGTGTTTTTTTTATTTAATGACTTCTTTTTTTGACTTCGTTTTTTGTTTCCCATGATGTTTTGCTTCCGGTTATAAGAAAAATGTGCAGAAAAAGACAGAATTTCACAGTAATTTGTCATACGGTAAGGTTAAAAAGTAAAAATCACATGATAATTTAGACATTGGGATGTGTGTAAATATGATTTATGAACCCTGAGTGTGCTTTATAAACCGCGATCGCAGTTTATTAAGCATGCTCGCAGTTTATGTTTCAGAAAATCGCACGATTGCGCTTTATAAACCACGATCGCGGATTTATTTGTCAAACCTAAGCCTTAGAAAATCTTTGTTTTTTCCCGAACCAAAGCTATGGAAGGTCATTATGAAGTGTAAAAGGTCAAAAAACCTCAAATCTGCTCTTCCAAAGACTTGAACCATGCTAAAAAAAACTGAAAACATTTCACAAAAATGGTGCCATCGCGTAGGGGAGACTATTAGCTTCGTAAAAATATTGTTTTTAAAGTGAATAGAATAAGATAAATATCATTTTATAATTTTTTACTAATAATAGGTCTTTAAGACATTTTTTTCCCGTGAATGTTCATGTCTACATGTTTAATACTGTAACTTTTGTTTCGCTTATCAAAATATGATAAAACTTATACCATCCCAAGCATGGAAAAATTCTATACACGTTAATATATATATATATATATATATATATATATATATATATATTTGATTTCGATATTTTTCTGATATAGTTATGACGGGGAAAACAGAAAGCACTCCATTTTCTAAATATTTTCAGACCATTTTCACGGAAAAAATCATTAAAAAAAAATATTGCTAAAAAGAATACAAAATAAAATCCATCCCAAGATAAACAACTACATCTAAAGTTTCACCAAAGGAAAATAAAAAATAAAAATATTTGATCATCCAAAATGCGGGCAAACGGACTACAATCTTATAAGTTTTTTCAAAAAAAAAAACTAAGTCATATAATTTTAAGTGTTTAATATAGCTAAACTTGTTCGTTTTTAAAAAAATTAGTATTTTAGAAACTAGATTCCGAATGCTAAAATTCATATTTGTATAAAATTTTCTAATTTAGAGTGCGCGTATAGCTAATAATCTCTACTAGTTGAGATTTCGCTATTTTTTGCAATATGACGTCCACGAATGACCCTATATTTGTCCATTAACTTCCTGCACTTACCCGTCAAGCACATTTAACTTTTCACCCCTTTTTCATTCCTCTAAAAATTCATTTTAGGAGTTAACCTTTTCACTTCATCACTTTCTTATCTTTCATTTTTATTAAGATTTGATCATGTTCACCTTGTCATGTCTCCTCTCCCTTAAACATTCATTTTTTTAACAAGTAGAGAACATCTAACCCCTCTTATTCCTTTCTACCTTAACTCTCATTTTGATTAAGAGTCGAGAAATCAACTAACCATTTTTGCTTCTTCCCTCTTAGCACTCATTTTGCTAAGGGTCAAGCTTTTTCATCTTCCTCCCTCTTCCATCTTAGAATTTACTCTACTAAGGGTTGAATTTTATATCACACATCTTCTTGTTCCTCCCCTCTTTCACCAATGGTGGGAACCCGACATCATGATTATAGTAATTTTCAATGAGAGGAAATAAATCATTTCCATATCAGCTTAGATGAAGAGGACAAAAACCAACTTAAAAACCTTTCTATTGATCCCACTTTACGACAAAATAAATACCAATTCCTTCTTTTTCTCCTAGCAATGGGAGCAATATTTTCCTTAGAATTTGATGAGGATGAATTGAAAACCTTAAAATTGCAGCCTAAATCCTCTAAGGGTCCACCATTCAATTCAAACAAACATGATGAGAAAGGACTAAGTAAAAAAAATGATGATAATAAAGGGAAATCTAATGCTTCTTCCTCTAATCCCAACCAATCCTTGCTCGATCAAATCAATGAAATGGAAAACAAATTCCCCTCCTATCCTCTATAGTCACTAACAATGATACCAAAGGTATTGAATACATAAAATAAACTGACAACACCTTCAAAATTCATTTTGAGACCAATAATGAGAACAACAATCATAAAAATGATAAATCACCATATATCCCACAAAAAAAATCACCATTTACTCAAGAGTGGAAAATGATGAAAGCCGTCATTTCAAACATGTAAAATCAACATAAATAATTCAATTTTGATTAATTGTATCCATACCCTTCCCACACTCTTCTGAGACACCCAAATTTGACAAATACAAGGGTAAAAATGATCCTAGAGAGCATGTCAAGGAATTTTTCATGGCATGCCAAAAGGTGTCTTATAACGATATATTTCTCTTGCGCCTCTTTCCTAAGAGTCTAGGTGGAAAAGCTTTGCATTGGTTCTTACACCTTCCACAGGGATCCATCTCTACCTTCGTGGACCTCTCTGATAAATTTTTCAAACAATTATCTTTCAATCTTGATTCTAAAATAACCATGATGGATTCATGGAATGACAGAATGAGAGATTTGCACAATTATTACAACAATGGCACAAAATCGCAAGTCGATTCCCATGTTCAATCCCTAAGAAACACATGGTTATCATCTTTTTCCCTAACCTTAATGATGAGTTGTCCTTTCACATGTAGATACACTACCTAAACAGTTTTAAGTTATCAAAAAGGGAACACAAATTGAAAAAGCCCTCATTTCTAAAGGCTTGATTAAGCCCAATTATAAAAACAATGGGCACACTCATAATCATCACAACAATAAAAATAACCCTAACATTTCTCACAATAAACCTAGGTACATCAACTGCAACCATAACGTTTTCAATGATGGTGTCATAGATAATCACAATGTGCACAACTTATAGAATAACCAATTAAATCAGATTAATTCCAAACCATTTGTCACAATTCCAAAAAGAGAAACTTTTCCTCCTCCTTGTGATTATAATCAAAGACAATATATGTCTTTGGAGGAAAATATTTCAAGTGTCTTGAAACAACTGGAAAGTGCCAATATAGTCACTTATCCTATAAAAAAACCCTTCCCTAAAGGAGAACCTAAGCCAAGTTAGTATAGACCTAATACATATTGTGATTTTCATCGCAAAGATGGCCATCAAATGGACAAAGGTAAAAAACTTTGCAACTACATCCAAGATCTTATTGACAACAGAGACATAGTGGTTGAAGACCTACCATCTAGCCATGATACAAAGGGTAAATTTCATGAACATGGTGAATCCTCAAAAAAATTTGATTATAAATCCATCATATCTTGTATTGACAACACCACTCCTCACGTTGTCAAACTTCAATTTATACCTCTAAGAGAGAGTCTATATAGTTCCTTTCAATAATTAGTAAAGGCTCACATGATCGAATTTCCACCTACGAGACCCATTTCTAATGGGGAACCCAATCTTACGTTGTACAATGCATCAAAATATTTTTAATATCATCACATGCATGGCCATTCTATTGATAATTGTACACCTCTTCATCATTATGTACAATACTTAATTGATGACGAAACCATTTCCTTCAAGCTCGATGAGGAATCTCTCTCAACCTATGACATGTCAATTTCCACTTCAAATGAAGAGTTAACTGTTTTCCCCACTTTTGTACATATTAACATTCAATTAGATCATGAAAAAGGTCAATTATCTCTCCCTTCTAACCAAACGTCTTCTTCTACAGATTTTATTCCTTTAGTCTAAACATACATTGAAATTTTTCAGACAATCTTCTAACATCAAATGAGAGCTTGAATTTTCTCCAAAACTCTCTTTCAACCCTTGACATAGCAAAAGATGTTCCATCATCAAGTAAAATTGATCTTGATTCCATTCTTCCCATTCTATATCATACGCCTAACATCTCTATTCTTTTTGTCAAAATACAACCACAACAAGCTTGGACACTTGCAACAATGCATCCTTTTATTTCCATTATACCTTACATGTTCAATCTTACAGGCATCTCATCAACTATGTTTCCTACCTATCACAGCATATTCATGCGTACACTCTATGAGGTACGTATACCTAGGAATATCCTTATACAACCTTTTCAATCTTTAATTGCACATCTTTCATCAAATCAACTAATTCATAACCTAGAAAGAGAAACATTGAATATCTCCTCTCTTTATCCCATAAGGATCATCAGGTGTACATCTAAATATCAATCCTTCTTTTCTCACACTCTTTCACTCACAGATGAATATGAATCTGAACATATTCCTCACATTGACAATATTATTCTAACATTGCATGTGTCTCTCGATCTCATCGAAGACTTATCTAATCACACATCCCTTGACTTGGAACCTGTCCACCCAATTCTAGTACTTCAGGACCCATATAATATTTTGATTCACTCCTTTGACTTAGATCCTGTCCATCCAATTCATATTGCAGGACTTATCAAATCTTTGGATTTCCTCCTTTAACTTCAAGCGTGTCCGCCCAAGTCTCGTGTTTTTGGACTTATCGAATCTTTTGATTCCCCCTCTTGACTTGGATTTCATCTACACAAGTCTCATATTTTAGGAACATTCCACTTTAGTAAATATGGACCTCTTTCTTTCTGATTCCATTTCAAATCATCATCTACCAAAATTCAGAAAACTTAAAAAGCATAAAAAAGAGAACAAAACTATGTATTACGTATTTATTACAAATTAGAAATGACAAAGTGCATACAATTAATGTTATTCATTCCATCTATTGGAATATATATTCCTCATACCATTATCATATATTCTCCTTCACCTATTACGGAACATGTTAACCTTGTTCCTTTTGGGAATTGTGTGTCTCATCTTTGTTATGGTTTCTACCATTTTAGATATTTTTACTGACTATTTTGTCTTGAAGTTTACTGATGGAAAACTCACCCTTTCAAATAACCTCTCTCTTTCACATAAAACACTAAACTTCTTTACCCGATCCTTTTTTCATCGCCCCTCTCAATCTACGGTATTGAACCCTTATGTCCTACTAGTCGCATGAGGTTAAGACTTGGGGTCATAATGTTCCTTACCAACAAGCACACTATCAACATACAAGGAAAAATTAAATTAATCTAAAAAAATGCCAAAAACTTATAAATTCATTACACCTTTCATCCTTCACAATCTTCGGTAATAATCCCATACTTCTTACTCGCAATATGAGATTGGGAAAGAAGGAAGCCCTTACTCGCCTACATTTTGTCTTTGGTGTTGAGCCCTTTCCTTTTAATAATGGAATGAGGCAACATATAGGGGGTCCTTCACAAAAATAAATCAACAAATAAAGCCTCTATGAAATCTAAATAAAATTTCTTAATCAAAAAATTTCCCAGAAGTAATTTAGTTGTTCATGTTAAGAGAGACAACAATTCCTTCCACCAGATTCTTACCAATCAAAAGGCCATCTATAGATCTAAGTCGATTCAAATCCTATAAATTGGAATCAGTCAGATAATCTTGACTAGAGATGAGTTACATTTTTCTCATAGGGATCATTGTTACACCTTGTGTCATCGTATCCATTATCTTCACTTTCATATCGTTATTCACCTCGTTTTCACATCCTTTTTGGATCTTGGTGATGAGCCCTTGCATCTTGCTAGTTACGTAGAGCCACAAATGGAGTGAAACATCCTATCATTACAAAATATACATTTCTTCCAATGGAATGGAATGCTTGTAATTATTTGCTCTTACGTTCAAGTTGTGCAACCCCTTTTACCGAGTCAAAAATCCAAAACGTTCAAATATGTTTTCAAAATCCCAAAAACATTCAAATGTGTTCAAAATTATATTAAGCATGAAGTATGACATACAAATTGATACATGTTTATGGGAACCATAATTTTTCCTTACATACTTTCTCTAAGAGCGTCCCTCCAAAAAAACCAAGTGCTATTATTTCTATATAGTACCTTTTCACTTCCCCATTACACTTGATTACATACATTGTGTATTTTCTATCTTTTGAACTAAAAATACTAACACATGTACCTTTGCGGTGTTGAAAATTTTTGGTTTATGTACTCTTTTATATCATGTGTTATGTCATTTTATCACATTATGATACTCTAGTTTCCTATACATGCTATTTGTGTGTGTAGGTACTTGTTTGTTACTCTAATTTTGGCCTAAGGGACTTGTTTGTCTTATAACATCATGGGTGTCCCATGTTTTTGGAATCATTCCTTTCTTGTGTGACATTACATCTCTTTTTTACAATTCCAAGGGTCTTGATTGTCTCACGACTTTAGAGACCTTAGATTACACACTTATCCCAGTTCGCTTCCTAGTACATCCTATTATTAACCCATGTGTGATTAATTGATTAAATTAGTTAAATCATGTGTATCGTACCCATTTTGATTAATTAAATTAATCCCTAGTACCCTTTGTTCTATTTTAACATTAATTATTTAATTAATTAATTAGTGTGCACATCCTAGTAAATAGCCAGTCAGATTTGTTTTCAACAACCACTTGAACTCCACTTGGACTCCACATCCTCATCCTTTTCAACTACACTTCTATAATCCTATAAAGGTGGGGAAAATTGAATTTCACGTATAACTACCTTTCTAGATGCAACTTCTACTAACAAATTCCCATTACTTCCCCTAAATGGAACTCCTGCAACTGTTGCAACTTCCTCAAGTGCTAAAAATAGCATGTGCATTCACCCACTTGTAACCAACTTCCAACCACTTTTGGTTCTATAAAATGCAAACTTACTCTCTTGAAAATCCTCTTGGATGAATAACACAATTACTCTATTAAATTTTCTGTAATATCTACATATTACGAGCTCTCTAAATATTCTTATAAAAATCTACATCCCCAATTTGGAGACATTTCAAGAGCACCCAAAATTCCAAAAGGTTACATAGATTCTAAGCTCTCATAACCTACTTGAGGTTTGCATTGGAAGGTTATAGGGAGGTTTGCAAGTTTGTTTACTTTCCATTTACTATTACTTTTCTCTATTCACAATGACATTGTGGGTGTCCCATGTTTATGGGAATTAATCCTTTTGCATGACATTTTTTGCACGGTTATCATTTCACTTACATATGCATTACTATTGTTAATTACTTCTAGTTCCCTTATTTACATTGTTTTTACTCTTTTTGTTGTTGTTATTGTTGTTCTTGATTGTGCATCATGGTCTCCACCATGTACATCATCCTTGTAGGTCTAATTTCTTCTTGGTGGCCACCACATTAGTGCTTAATATGTCTTCTATGTAGATTATCATACTTATCCGACATGGCTACACATATATTCTTTTGATCCATATGATCAAACTCATTATCACACATGCCTCAAAAGAGGGGGCATTCATTTGGGTATATTCTACACCCATAGAAGACACGGATAGGTTTTTGGACTCAAACACAGGCACAAAATAGGAAAAATTGCTTAGAAAATACATCAAAAATAGAAACTTAGAAATGAAAGCACGGTGTCAAAACCATACAATAGGGTTAGGATCATACGGTCATTCTTGACCCATTCTTACATTTTTTCCTAGGTGTAATTACAATAATTTTCTCAACAAGCATAGGTTTTTGGCACAATTTCTTACTTAGATGACTTAGTCCATATCAATTTCAAGGAACATTAAATATTTCATTGCTTCTTCTCCACAACAATTAAGTTCAGTTTCAGTTTCAGTTTCAATTGGATGCATGGGTCTCCATTTTCCAAGCTATATTTCAACATATTACAATTCTAATTAGTTGTGTGGAACATGGGTAGAGTATGGAGGAAATTCATTCTCTTTTGTAATGTGTGTATTAATTTACAAAATTGGGCCTAGATCCATATGTAGCGGTTTGGTCTATGAGGTCATGGAAGGTAGCAAAGAAGCTAAGTTCTTCATAGGAAATCCTTCCTCTCCTCTTACATCTAAGGGAGAAGATATCATAATTGTTCAATGATTTTGATACACGGTTTTCTTTCTTCACATGGTGCTTCAACTCCTCATTCTTATTCTCTCTTCTCATCATTTGTGTGTCAGGTTATATACACCCAATACTCTAGCATCTCCTTATCACATTTAGAGATTGATCACCCCTAATCCTTTTGTAAATTTTAACAATCTAAATCTCCAAGTATAAGAAAAAGAAAGTAAAATTATTCCCTCTATAAAACAAACAGGTATATTTTGTAGACACAAAATCATGCACTTTAGGTAATTATTTAGTCCCGATCTCATACTAATATTCATATGGTTCTTAAGTGAAAAAGAGTATTAATTAACTCGTGTATCTTGGCCATGTTTCATTTTTTTCTATGCTGCTACTTTCTGATCTTGCACCTGTAATTTCAAAATATTTACTTTCACATTACTGTTTTCCCCTATATCTGTACTTGGGCGCCCATCTAGAACTGGCCTACCCTAGGCACCCTAGTCCCCTCTGGGCCCCCTAATCCTCTTTTCACTTTCCTCTCACTTTTTGGGACACTTTCTAGCTATTTAATTTTCTTATATTTTTTGTGGTTAGGCCTTTCCAAGGTTAATTACAAAATGAAATCAAGATAACCATATAAATATAAAGTTATGTGACCATAATGAGGGACCAAGCACTAAGCATCTACTATCTCCACCTAAGCTTACATCCATCAGAGGTTTATATAGCTCCATTTGCATCCATCTAGCTCCATCACAAGGGATAAAGGATGGTTCATCTACATCACACTTCATAGGAGGGGAGTTTATTTTATTCCATGCACACATTATTTACATTCTACATCTAGTTATTTCTCACTACTTCATAAAGTGTGACTGACAAAAGAGATCCTAGGGCACAATTCCACACACACACACACACACACACACCTAGAACTACATTAGGTGTGAAATATAGTACAACACTCAGTTAGTAAGTTCACCATTGTGGTCATTGAGTAAATTCTAACCCCTTCATATGTATCCTTCTTTTTAAAGGGTTTTGATGCTTTGTTAAGGGTTTTGTAGGTGATCATTCCATTGTAGGTTTACGGGGACATCTGATGAAGTGTAATGGTATACACAAGATAAGTAGCGAAGGAGTGTAGACATCTTACGACCCTAAAATTTCAGGTTTCCAACCATCTGTGTAGACTAGGGTGACCATAATTCATAACAAGACACCCATGGGTGTCCCTATCCTTCCCCAGGCACCTCAATCCAGTGAAATCCTTTGGATCTGCATTTTTTCATGTTCTTGTGTGACTATTTTCTCCTCTTATTTATCTAGTCTCCACTATGACATAATTATGCGACATATTTGAATCAACTAAGGCCTTCTTAACCCTATTTTCACATTAGGTTTTAAATTTTATTTCTTATTTTTCTTGGGTATTGTTTCAATACTTTATTATTTCATGTATTCAATTATTTACTGCTCCTATAACATCTAGATTAGACTACTATATTTCCGTTTTAGTTTAATAACTTTGGTGATCCTAACATCTTTCATGCTTAGGATCCTCATCTTTCCTCTATCATGGGTCATTAAATTCCTCAAATTTATTTGTCTAATTTAGTTAAGATGCATCCTAATTGCCAGGATGTTCTGTAAAAAACCTTAGACACCATGTATCTTCCTCAAGATATGCCTTTGCATCAAGTAAGTGCTATTTTTGATTGTTTATTTAACGACCCTAGTATTCCTAATCCTCCATTTAATCAACCCATGTTGAAGTCAATTCAAACTTTACATTTTTTATATTAAGACAAATTTAAGGCTATAGAATCCATGATTACATCTCTCAAGTTTGAAATCCAAAATCTTAAGGACGCTCCTCAATTTCATGTTTTTCTCCTTCTACATCTCATCTTCATTCTATGTCTACTACATGTACTCATACCAATGAGCCACAATTCATACCATTACCAGAGCCTCTCACCTTTGATCGCAATACTAAGCAACATGACATTCTTACTGAGCTCCTTACTCATCAATTGATCACTTTACCACCTACTCATTACTATCCTCCTTATCGGCTAGAAAAATATCAAGGTATTCCATATTGAAATTATCATCGAATCAATGGACATAATGATAACAATTTCTATGCTTTACAATGAAGAATCAAACATCTTAAGTGTCAAGGATTTATCTCATTCATTGCACAACATTATGTTGCATGCCCATCTACAAATGCTACATCTCAATGGGTTCTTAAACCTATTTCATTTATGTTTAATGAGCACCATGCCATCACTTCTAATGTTTTTTCTATGGAAATTCAGGTACCACCTAAGCAACCACCTCTCAAAATCAATATAGCACCTCCTCCTCATAAATCATCTATGATATCACCAAGTCAAATTACATAACTACCTCTCAATATCAGTCCACCTTATCCTATCAAGTCTTCCGCAACATCATCAATACCACCAAAGCTACCACCATTCAAGGTTCCTCCACATCCTACTCCACTTTCATTTCCAATTCATTTTTTCAAATCAACTACTCCTTCTACCGATGGTCAAGACAAATTTCTGCCACCATTACATGGTCCTGCTATTATTATTGCCACACATACTTCCACCACTTCTTGCAAACTTGGTCTTTGGTAGGTGAATCTTGTCACCTTACCCCTTGATGACACACTCATGATTTTATGGTTCTTACATGACTGTCAAGGGATATCCTACAATAATAACCCCATTTTTCATTGGCACATTGCATACCTACACACATTTATCACCATCTACAGTTATTCACACATGCAATACAATCTCTCATCACTTATTACCCAATAAATTCATCATCTAACACACTTATCACCACACACTTATAGGGGCATCGTACTTACCCCCCATCTTATAGCACCATAAATTATCTTCCATCTTAAACATATCACATCAAGTATTTTACATTCATCACACATGCTAGCATCAACAATTTCCTAATGATGCATTCTTGTGCTTCGGTTCACAGTTGACTATTGAGGGAAATTTATACACATGAACCTCACACATTGTACAAGAGACACTACACATTGTATATTTTCAGACATATTACATACATGCATCCCACATCCTACATCTAACATCTTACATCCAACATCTTACATTTTACTATGCATCTACACATCTCATATCAACCAAACCTCTTACATTACATACTACACATCTTACATTATACACTACACATTACATATCACATTATGATTTCTTCTCATCACATCTACTACACATATTCTACATATTACACATCTACTTATACGAAATGCACTCAGTACCCTATGATGCACTCTAGTCTCATGGTCCATACTATACTGTTGAGGATATACATCACAAATGGATCTCAACACCATTTTAATCATCCTTTAGTGATCTATGTTATAAGATACATCATCACTTCTACTTACATCATTTAGTGATATATGTCGTAGGCTAAATCATCAATTCCCTTATTACCTTGTTGTGATATATGCTTTAGGCTAATTGATCACACACTCTCGCACCTCATATCAGAGTAGAATTTCATCCCTACACACTCATCATTGTGCGCCACACTCAACGCATAGTTCAACCATTTCCCAATGACACACTCTCGTTTATGGTTCATTCCTGATTATTGAGGGTGTATAAACAAATTAAACTCAGTTCATACACTTCCATTCACTTAGGGGGTATGCGACTCCTATCATCCACTCTACATTCCATTCGACCCATCCACAACATACTACTTTTTATGGTTTTATTTACTCTTGTTTGCATTTACTTGTACATGCTCACTTTATTACACATGCTAGATAGATATCTTACATGTCATTAATTTTACCATACACACATGCGCATTCACTTACTTTTCTAGTTGTGATCGCAGACTATACAGATCCATTACATGTAGCACAGATGCTTGTACCTAGTACCAGTCCCACAGTGGCTCCCCATAGAATCCACATTAGTACACTACATGTGTTATTGTTTCATTTTTTTTTCATAACACACTAATTTATTGGTTTTCGTATGCTTTGACATACGTTTTATCTTTTTAACATACTTACAGGTGTTTCATGTACAACATTTTGCATAAAGAGATATTTTCTTCCATGCTTATTTGTTACATTGTCTATTATTTCTTGTTGTTGTTTGTAGGATTTTCCCTTTGTCTTGTGTGACCATATAAATTTTTAAGGTTAATTACGAAATTAAAGCAAGAGAACCATATAAATATAAAGTTATGTGACCATAATGAGGGACCAAGTACTAAGCATCTACTATCTCCACCTAAGATTGCATCCATCAACAGAATCCATAGCTCCATTTGCATCCATCTAGCTCCATCACAAGGGAAATATGTTGGTTCATCTACATCACACTTCATAGGAGGGGATTTTATTCTATTCCATACACACATTGTTTACATTCTACATCTAGTTATTTCTCATTACTTCAAAAAGTGTGACTGGCACAAGAGAACCTAGGGAAAAATTATACACACACACACCTAGAACTACATTAGGTCTAAGATGTAGTGCAGTACTTAGTTAGTAAGTCTTCCTTTGTGGCCACTGAGGACAGTTTGATCCCTTTATGTGCATATTTATTTTTTTAGGGTTTTTATGCTTTGCTTGGAGTTTTGTAGGTGATTCTCACATTGTAGGTTTACAGTGACATCTAGAAAAGTGCAATGACATAGACCTGACAAGAAGTGAAGGAGTGCAAACATCTTACAACCCTAAATGTTTGGGTTTCTGACCATCTGTGCAAACTAGCATGCCCACAAGCAACCCTATACTTCCCCATGCTCCCCAATCTAGTGAAATCCTCCAAATCTACATTTTCTTAGGATCATGTGCAATAATTTTATCCTCCTATTCATCCAGTTTCCACTGCAACACAATCCTGTGACATATTTGAATCAGCTAGTTCCTTCTTAACCCTCTTTGTACATTAGGGTTTTACATTTTATTGCTTATATTTCTTAAGTATTATTTCTGTACTTTACTATTTCATGTATTCAATTATTTTTTGCTCCTATAACATCTAGATTAGACTACTATATTTCCATTTTAGTTTAATCATATTCCTTCCATGTTTTACATCTATTTATTTCACTCCTTCTAGTTTCATATTTGATCTACATTACATATTTAAATTTTAGTTAAAGTTTAATGTTTTATCATGAAAATTGACTATACTGTGTTGTGGGTTTCATCGTGGAACATGTCAAAACCAATACATGATATATTGTAAAAAAACATCAAGTGAATACAAAGTATGTCTACAAACTCAGGTATATTTTCCTTTAAGCATGTAATTTCATTTCATACTTAAAGTTGGGAAAAAATTTAGACACTCAAAGTTGTTAATTCTACTCTTTGACAGTATTGTTCTTAACATTGCTTTCTTGCTCAAAAGAGTGCACTTTACCCATTTTGATCCGATACATTCCTAGGTATCTTGTCTAGGTTGTTTTCTCTTACACACTCATCTATAAAAAAAATTAGAATTGAATGCATGAAACATAGTAAGAAACTCCACTTTTCACCTTCCAAACTTTACCTGGTAGATTGTCTCTCTTAGGTCAAAAATGTATAGTAGGGGCATGTATGTTTGTATGGTCTTTACCTTGCTTATTTTCTCCTAAAATTTCCATTGCACATTATTATTTGGGCCACTTATTCCTCCTTAGTCATCCTTTATAACATGAAACACCTTTAGAAGCATATATAAACAAGTGAAACTCACCTCATTTAGTAGCTAGCACTCTCATACACTCTTATGGACTTATATTATAAAATTTAGCAAAAAAGGCACCCAAAGGTCCTTAAACTCTAAAAATATCTTTGTACATTCATTAGGGCACCACCATCTACAAATCTAAAGTTTCCCATTAGGTATAAGGGATAGCTTTCAATATTTACAAGAACTCAAAGTCACCCACTCAAGTAGATTAGCAAAAGAGAAACTCAATTCAAACATTTTCAAATAAACGATGTCAAATTTGATTTCACTATAGTTATATATCACATGCTTGGTAGAGAATGACATGTGGTTTGAGGCATCTTCAAAGTAGTGTTGATTTTAGTGATGCACAGAGGTGCCCACAACCCAACTAATGATTTTTTTTACAAGACTTCATCTATGGTTAGGGTTTTGAAATATTTAATAGAGCATTCAAATATCCTCGTATTGTGATCGAGAGTGACTAACAAACAACAACAAATTGAATCAGAAAATTGACAAACCTATAAATTCATGGACCACAATTCTAAGTATATGAAAAAACATATAAAGAGGTCAAGACCATACAAATATTCATGTCCCTACTATATGGTCATGTCCTAGTATATTCTCATGTTACAACTCCAATTCTGAAGGTTTCTTAGCTCCACATACCCCTATTTTAGCATTCAAATCACCCACATCAGCCCATAATCATTTGTAATCATATAAGTGCACTCAATCCCATGTATTTATGAGTTTGTATTACATTGTGTACATTTTTTGCAAGTATTAATGTGTTATTATGATATTAAATGGTTCATGTTGAAAAATAATTATTCCCAATAAACCCCTATAACACATATTTCATTCCTTATTTGATTACAATGTAAAAAACCTAATCAACTCAAAAAGGGTGAAAACACCTGCTAAAGAAAAATCCAACGTTTAAAAAATGTGCATAGGTACAGTGCTGACATCGTCCTATTAACTAGACTTTCCTAGTGACCAATCAAATATTGACACATGGTAGAGAGAGAATACAAATGGGTTGGTTTGGGTTTTAGCATCTAGTCTTCAATAATCAAGTGTTGGGCCTATGTTATTTTTGAGTTGGGGTCCCATTAGCCGATGGGGTCCTATTTTTGTAAGGAGGTGGAACCTGATGCCTATCTTCATATTAGATTAGAATTGAATTTTCTTATAAACCAAGTTGGACGCATCATCACGTTGAATGTGGGATTACATCCCATGTAATTTACAAACCCAAGCACTTTCAACAAGTGGCTTATAGCCAAGTCACCACATGACATTCCAAATTATCACACAAAAATTTCCATATAATGTGCAACTCACAATTACAACAACCTTGCAAGTACACAACTAAGTGCCCAAAGCCAACCATTTACATCTCCCACAAAAACCAAGATTCATTTAAAGACAATATCAACACATGGATGGTTCTTATGGCCAATATAAAGGTAGGGGGAGATTTCTATTTAAAAACCATTTTTTTATATATCCCTATGCATGTGGCAGAATAAATTATTGGGGGCGACTTAAAAGGTGAAAAGAATGCCTTTTAAGGCATGTTTTATCCATATCCCAAAAAATTAATAATAAATATCCCATTAGATCTAATTTCAAAGGTCATATTAAGCATTTCACAAGCTCTTCAGCCAACAAATGTGGGATTTTAATATTATTATTACAATTAGAGCCGCTTTAGGGGGATTTGAACCCATAATGCTTGGAAAAAAAGAGATAATTCATTTTCCATCATACCATGGGTGTGGGAAAAACTATAGAAAGGATGATTTGATATTTAAATTAACCTTTTTTAATGTGAAGGTATCTTGGAAAAAGGAGAAAAAAACAAGTTTATCATCTATTATTGCAAGATTAGCAAGTTGAAAACCAAGAGTATGTTGCAGAGACCTCTTATGGACAATATAGATATTTTTAAGCCCCCTATTGGGAGATATAGCTCGTTATTAGAGAAGAAAATTGATGTAATAAGGTGTACTTTGCATCATTTTAAATAATCGGTTCATACTTTGGCGGACCCACAGATGTAGTCCACGTTGGACAAACTCCGTTATCAATTTACAGTGCAATTTTCACTATTTTTATTCAATTACTTGTTATTTTTAATTAGTATTAATCTTATTTTTAATATTTAAGCCAATTTTAAATTATCTATGGTAAATTGAAAAAATCAAAGTTTAATATCCAAAAATAATGAATTAGTGACCATATGCATAAACTAATCAGTTTGGATCAAATTTTGTATCAATGAGTCCAAATTTAACGTAAAAGACGGTGTGTGTGTATTGGGGGGTATATATATGTGTGTGTGTGTGTGTGTGTGTGTGTGTGTGTGTGTGTGTGTGTGTGTGTGTGTGTGTGTGTGTGTGTGTGTGTGTGTGTGTGTGTGTGTGTGTGTGTGTGTGTGTGTGTGTGTGTGTGTGTGTGTGTGTGTGTGTGTGTGTGTGTGTGTGTGTGTGTGTGTGTGTGTGTGTGTTTGTGTGTGTGTGTGTGTGTGTGTGTGTGTGTGTGTGTACATACTTACACACACACACACACACATGAAAATGGAGAAAATAATTAATTTGGTTAAAATGTCCATTTTTTAATTGACACCTCTCTATACTACCTGGAAAGTAAAGGAATTGTGGTCAAAAAGAACAATATCTTAATGGACCATGACCACTTTCCCAATAGAAATATGAAAACAAAACATGATGCTCGGAGAGCATAACATTATAAAATATTTTAAAACCCAATAAACTCTAGGGTGGAAATTGGTCCAAGTAAATCAAGGCTGAGAAGTAAATTTCCACCGCTAAAAGTGAGGGTTTGAAAAACCCTAATGATTTTTTAAAATAAAACCATGTTTCATGTTCTCCCACACATTGGCACTGCATTGATAGAGAACATTTTTTGTTCTCAAGGGCCTCAATCATCTTAAATTCACCACATATGGGAGAAAATTCCAATAACAAATAATTATCTAACCATCACCATAACCCTAACATTTTTGGGCCATCATTAGGGGCATAGAAATTAACAAGATCAAAAGAATGCCCATTAATATCTAGAATAACCTAGATAGTTTGATGTGATAATAAGTCACCTGATATAATAAACAAGGATGAAAATTTTGAGGAAAAAAAATTATTAGAATAACCATGGTCATCCACATGAGAAGTGTAGAAGTGTGTAAAAGAGGTGTAAGAACATATGTTTGGAAAAATTAATATAAATAACATTTTGCATAAAGCATTCAAATCCTATCTAGACATTGACAGTATTTCAAGTCAATCATGAGGGAAATGTCAACTCAAACCCATTTTTTTATGCAGAAAACTAAATGCAATCAACTTTGTTATAAATAACACACCCAATGAGTTTGGAAATATTTATCATAAAATACCAATGGGGAACCAAACGGCTAGACAGTTTGACCCAAATGGGAATTTTAGGGTCCCTTGATCAATGACTAATTATTAAATCCAATGAGATAATATCATGAGTATTCTACAAGAACCAACAACTCAACTTAGAAAGCAAAGGTTGCACTTGTAAACAGAATTTTAAGGAAAATAGGATAAAACCTTTGGTGAAATTTTTGACTCCATTGGCATGGATCTTGTTTAACTCTCAATGGAAATAATTTTAGTCTTAGAGAGATCCCTTTGAAAGGGTATAAGGGACCAATAAGTAACAGGGAAATTACTTTCATACTATTTAAAATTGGTTCAACATAACCAACTTTTAATAACACATTTTTAGGTTAAAGAGGAGTTACCAAGTCATGACCTCATCATATAATTTTCAACCAAACTTTCAAGCTTACTTCGGTGGCATCCTCACCATCTTCCACAACCATAATTGTAACTAACTAGTTGAGGTTCATATTTATAGGCTTAAAGTACCTAAAATATGATAATAATATTGAATTTAATGTGCTCAAGGATTTAAAATCCCACAATAATGATATGTGTGAACATGTTGGCTTGAAAAAATAGCAAGACATAGCTTCATCATACAAAATCATAATATAACATATTTCTCAAGTTTCTTTCATTCGATGAAAAATAGTCTATTTTAAAGTACATAGGAATGAAATGTTTTGAAGAATGAAGAAGAGATGAAGATTTAAATACCCTTATGTTTCAATATTTACTAACAATCACCCTGAAGGGGTACAATGGAAATTCCAATAGGTGTAAAAGAATTAATTGTTTCTTTTGCAAAGGAAGATATAAAAGTGAGGTGTTAGATGGAAATATATCCCACAATGTAGCAAAGTGAAGATATTGATTTGAAAAGGAGGGAAGACCAGTTATTAAATTAAGATAAAGAAGCAAGTGTTTAATCTTCTGAAAAAGACAAAGTTCTAAGTGCAGACCCTGAAGGTGGTTGATCCTATTTTTTCCTCAGGTGGAAGGAGCCCCTGTGGGACAACTTAGACTATATTTGGTATGAAGAATTCAGTGATATGTTACGTATCTGTATTCCTAAATTTGGATCACCCGCAATATGTATTAACTAATATAACAATCACAAGATCAATACTACTAAAACTAATGGGCGTACACTGCCATTAAAAAAGTGGGGGACAATCATGGGTTCTTTATTGAATAAAGTGGGTAAATTCATCTTGATTTAAAATCTAAGCCTACACAAAATCACACTTAGAAAAATGTCAGCTATTTTTGGTGGTCAGGGGACCTGCCTCAGTCAGAGCCCTAACCTTTTAAGGAGATAAAATATAGTTTATTGAGTAAAAATGACAAAACAATGCATGTAAATGGAAAGTATACCTAACTCAGATCACAGGATAGTCACAATTGTGATTCACTAAAATTTGTAAGTTAGTCGCAAGCCAGACAATTTTGAGTGGCACCTGTGTTGAAATTTCACCAAAATAGTGATGTAGCAAGTTGCACATATCTTTTATGATCTCCCTTCACTTCTCCAAGACCTATAAAACTGAAATATGCGAGCAAACAAGCAAAAAATCAAGTATGGGCCCAATTACATAAAGATTCAAGGGTTCTAAGAGGATGAAATGAGGTGGGTGAGTCATATTTTATAGTTTTTGGAGTACATAGGGGAATGTAACACATATGGTTGTAATGTGCATAGGTTGGTGAGATGATAAGGGTCCATAGTGCATTGGGCATAAAAATGGGTAAGTGGGATGGATAACATAAAATGTGAGTGGGTGACGGTTATTAAATGAGTAATGAGGTGTATTTAATCCATATTTTGAGGTGTTTTGTAGTTTTATTTACTTTTGTGGGTTTATTTGATTTTTTTGGATTATTGTGTTTTAAGATGTTTTTAGTATTTTTCAATAGGAGACCTTATGCGCAAGGTGTGTTTTCAAATGCCTACAATATTTGGTTATAACTTCTGACTATTGAGACATATTTTAATGTTAAACATGTTTATTTATTTTTTTAATATCACCAATTTTTTAAATCCTTATAACAAGGATTGGTTGAGTAGAGGTTTATATAGAGCATACTTTCGAGAGATACACATGATAGGCCTGATTATTATATAAGAAGGTGAATGGGATGCAAACACTATAATATCTTACAAGTTTCGTTATATTTTTTAGTATTATTCTTGGAGGAAATAAAGGTGGATGAGGGGGATATCTAAATTTCATGATTCCTGAAGACTGAGAGGTAGAGGACAAGGGAGATGGAATTGTTGTCAAAGCGAGATCTTTTAGAAGGTCAAGACAAAGTGTGCAAGTATTGTCCTATGCAATAATTGGAGAGTACCAAGAAGGTGGAGAGGTATTTCATACATTCATATCACCTCATTGATGGCCATGAAAATAAAATTGGGTGAGGTATTTATTTCCTTGGAAAGACCTCGACACCAGGAGCACCAATGAAGGAGCAAGGAGCGTTTGACCTGTATAAGATGACAATTTTCTTTTCCAAAAATGATAGGTAAAATAAATGAATCATATCTCATAAGAAAAATTGAGTACCTCAACTAAATCCATAGGATTCTATTAAAGGGATTGACAAAATTCCTACTAGAAAGTATAACCATTCATATGATGCACAATCCTAATAGAGGAGGCAACACAGTCAAAATTTGTTACCCGATTTCAAATATGAGATCTTTGTAGCCTATCAAGGGATCATGATAACATATTCTTAAGGGGGAAAGAATTGAACCATATAAATTGGCATCCACATTCTCCCTGCCCTCAAATGTTTTACATAGTATCCTTCACCATCTCTTATAGATAGGAAGCTTACATATATGTTTAATTCCATCACATTTTTTCCCTTTCCTATCATTCCCTCCATCTCATCTTTTTCATCAAACTTATCCTCTTCATTAAGATACAACAAAGAATAAATAAAATCAATTAGTGTTGTTTTTTATAGTTATGGATGTAAAAACCCTTAATTCAGTTGTCTTGCATGAAGGAGATATTTGTGCCAAGACACTCTCCTAACTCACTTGCCAATATTCCCTCTCAAAAGAAAAACTAAGAACCCAATCACCAAAAATTAAGAGACATAACAAATCATAGCATAAAATATTCCAAGGATGACATTTAACTTGTGATATAAGATGCAAACGTGATCGAAAAGCTGGGGAAAGAGTGAGAATCAAATGCCTCATGCCCCACACCTATCCCATGGATGATATTGTTATACCCAAATGTACACCATCCATGTTCCATTTTATCATATTGATTTCACTACCATTATTCACACAAATTGAAGTTTACACATAAAGGGTTAAAAACAACAAAAAGGGGAAATTGAATAGGTTATAGGCTTGAAACACAACTACAATACATGCTTGTTGTAGCACTTTATACAACATTATTGGTGAAATAATTTTTCACATGGAAAAATTGGGGGTCTCTCGCCAACTCTCTGAAACTAAGTTCCTCTACTTGAATGGGGAAGCTCCATTTATTGAAAATAGGGAAATATTTACACTATTATAATTTATTGGGGGTGTCCTTTCGATCGGGGATCACACAAGGGTACTTCCCTACACCTGTGGAAAAATTCCTACATAAATTACAAGGGAGGAAAATATTGAAAGAGAGGTGTGAAGATTATAGTGAGGAGGGTTTTTCACGATAAATATTACAAAGGATTTTATTACTTAAAACCAGAATGTATACATGATTTCAATGAGAAGACACCATTCACATAGAGCAAGGAACAAAACACAAAAATCAAACAACCTAAATGCATAATATCCAACAAGTACATGCTCATGGATTGTAGGTAAGATGGAGAGGAAACATAGGCAAAGGAGATAAAGGGATTTGATCATATTTTCCTAGAGAGAATATGGGAACTAGTAAACAAGAATAAAAATCCTTTGAAGTGAGGAGGTTATCCCAATTTATAGCTTGACAATGCAAATTTTCATCTGCCCCCACATGACTCTTCATGTTTTTATTCCACTTGTGAATTTTCATCTTCGTAGGAAGTGAATAAAGTCTAATTTTTAAAAATAAAAAAGGAATTTTACAATGAAAAATTATAGAATTTCTTAAGTGAATAAGATAAAATTCCATGATTGTGTACAAAAAATAATTAGAAAGGGGGAGAGAAGAGGAGAAAGAATGAAGAAAAGACAGAAAAGATGCTCCAAAGGGATGAAGATGCTTCCACCCTTGATGCAGATCAGCTCTGATGAAAAATTAATCCATAATGATCCTCCACTATGATACACCTGTGAAGATCTATGATAAAGATATTTTGAACACTTTCCCGCCTTTGAAAACTCTTGAAATCATGAACCTCAACAACATTGTTTGGACACATTAAGGAGGGAAGTGATGAACACTTGATAGATAGACCATTAATATTATTGAAATATGAATTCCCTAATTTATATAATCCTTATGATTCTTGAGACACTGCCACATATTTATGAACAATCATTCACATGGGGAGAATTTGGTGCATTTTGCTCACACAACCATGATCGTGATTCTGTCACCGTGAGAGTACTAATGGTGAATGAAGAATGAAACCAAATACTTCTGATACCAAATTAAGGGAAGAATAAAGGGAAAAAAATAAATTCCATCCATATTATTATCATGCACTACATGTGAGATTATGTGAAATGGTTCTCAAGACAAAAGTGGTAGATTCCCATTTAGCCACATTATGCTCACAACATCAGGGAATACGGGAGTTTACTTAAGAATTGAAAGAAATAATCTTGTGAATGTCTTGATCATTATAAAATGTATTAAGGAATGATATGTTATCATTTTGATCTCATTTCATCCATTTAATATTTTTAGCATGTTCATCATGATTGTTCCATTTTAGCCTTGTTTTTGCCAATTTCACCAGTCTTGCCAATTTTGAGTCTCTCGATCATGAGGGAATGGAATGAGGTATCTGGATTCAAATTTTTCTAAAACTTACTATTCTTAGTAATTTATTAAATGGGGGATTACTTAAAATATAAATTTTTCTTTCCGGTTTCGGATTTGAATGAAACCACTTGCAAATGTTTTTGTTTTGTATTTTAGGCATTTGCTCCAATTTTCAAAGGATTTCAATTGCTAGGTTTGCCTGGATCTGAAAATGAATATTTTTGGCTTAAAATTTTAGATGGCTGTAGAAAATGGAAGATAAAATTAATGGATGCATGTAAAAACTCCCCTTAAAGGCGTTTTTTCAAGGATTCTACACTCCAAATTTCATGGCAATCGAAGCAAGGGTTTGGGAACAATGAGCAAATTTGTGTTTTGAAGCATGAGGGTTTTTGGGGAAATTTTGGAAGCATAAAAGCAAGGGAGAATGAAATGGAGGAGTTAAAAATATGAAAAATGAATGATTAATTACTAAGGATGAAATTTATACCTTCCGACATTTATAAACCTAGCTAACTCATGTTTTGACTCACCTTGTTTAACCCATGTTTGATAAAGACTCAAGGGCGGGGTTAAAAATTTCCAAATGGGTATCATATGTCCCCATGTCCCTTACCAAATTTTTTAAGGTAAAATGGCACATCATGGGTGTGAAAATTCACCAAGTGTGGAAGCATCATGAAAAAGGGTCCAAAACATGTCATGAGGGTGAGTTGAAAACACTTGTCTAACACTTCATGTTGTGAACTTAAGTGACAAAATATCTCCTCTCCATGTGGTGGCACATTATAATTTCCCCCATGTCCCTTTAGAAAGGGGGAAAATTTAAATCAGACTTCTCTAAGTGCACCAGGGGTCTTCTCATCACGAGGAAGGAGGTAGGTGGGGTTAGCTAAGTGTATAACATTTTCTAACCACCAAGTTGTCTTTTAAGTGATGAAAACTCATCTTATCATGTGGGGGCACACCTTTATGTCCCCCATGTCCCTTTTTACTTTTTTCAAAGGTAAAAAGGGACATTAGGGGTCTCCAAGTGTGAAATAGCAAAAAATAGATGATTTCCTTCGCCAAACACTACCTGAAATAGCCTCCTAAACACATTTTCTCACCACCAAAGCTAGGAGTATAATTTCAAGTGAAAACATTATATGATTTTGACTCCAAAGGGTATGATGAGAACATTACCACAATTTTAGGAGCCAATTCTATCTATAATTTTAAATTTAACCCATTTTAAATTTTTCTCAAACATGTGCGTTGGTGAAAGAAGCTGCCACCAAAAGTTTTGATGATCAAAAGGAAAACCAACAAATGAAGTGTTAATATGGAATCACATATGTCACATTGTAATTTTAATTAGATTATAAATCTCTCTAGAACTCCCATAATCTTTATTTGAATCTTCACCAGGATCGACGATCTTTAAATGTACTGTCAGGCCAATATCTACAAATATGCTCCTCAAAATTTCTTTAAAAAATTTGCACTTGAAGTAGGAAATCATAGATTTATAGTGAGTATCTGATTACTTTCCAAATCATCTTGAGGCTCTATAAACATTTGGCACAGAACAACTAGATTTTTCATTATTTTCATTTCCTTGTATCGTGCTACAAAAATCCCAATATTAAATAACTTGTTCCTAAACTTGATTTTTCTTCCAAAACTTTCCTAAAATACCTTATATGATTACACACACACAGATATATATATATATATATATATATATATATATATATATATTAGTGCAAAATCACATCACCCTTGATTGGTCTGGTTGTGAAGTGGGGCATTCGGTGTGATTGCACAACATGAGACCATCCCTCAAGCTATGGGACTTGCAAAACTTGAGATGGAATTCTAGAGAAAGCTGGTTCTTGCTTCCTAATCTACCTGCCACAAGCTACTCCAGTGTAGGTAGAACCTATCCTATCCTAATTTAACCATTCCAAGGGGACAGAGAGAGAGAGAGGGTAAAAGAACCTACACTAAGCGGTGATACACCAGAAAAAGAAGTGGTTGAATTACATACCACACTATGCTCCTCAAAATCTCTTTAAAAAATTTACACTATGAATTAGGAACTCATAGATTTATAGTGAGTAACTGATTACTTTCTAAATCATCTTGAGGCCCTTAAAACATTTGAAACATGACAACTAGATTTTTCATTGTTTTCATTTCCTTGTATCATGCTACAAAATCCCAATATTGCATAACTTATTCCTAAACTTGATTTTTCTTCCAAAACTTTCCTAAAATACCTTATATGATTACATATATTTGTTAGTGCAGAATCACAGCACCCCCGAATGGTCTAGTTGTGAAGTGGGGCATTCGGTGTGATTTCACAACATGGGACCATCCCTCAAGCTGTGGGACTTGCAAAACTTGAGATGGACCTCCGGGGAAAGCCATTTCTTGCTTCCTAATCTACATGCCACAAGCTACTCCAGTGTAGGAAGAACCTATCCTATCCTGATCTAACCATTTCAAGGGGATAGAGAGAGAGAGGGTAAAAGAGCCTACACTAAGTGGTGATACACCAGAAAAGGAAGTGGTTGAATCACATACCCCACTATGCTCCTCAAAATCTCTTTAAAACATTTACACTATGAAGTAGGAACTCATAGATTTATAGTGAGTATCTAATTACTTTCCAAATCATCTTGAGGATCTTGAAACATTTGGAACACGACAACTATATTTTTCATTGTTTTCATTTCCTTGTATCATGCTACAAAAATCCCAATATTGCATAACTTGTTCCTAAACTTGATTTTTCTTTCGAAAATACCTTATATGATTACATATATTTGTTAGTGCAGAATCACAGCACACCCAAATGACCTAGTTGTGAAGTGGGACATTAGGTGTGATTGCACAACATGGTACCATCCATCAAGCGATGGGAATTGCAAAACTTGAGATGGACCTATGAAGAAAGCTAGTTCTTCCTTCCTAATTTACCTGCCACAAGCTACTCCAGTGCAGGTAGAACCTATCCTATCCTAATCTAATCATTCCAAGGGGACAAAGAGAGAGAGAGAGAGAGAGTAAAAGAGCCTACAATAAGTGGTGATACACCAGAAAAGTAAGTGGTTGACTCACATACTTGACTACCTGAAGTGGAGAGAGGTGAGCAGAGGAGAGGGTGAAGAAGATGCACCATGGAACAAAGATAGATTTCACATAGAACACCACTTCAAAACCCATTAATCACAGCTCCCATGACTTGCAAAAAACATCAAAATATGCACAATATACCCTGCAATGATGAGAGGTAAGGAGAGACAAGAAAATGAGCCAAGGATGGACAGATGCATCATGAATAAGATTATTGCTTCAAAATGTTACACAGTACATCATCAGTGGGAAATAGGAAAGAAAATTCCATTACAGCTCC
The DNA here is from genome assembly GCA_019776745.2 of Taxus chinensis. Taxonomy (NCBI): domain Eukaryota; kingdom Viridiplantae; phylum Streptophyta; class Pinopsida; order Cupressales; family Taxaceae; genus Taxus; species Taxus chinensis. The sequence goes on along the minus strand of CM034155.1, from coordinate 383,747,411 downwards.
ATAGGAGAAGGATTAAACTTTGCATTCTACCATAAGGAAGAAAGAGAGAGGGGGAAGAGGAGAAACATGAACAACCCTTTGAATATGCCCCTTCATTACAATATATAGGAAGAACAAGAGAGAGAGGAGGGAAAAAATTTGAATCCTACTTCAACTGCCTTGAGATATGCATTGAATCTTGTTTTGAAAGATCAACCACTATTAACCAATGCCTATCTCAAATATTCCTACAATCTATTGATTTTGGTTCCCTATGTCTACTCGGCATGCCAAGGAAGAAGAATGGCGGATCAAATCAAACCTGATCCAGTTGTTTGAGAAAATAGATTCTGCATTAATGTTCTGGAAGACGTTTTCCCATTTTTCACCCACTAAATTCTATTAAGAATGATATTTTATGTTTCCATGGTATAGAGGGTGTCGAGATGTTTCCAAAAAGTCTTCTCCCACCCAAATCTGATTTTCCTGTCAAAATATATGGCCATTTGAAGATTAGGGTCTCAACTGCGCAAATTTGAAAGAGTCTTTCCGTACCAGGTCCATGTGGCAGCCTCACGCATCTTGGAGATTTGGCCCCTGCCTTTCATTCTGAAATAGCATCGAATTGACACATGGAGGCTTCCACAAGCTCCATGATGTTCCCTTGTATTTTTCTTGAGTCCTTTGTTTGGCAGGGCCAAAAGTTTGACCATGGACACGTGGAGGCATGGCACTTGTTTGGAGAGCCGCCCCAAATTTTACTCTTGAAATAGCATCGTGTTGAAACTTGGCACCTTCTGCCAGATTTCTTTTACTTTGACTATTCAACCCTGACTCTGTCCCTTTTTGGACTCTGGGACATGTGGAAGGCCCATGCTCATTTGAAAACCCACTCAATATTTTAGCTTTGAAGGAGCATCGTTAAGACACGTGGCACCTTCCACCTACACTATATACTTATTCATTTTGGGCCCGCTCACCTTTTTGACCTCTTTTGAGCATTGGCTACATGGAGGGCTAGCACAAGTTTGAGTCCCCGCTCAGGACTCCCATCTTGGAATTGTGTTGAGCCGAAACTTGGCACCTTCGGCTGAGTCAAAGAATTTTCAATGGCCGGTGTAAATTTTGGGGCTCTAGATGCATGGAGGCTTGGCGCTTGTTTAAGTCTCTAGCTTGGATTCAATCTTTGGAGGTGCGTCATTTGGACACTTGGCAGCGTCTGTTGTCTACTCCATACTTATCCAATTTCGGGGCTTGTTCTAGGTCATTTATAGATCCCGAACACTTCAAACCTTCACCGTTTCTTTTCCTTTGAGCATTTGGTTTCTTCCTTCTATTTAATCCTTCCCCGACCCTGTTATGCCATTGTAGAGTCTACCAAAAACTTGTCTGTTGGTTTCTTCCTTCTATTTAATCCTTCCCCGACCATGTTTGATCAATTTTTTTGGAGGGTGAAAATTGAGATAACAATTGGCGACTCACAGGGGCATCTGCTTGCTAGATGAAGGGACCAGTAGCATTAAAGCATCCATTGGGCATGGAGTCAAGAATAATAGCCTTATACTAATCATTTTGATTTGAAAATATGATCCACAAGCCATTGCGAGCCTGACTGCTGGCTCTTGGTGACCCTGAACCTGCCCACACATTCACACTCTCAATTTTCATAAGAAAATATTATAAATGAGGTTCTGAGAGTAGAAAATTGTATTGACCTAGGGCTTTTACCTATCCCTAAAAAATTGACTATCTCGAAACCTGATTTTAGTTGCTCTGCATTTATTTTATTTTGAACTAGCAACTACTATAGACAGCTATGGGGTTTTCTGAAATGAATACTGAAGGGTCTGGCCTTGGTAGCTCTAGATCAATACGAACAAAACTTATATAAAAAGACAAAATCATACATGCCTCAAATGAGACATGAAGAGTGTGCACAAGCTCTTCTTCTGCTGAAAATAAAGTCTACTCCTACTCCTACACTAACTAGAGATAAAGAAAAGTTTAAACAAAGCCTGTAACTGGCAGGGAGAAGTATCTTCCCCATCTCAAGAGGTGTATTTGACACTGAATATCGCTGCTTATATGAGATAAATATTGGTAATAATCCGTTCCTCCACCCAAATCATCAAGGTATCAACATCAACCAAAAAAACCTCCTCAAGTTGATTGGCATTAGACTCCTTGAGGTGTTGATGGTGACCCTTGGTACTTTGATACTCATCCTCATGCTCTGAAGCAGGCATGACTAGTTTCGTCTTCTCCCTTGGCTCCAATGAAGCCAAGTACCTGATTAGGCATGGTCTGATCCTTTGAATTTGCCCAATGTTCTGATATTTAATTCCAAAAATGGATTCCTCTTGTGGACCTTCTTGGATGGACGGTGTGAGAGAGATGATGACATCTTATTACCTTTTCTATTCCTTCTCCTGTGAATAACATGGAATATTCCTATCTTCCAACCTTGGTTCTAGAGGGTTGTTATCAAGTGCAGGCTATTTTCCTTGAATACCCTCCTTTATGGTAGCAAGCTCATATGCTTGGAAGGTGGATTATGGAGGAGAAAATGGTGCAATCTCCTTGAGCTCCTCTCTATCAAAACAATCCTCCAAGTCAGACAGATAATCTGTCTCCTTGTTGTCCTATTACATGTGCTCGACCTCCTCCGTGGTGTCCTCCTGATATGTAACTTCCTCACCATGGTTCTCTTCATCCTCAAACATGAAGTTTGAAAGTTAAAACTCTTCTTCAACATCAAAAATTGAAGGGGATGAAGTGGGAGGAAGAACCAAAGGTTCTTTTGTGGCCTGCTCCACACTTAGGGCCTCTGAAAATGTATGATCCTCCTACATCATGGGTTCATCAATCAAATTAGACCGTTGAAATGAAAGCAAAAAATATTTAATGATGCTTTCTTCATTGATTGGATTCAACTCTGATTTGATCTCTCCTAGTTTCTCCTCTTCAATGGGACTTGGAGCTGATTGTTCCTCCTCTTTAATTAGTTATGCATCTTGGATCAGATCAGCATCTTCTTCAGACAAAGTGCCATCATGGACACTGCATTCGAAGCAACCAAACTACTGATCTTCTTATTTTTGTTCTTGTTCCTCCTATGCTGTAAACTCAGCCTCAACCACCACTGTCTCTTCAACCCTGACCTCCTATATTGGCTTGACCATCAAGGGGATCTTTGTAAACCCAAATTTAGTAGCCCAAATCTTCAGATTGTCTGTCATTTCTTCTCTGTTGGGCTCCACTTCTTGTTGTTTTCCTTGAATGGATTCTTGAGTCTCTTCCCAACATGGAATTGTGAAAGCAAGAGCACTGATAGGTTAGGGTTCAACCAGATTTACAATTTTTTGTGGTGGGGAGGGAGGTGTAACTTCTTGTTTCTTTTGAGGGAATGAATTCTTGGGAAAGAAAATGGGAGAATAATTTAAATGGGGTGGAAGATCAGGAGATGGAGAAGAGAAAGCAACACTTGGGATAGAAACTGAGGGGCTTGACTCTTGATCATGCTGAAATGATAAAGTTTGAGAAAGGTAAAATGAAGGACATGGAGCTGGTGATTGACTTACCCATTGACAAGATTGTCTCGCACTTTTCTCATAAGCCTCAATATTCTCAATCCACTATGTAAGTTGAGGTAGTGCTTTAACCATGAAGTCAAGCTTCTCTTGAGGGTTGTAATGTCTTAGAAAAGGGCCTCCCCTTTGATAAGGTACCCTGAAACCAATCTTGAATGCCTTCATTTGCACTATGGCCCTTAACTGAACCATGCCAGCCTCCATTTTTTGAATTTTCTCCAGTAAACTAGCATTCTCCATATAGTTGTCACCATTGTATGTGCTCCCTTGTTCTTGATAAGCTCCATGGCCAAACTAGTTTTGTAAATGCTCATATGGGTAAGCATAATGGTCCTGGATCTGATTACAATGTTGATCTGGGGGAGTTGGGAAATGCATTGCTATTGTAAGTGTGAATTCCATGAAGGGAATGAAGTAATGTTTGCACAACTTCGTGAAATGGAATAAAATGAAAGATATGGAAAGAGAATGGATGGAAAATGGATGGAAAAGGTCTGTAACTTAGAGAATGGGTTATCGACAAGATAGAGTCACCAAATGTGCTTGCATGTGCCACAAATGGCTGAATCTCACCAAGAACACATCAACTTGATGAAATAAAGAGGTAAGGTGCTTCAGACCTATCCCACTAGGCATTCCAAAACTGTTAGTGCAGAATCATAGCACCCCCAAATGGCTTGGTTGTCAAGTGGGGCATTCATTGTGATTACACAACATGGGACCATCTCTCAAGTTGTGGGACTTCCAAAACTTGAGATGGACCTCCGAAGAAAGCCACTTCTTTCTTTTTAATTTACCTGCCACAAGATACTCTAGTGAAGGAAGAACCTATCCTATCCTAATCTAACCATTCTAAGGGGATAAAGAGAGAGAGAGAGACAGTAAAAGAGCCTACAATAAGTGGTGATAAACCAGAAAAGGAAGTGGTTGAATCACACACCCGACTACCTAAAGTGGAGAGAGGAGAGAAGAGGAGAGGGTGGACAAGATGTGCCATGGACCAAAGATATATTTCACACAGAAAACCACTTCAAAACACATTAAGCATAGCTCCCAGGACCTGCAACAAACATAAAAATATGCATAGTATACCCTACAACAATGAGATGTAAGGAGAGATAAGTAAATGAGCCAAGGATGGACAAATGCATCACGAAATAGATTTTATTGCTCCAAAATGTTACACAGTACAATGTCAGTAGGAAAGAGGAAAGAAAATGCCATTACAAAGCCATGGGAGGAGGCTTAAACTCCACATTCTACCCTAAGTAAGAAAGAGAGAGGGTGTAGAGGAGAAACATGACCAACTCTTTGAATAAGCCCCTTCATTACAATATATAGGAAGAATAAGAGAGAGAGGAGGGAAGAATGAGAGAGAGGAGGGAAAAAAATCTAATCCTACTTCAACCACCTTGAGATATGCATTGAATCATGTTTTGAAATCTCTACCACTATTAATCAATGCCTCTCTCAAATTTGCCTACAATCTATAGATTCTAGTTCCCTATGTTTGCTCAGTGTGCCAAGGAAGAAGAATGACGGATCAAATCAAAACCAATCCGGTTGTTGGAGTGAATATATTTTGCATTAATGGTCTAAAAGACATTTTCCCATTTTTCAGCCACTAAATCCTTTTATGAATGATATTTTATGTTTCCATGGCATAGAGGCTGTCGAGACAATTCCAAAAAGTCTTCTCTCGCCCAAATCTGATTTTCCTGTCAAAAGATATGGCCATTTGAAGATTAGGGTCTCGTGCACAAAAATTTGAAAGAGTCTATCCGTACTAGGTCCACATGGTAGCCTTGCACATCTTGTAGATTTGGCCCCTTCCTTTCATTTTTGAGATAGCGTTGAACTGACACGTGGAGGCTTTTGCGGGATCCATGATGTTCCCTTGTATTTTTCCTGAGTCCTTTGTTTGGTGGGGCCAAAATTTGGACCCTGGACATGTGGAGGCCTGGTGCTTGTTTGGAGACCCACCCCAAATTTTACTCTTGAAACAGCTCCATGCTGACACTTGGCACCTTCCACCGGCCTTCTTTTACTTTGACTATTCAACCCATGCTCTGGGACTCTAGGACACGTGGAAGGTCCGTGCTCTTTTGAAAACCCACTCAGGATTTTACCTTTGAAGGAGTTTCGTTAAGACATGTGGCACCTTCCTCCTACACTCTATACTTAGTCATTTTGGGCCCGCTCTCCTTTTTGACCTCTTTTGACCATTGGCTATCTAGAGGGTTAGCGCAAGTTTGAGTCTCTACCCAGGACTCCCATCTTGGAATTGTGTCGAGCAGACACTTGGCACCTTCTTCCAAGTGTCGAAGACTTCTCAATGGCCAGTGTAACTTTTGGGGTTCTGGACGTGTCGACACTAAAATTTTCCTCCGTAATTTCTATTTCATTAATGTATGTATTAGGAATAGGATGTTGTTAAGTATAATTAGTAGTAGCGTCTGATAGAAGATAACGGCGCCGTCAGTACGGTGCCACCAATAATGTGGAGTACGGTAACAGTCAAAGTACAATAGGAATGTTGTAAAAAGTAAATATTTTTCGTAAGTGGTCCGGTAATGTTAAAATGTCAAAGTTTGGGTAATTAGAGAAGTAGGGTCTACATGATTAGGAATTAGAAATATTATATTGGTAATAAGGACAAGGAGTGAGGTCATAAATATTTTTTGTATTTTATTTGTAAAAATTCTAAAAATGTGGAACCCATGTAAAATGATAAGGTTTATCTTATCTTAAAAGATAAGCTTACATGTACAGATAAGAGTTAAGGTATGGAATATGATTCGTCAGAGTGGATTTCTTATCTTATCTTAGAGATAAGATGGATAAGCCTGGAATTTCTATAAATAGAGAGATTACCCCCCTCATTTAGCATAGAAGGAAGTAGTGAGAAATATTGTAGGAAGTGTGTGAAGGAAGCCATCAGTTTAAAGGTGTGTTGAAGAAGCCATTAAGAGGTGTAATTGTAAAGTTTCTCCCATAGTCTTGGTGAAATTCAAGTGAAGTCAATAACACTTGAAGTACCTCATGGGTGAGATTGTAACAATTTCATGTTAATATTATAATTTACTTTGATATTTCATATTTTTCATCATTCCATCTTATCATAGTCGATGGTAGTCTTGTGTTATGTTGTTGTTTTGTTTCCAGATTACATCCACCAAACTAAAGGCTGTGCATTAGTAAATAATCATAGCACAAGGAGTTCCCGGTGAAGAATTATCATAGTGCCGGATTGGTGATGACTGACGCATGGAGGCTTGGTGCTTGTTTGAGTCTCCGGCCTGGGATTCAATCTTTGGAGGTGCGTTTTTTGGACACTTGGCAGCGTCCACTATCTCCTCCATACTTAGCCAATTTCGAGACTCGTTCTGAGTCATTTACAAAGCCCAAAGACTTCAAACCTTTGACATTTCTTTTCCTTTGAGCCTTTGGTTTCTTCCTTCTGTTTACTCCTTCTCTGACCCTGTAACTCTATTGTAGAGTCTACTAGTAACTTGTCTATTGGATTTGAAGCACAGGCTTGAACGACGGAATTGTTTTTTTATTTCTTTCTGCACGAGGTCATGTTTGATCACTTTTTTGGGGGGGCAAAAATTGAGACAAAAATATCTTCCACACACTTCTCGGGTGCTTTAAATTTTCCTTGTACGTTCCCAAGGGGTGATCACTAGGTGTAAAAAGGCTGAAAATAGGCATTTTTGGGCCTCCGAGAGCACTTCCTTCTTAACGGTTATGAGTGAATCCATGAATCAATTTTGTGCACGTAAAAAAACTTGAAAATTATATTATCACATTCATTTTGGCCATTATGAGGGTAACATAGTAACTGAGTTGGCCAGAGGACATGTTTACATTGACCAGGAGAGGGATTTTCAAATAAGGTCTAAGTTGTCATGACAATTTTTTATAATTTTTCATGCTAGAAATTTTGCATGAAAACAAACATCATCTATAAAAAACAAAATATTAAGAGAAATAGCCCATTAGTGAGAATTATTGAGAACCCTTTCCATGTGTCAACCATTTTCAACACAATAACCATACGTTTGTCGAGATTTTAGTGAATGTTGTTCACTCAGTTATCTTCATCATCTTTAATAATACAATATATTTCCCTTTTCTACACAGTTCATGGAAAATAGGTAATGCCTGTATAAGTGACTCCTAGCTGAGGAAAGTTATTTTGGTTAAGAAAAATAATCAACATCCATATATAAATTGAAAATTTTAAACTTCAATGCTTAGAGTTGTGTTAGATCTAAATCAAGTCCCAAAGAGATTTGATACAAAGAGAAATGGTGGTCAAGAAAAAACAATAGTGATTCCATTAGAAAGAAGGAGGTGCCTACATAGTTTTGAAATGTATATTAATCCTAAGGACCACCTTCTCTAGATTGCGGTGGGTTTTGATTTTAAGTGCAACAACATTATTTAGAAAGTAACAAGATGGAACCACCCCAGTTATGAATTGAACATTTCCCATGCTTCCACAATTTGCAAACATATTTTCTAGGGTACTTGCAACTTCCAAAATGAAAAATGGAGAAAACCCAATAGGTTATAGGTTTGAAATTCAACTACAATTATTTCTTGTTGTAGCACTTTTTAGCCCTTAAGATTGAGTAATTTATAGATCAAAACTTTTAGACTGAGGCTTCATATTATTTATTAAAAATTTTTATTTACAAGGATGGATTTTTACTGATAATAACATTAAATAATACCATGTGTTTTTTAGGTGTGAAATATATTCCTTGTTTTCTTAATTTAAGATATGATGGTTAAGTACTTAATTTCTTACAAATTCTAGCAACGTAATTTATGAATAAAATAATCAATATCCATATATAAATTGAAAAGTTTTGATCTTCAAGCAAGTTGGATCTAAACACGGTCCCAATGAGAGCTAACACATCAACTCAAACATCTTCCCAAATTCCTTGCTTCATAAGCATTCCTTTTTCAAAGCTCCATTTTTTTCATAGGCTGGTATTTTTTTTGTAAAGGTGAACTAGTCTCACCAAAGAGGTGTAATGGAAACACCAATAGGCACAAAAAAATGACTATCTCATGTGCACAATGGATTTTAAAGCCAACAGTTTGAAGGAAATGCACCTTTTATTGTACACAATCCTTAACAGACAACATTAATGTGTAACAAATAAATACGAATGGTGGGAATGTCCAAATGAATTTAAATCATTACCACCACTACATCATTTTAATTATCTTATAATAAACATAACTATGAATTGTATTTTTATAATGACTTGGTACGGTGCACAAATATCAATAATAAAAAAATATCTAATATTGCCCTATTTGAGGCTTGAATTTTTTATTTCAATGTGTTGATTAGGAAAGTTTTTTATGTTCTCATTTTCCCTTAAATGATAATATTTAAAGGAAAGAGACACACTCGATGTGCACTACAATGAAGAATAGTATGGAATGCAACTTGTTTTTTGGAAATTGACTAATCTTAAGTACATAGGAAGAATGTTGTACAAAGAGAAAAGCTCAAGTGAAGAAGAATCCCTAGGAGGAATATTATAGAAATATGTTGTTATGCACATAGTGGCACATATGTCTTACATTCTCCACTTATTCTACATATGATGCATGTCATAAGGCCAATTGCGTTCTATTTGAATGAGTGATATAGTTTCTAAGGTGGAGGGGCAGTTTTTGTATGCTTTAAAGGATGATGAATCAATAGAAGTGCAAACCCTTTCCATCACATGGCACAAAAAATTCTTCCCCACATTCAATGCCACGTGTCATCCAAGTGGTAGGGCGCAGGGAAAGTTTAAATATTTTCCCGCCGACCTGTTTTTGCCTGTTTTGTGCCCTAAATCTTCAGATCGTCGTATCTTTCGATCCAGAGCTCAGATTTGCACGTTCTTTATATCAACAGAAAGATGTTAAAATTCTCTACATGATTCTGGGATCAATCTTGCATTTTGGTGCAGTTTGGAGGGAGAAAATTGTGAAAACATCCCTAACGCGTGGTAATGCCAGAAGTGACGCTCCAACAACCAGCTTTAATGCAGCAGACAGTTCGCCGCTTCTGTTAGACAGCCCGTCGTTTTTCCAGGATCCTCCGCTTCTGCCATAATGAGATGATTATAAATGTGACCTAGAAGTGGTTGGGGCAGTTCTAGATTTCCTCTCTCTTCCCTCTCTCATTCTTTCTATATATTGTAAAGAGGAGCTTCTTAAAAAAGGTCGAACATCTCTATCTGTTTTGTGACTTGCTTGTCTTCTACACTATTCTATTGTCGATAATGAGGCGAATATTGTCAAACTAAAGTAGTAAAAAACCTATGTACTTGAAAATGTCAATGCGACTTCTACCTTTTGGCATTTTGTAGTGTCTCCATGTATCAGGACCTTTGGAGCAAGGGTCATGCATGTCTGTGGAGTCCAATCTTGCCTCAACCCTGTCTGTGTCCTACCCCTTTGTGTTCTCTGACTATGTCTTTCACTTTGAATATCTTCATTATCCGTGCGTTTCATCTTGCCTCACATTTGAATGGTCTGTGCCTTGTCAAGCAAGTACAGGTGTTCTTCATTCCTCGGTGCATCACCTCTATTAGCTTAGGTCAATGTCACTTTATTACATCACCTCTGGCACTCTGTATGATCTCTTGGCAATTGTAGAATATGTTTTGAGTAAAGCACCTCTGCATTTTTCATAAATGCATCTGAACAGAGGAATAGGAATTTTGCGTTCATCTAGAGAAGTCCTTTCTATAGGTTTTCAAGTCTCTCACACTTGGAGCCAAAGGAGTCCATAGCTTCCTGCAATCACCACTGCATGCCTGAACATCAACCTAGAAACCTGATCTACATTTAGGGCGTGCTGTGAGCCTGCAACAATAGTTTTGGCATGCCCGGTGGGACAAAGGTCTCATTTTTGATTGGCACGCCACAGTCACACTACTACCACATTGGGTATAATTTTATACTATACTTAAAAGAGCCTGTTATCTTGGTGTCAAGAGGCATGAGCGCACTCTTAGGGGAAGAATCGCTAGTTTGGTTCCAAGCTCAGGCCTAGAAGAACTACATGAGAAGTTTCACCACAAGGTCAAGAGTTGGATGAAGAAGAAGTGCTGTATTGTAGCACCTGCAGACTGCTCTCCAATAGCTTGAAGGCAAAGACCAAGAAGGATTCAAAGGTCTCCATCTCCACCATACACATATGAACTCTCTCAACTCCTTGGTTTGTTACAGGCCTTTCATTCAAGGGTATGTGCAGGGTTTACTAGTGTTTTCACTTTGTTGCATGGCTCAAAACATGTCACCTTGACGTTGTGTAAGCAAGAGTCACATGCAAGCAAAGCCCACTTGCTTTCAGGTAAGTGCACAACATCCACAGGAAGTTCCTATTACCCAGCACTATCGAAGGGTATAAGACCATACATATCTACTTTACTGATCGTATAAATGCCACTCAAGACCAGGTGATCATTAGTTAAACGGTATCGCCTCTACCTCAGTTGTGCTAGCTCTATGAAATTGCAATGAAATGCACGTGGCTGTCAAGTTGACTGGCTACCTTTTCCACCTATTTATGCATCCAGCATCCTGCCATGGTTCTAGGAGCCTATGGAGCTAAGTCTCTTTCACAAACTGGAATCAGCTGTGTATTGCACGTCACGATTACTTGTCATTTGGAGAGATCATTTCTACAACTTAAACGCATCTATTCTGGAGCAGCTGACAACTATCAATGTTAGAGCCCCCATTACGAACAGCTGACTGAATCACAACTTCATACTTCAAAGGTCTTGGGATATTTTTTCCAGTGGCAGTTAGGCTCATACACACTAGAAGGTGCTTTTCTATATTAGGGTGTAAAGCATTTGGTGATTCCAATATTTCTGTGATTAATTCTTGGATCTTATGGGAGGCACAACCCTAGTTTCCTGCTGGGGTTATCAGCATATGCCATGTAGAGCCGAAAAACTGTCTTGATTCAAAGCTGGTAAACTGGCATCCTAGGCCTCCCATGCCCTTGTATCCAAACTTAGAAAATCCAAGCACTAGTCAAGCACCCACTTTGGCTCCTGTTCCCACCCCTAGAAATCAAAGTTCAAATGAAACTTCTACTTCATCCTCTAGTACTTCAAATGAACTCCAAGAGGTCGTGAAGCAATTGCAAAATTCGAGAAATGAGCTGGTTACTATCAAGAGGCAACAAGCCCAAGGTTTCAGATCTTCTTATCAACCCCAAGCTCAGCCTAATAGGCAGCCATACCAACCACAAAGACCACCTAATCCAGCTGCAAATATGAATCAAACAAGGCCTCCTACCAATAGACCATTCCATCCCTATAATCCAAATTCCATATCTGCCTCTAAGGCATTAGTGCCAACACAGAACAACATTGCTCAGCAATATGTGTAGACACTTAAAATTGGTTACTCAATTTAGTGTCCCTCACATTCGTTTCCCTGCTCAAGTAGCCTGGGGCACGTTTACGTCACCACTATCCCCTTGGGATATTATCCGATTTGTGATTTAAACACCTATTCCTAAGTTTAATTCACCCCATTGTATCTTACCCGTGAGTAATTAAGTATTAAATATTTAATTACACCTCTTTCCCATGTATCCTAATCACTTATCTACCCATCAATCTTAATCACTTAATCACTTATCCACCTCAAATTTATTCTATCCATGTATCACCCCTATTTTTTCCTCTTCCCCAAGCGGGATGTTTTCCCGTATTTGGGGTAACTCTTACCTTTCTAGAAATCGTTCATTTTTGGCCATCTCGGGAGTCTGTCCCGCGATCGGCGCCGACCTATACAGTCAGCGCCGATTTTTTAGGAGCGGCGCCGATTATAAATAGCAAACCCAGAACTCAGTTCTAGGGACCGAAGGACCGAAAAAGAGACCCACGAACAGGGAAAAAGAGCGAACAGAGCGAGAGCAACAAGAGACAGATCGTGAAAGAGACACATGTTGTAAGAAAGAGAAATCTTTTAGCATCAAGTGTATCTAAATAGAGATCGGATCCTGTCCGAATCAATCCCTGAGAGGAGCACCATTACTCTGTCTCCTATCACATCAACATCGCACACCATCCATCGATCTTCTGGTGACTCTGTTCCAGTGTCTCACCAACTTTGGCACATCCAGCAGACGTTGACGATCTGTCCTTCACTTTCTAATTTCCGAATCTTCTCGCACTGTCCCCGATTGACCGATCTGCTTTTAGTCGACGCCGATCCGTTTCAATCGACGCCGATCACATTCAGTTGACACCGATCCGTCATAAATCGACGCCGATTCTACATAATCGACGCCGATCATCCCTGCAGACAGGTAAAAAGGACACAGGTAACACAAATCCGGCATTTATTTCCTAGTTTCCTGTTTTCTGTAGCTTTCTGTCTGCTGTTTAAATTCGGTCTTCATTACTGTAATTAGAAAATCTAGTCTTATATGTACATCTTTTATCATGTATGCTTCTTTACTTAATTGAAAACGTGGACTGACATCCGCCGAGGAAGCTTATCGCTTCCCAGACCCGCTTCACGGGCAGTCCACCTAAATACCTTTTAACGTGGTCTTTTTCTATCAAGCATCGGTGTCTTGCAGGTTACTCGGATCTATTGTGCGAATTACTCATGTGCGCCCGTCTTATCTACATCGACCTCCTCATCCATCTACATCTTCGGATCTTGTCCATCAGGTATCAATTTCATTGGAGTTTTTCAGGTTTTTTGTGTTTAGTTTGGTGCATTAACTTGGACAGGTAACAAGCGCGAAATCCTTGATCTACATTCTGGCACGCCCGGTTGGAGCCAACCAAAGTCCCTTATTGGCAAGTTCATTTCTTTTTTTAGTTTTGAGCTTTGTTCTTTTTCTTCACTGATTTCTATCAGTTCTGCTTGAGCATTTCCTTGCATCGTTTTAATCTTGCTCTTTTAGGTGAAATTTTTATTTCCTTCGGAATTTTCCTAGTTTCCTTAAAAATAGAGATTTCCATTTCACCATTATCCGGATATATCTTTCTGGGTTTTGTTTGGTGTTTGCTTAAACTCTTCTTGTGGAGCACTTTGCTTGTTCGTGGGATTGTTCGAGGGGAAAAGCTCAACAACGTGCTTTTTGAAGTCCACACACCTTGGAGAGCTAAATCTACAGGTATTCCTCTTTTACGGTGTTTTCTCCTTTTTAGGAACCAAAAAAATTAAAAATTAAAAAAATTAAAAAAAAATTCTTTGTTTGTTGTCTATCACATTCGAACATTTCAATTTTTTGGTGCTTAAAAAGAATTTAATCGCATTTGGGAAAGAATCTGTTTGACTTGTCTTCATCGAAATCAAACACTTCATTTTTAAGTGCTTAAAAAGAACCTTTCCCTTTGTCATTTCTGCTGCATGTTTTTCATCTAGTTTTAATTAGGCTAGAAAAATTGATCAAAATCGGTAGTGACACTATTTGATTTTTATTTTTCACCCTTGCACACAAAGCCAAAATCACTAGGTATAAAGCATTTAAACAAAAATTCCTTCCCTGGCCTCGCCTACTTGGAAGTGACATCCAAGAGGAAGAGCCCTACGTGGTACTCAGGCCGCGCTATAAATTCACGGAAGTTTCTGGTATATATTGGCAAAGCACCCGACTCCCTTATCGCAGCGGTGTGTGAAGTGCGGGGGTAGGCCCCTATATCAAGCCACGTACCGGTCTTTTACTGATGTGCCTTCGGAACTCCTCACCAAACATTCCCCAAAACCATCCTTAGTTTGGCTATCTGAGTAGTTCCTGTTCTAAAAAGCCTTCCCTAATATTTTCTTTTCTTAAAAGCATTCAAAACTTAAAGGAGATAATCACCTGCGCTACTTGAATTGTCTGTGCATTAGTTAGGTCAATCTTCTATGTGCTGTGTGTTTATGACGGTCATCACTCGGTTACAATCTAGAAGAATGGCTCAATTGGCCCCTTATTCTTCCGAGATTACCACTAGCGTGGATGTTTCGGCACCCCCCAAATCTTCCTCGGGACCGCTGTTAGTTGGTTCCCCATCCTGGTCATATAATCCTTTCTATCAAGCCAAAGTAACCCCATCACGTCCAGCTTCCCCTAGTCCTTCAGAAATATCATCTACGTCTGACTCAGAGTATGTTCCTCGTAGGGATCCTGAATTTCAGGCGCTCCTCGATCGCAATTCGGTAGCCCTCATGGACTACCTAGTACACAAGTCTATTCAGATATCTGATCAAGGACCACCAATCCAGCAAGTGTACGATTATTCTCATGAACCATCCTAGGCCTTGGTAAAACAGTTTGCATCATCTCTCTTGCCTCGAGTCACGGAGAAGGGCGAGGCCCCTGTGCCTCCCTTTTCTCTTCCACCGACCATATTGACTAGTTCTCAAATAGCCTTACCTATTCCTAACACCGTAGTTACCTCAAATATTCCACAACCTACTTCTGAGAGGTCCCTCTGCCCTGGCTATAATGAATGCGTCTGCACACCTGCATATTGCTGTTAATTCATCTATGCCCTCCATCGTGTCCTAAGGTCAGTACCTCTTTATGAGCCAACCCCCTCCGAATAGTCAGTTGGCTCCTGCTTCTCGTCCTCCAGTGGGTCTTTCTTCCAATGTTCCAGCAACAAGTGACCTTCGCCCATCCTCTAGCATCGACACCCTTAATGCCTAATCCGGCAGTAGAAGGCCCCTTTCAGGTTTTGTTCCCTAATATGTCCAATCAAGTCGGCACTCATGTTCCTCAATCTGTCCCGATTCAATCAACAAGCATAGGAGTCCACCAATCACAGGCTCCACCCGTCACCCAATCTTTATTTTCTCAACCACTTATTATCTCACAGCCCGCCTATACACAAGCTACTTCACAGCAAATAACCCCACCAGGTGTCACCCAGAACCCCTGGTTACTCCTCTTATCATCCTATCCAATCAACAAAAGAATCCCCCGTTGACACCTCAACAACACCCACTATTTGCTTCTTATGTAGGACATGCCAGTGTGCCTCCTCCTCAATCTGACGTGGTTCAAATTCTTTTCAAGAAAATCACAGACTTGGAAGCCTCCACAAAAGGGGCTCATCCTTCCTACTCCTTTGAAGAAGTGTGTAATGAACCCATTCACCCCTCAGTAGCTTTCATAACCTTATCCTCCCCAATGGGAACTTCCTAAATTTTCAAAATTTCATAGTCGAGAGGACCCTCAACAACATTTGCGAGCATTCAAACATGCTTGCTACCTCATAGTCCAGGATCAGGAGCTTATGCTCCATACCTTTCCCTATGTCTCTAGCAGGACCTGCTTTAGACTGGTATAATAACATTCCTCAACATTCCTTATTTTCTTTCTCTCAATTGGCCCAGATGTTTGTTGAAAACTTTTCAATAAATATCGCGCCATAAGATCTCGATTACAAATCTTTATAACATTCGTCAATTCAATGATGAGTCTATTGCAGACTTTGTCGCTCGTTGGAGAGGGATAATCAAACCAATTGTCTTTCTCCCTTCCTCAATCCCAACAAATCGAGTTGTTTACTCGATCTTGTGCTAATCACATTTCTTCCACTTTAAGGATCCAAACTTTTCATACCTTTGAAGAAGCCTTTACGATGGCACGCAAACTTGAATCTCGCGCCATTGAACAAGGGAAGCTAAAACTTCACTCTAAATCTAAACCTGATTTTTCTCGGTTTACCAAACCAAATTCTTCCCCTTCCAAAGACAAGAATCAGGGATCCACCAACGCTATCGTATTAAAAACATCATGAGTTGACAATACTTCTAATCAAACACCACGATGAGACCCCTCATCTTCTCGAAAAGGGACTTCATCATCTCGATCCTTCGCTCCATTGGGGGAATCATATGCCTTTATCTTAGAGAAAATGTTGGAATTTCGCAATGATCGAACTTCCCCCCATTAGGAATGTTGATGAAAGTCAAGAACGTCCATTCTGGTATAGGGAAAATGATTTCTGTCATTATCATAGAACAAAAGGTCATGACATCGAACGATGTCAGACCTTTAAAAATCTTGTCTAGAAATTCATTGATAAAGGTGAGCTCATTCTGGATAACCCAAATGCTCCCCCAAATCAGGCACTGGATGTTTTTAAACAACCTTTTCCCAATCATGCCCCCGAACCATAAACACTTCAGAGTTTCAAAAACCAAACACTCATACCATCAACTTCATCTCTACCGAAGAATCTTCTTCTGAAACCAAGCCATCTGCAAACGCATCAATCGAATCAGAACCTCCTTCCACTTCATCAATCACTAGAGTTCCACCATCTTCAGAAAGCCCACCTTTGAATATTCCTACATTACTAAGCACGGAGTCATCTTTCTCCATTCCTTTGTCTGACCTTCCATCCATACCCGAGACAGTGTCATCCTCATCTGTCTCATCATCAGACATTCTTTCAATACTCGATGCAATTACATCCCTTCGAGTTTCCACTACAGACACATCCACTTCTGTTGCTCCCATTCCTGCTGTAACTATGTCCTTGGTGAACGTACCCATAATTGTGCCAACTTCAACGGAAGCGTCTTCAATTTTGACCCTTCCTATCTCTTTTCCTACAGTAGTTTCACCCATGATTACTACATCAGAAGTACTCCCTTCCCAAGGAACTGCTTCTTCATCACTCCCTTCTTCTATCACTAATGTTACTTCCCCTATTGAGGAAAAATCAAAAGAAGTAGCAGCCAACACCTATACACTTGCTTCCGGAACCTAAACCGAGACAACCAAAATCTAACGTTACACCATCAGTACCTCCCCACCTGCTTCCTCCGAAAAGGTTACAATCACCTTATGCCGTTGAAGTTGTCACCATCCCTGAAAAAGGAAAGCCCATATTTCGGACCATCAAGACTCTTGGTGCTCTTCCACAAAAATCTCTCTCTACGCCTCATAAACGATTGGATTTTGCCCACTGAGAAGGCGTCTTTCTTCTACACACTTATCAAAGCCATCATCTTCTTCTACAACACATTCTTCACCAATACCCCAGAAAATAGACTTACCTACTAAAAAGACGTCACCTCTTCTATCAGGATCATCATCTTCATTACCAAAAAACCAAGGCACCCATATCTTCCTCTAATCTCACCTACTTTGGGAGCTTCTTCCTCTTCTAAACCGACATTATCTAAATCATCAGTACATTCGACCAAGCAACCCCCTTTGTCTCCAAAGACCGCAAAATTTGTCGCATATCCATCACCTTCAAAATCTATTTTAGGGGCTCCTCCTCCACCAAAGTCAATCATGTCTCACTTACTCCCATCCCAAGTGCCCAAGACTGCTCCCCCAAATGTCCAAACAAATAAGAGGATTCCTAAACAAGACTGTTAAACCTAACATGCAAGTTCTTTTACCTCGGCAGTCGGTTAATGTAAAAGAACCAGCTTCATCATCTCTATCCTCCTCTTCGTCTACCGGATTCTACACCGAAATCCTTCATCAACTTATCCAATCTTCAACCATAATCCTTCCTCCGATTAAACCTTATAACCCTAAAGGAGTGAAACCTACCTGGTTTAACTCTGATCTGATTTGTGCTTACCACCGTACTCCGGGTCATGATACTGAGGGATGTAAAGCTCTTCAAGCTGTTATCAAGAACCTTCTGGAAGAAAGTGACCTTTTGCTGGAGGAGGAGGAACAAATACCCTCCTGTCACCTTAGCCCCATCCAAACCTCAACCATCCACTCAGACCTCTAGTGGTTCCGCTCCACTTGATCTTCCTCCTTCTCAAATTGACACAATCCATATCGCCACTAGAACCCAACACTATGATAACCCATCTTCACCTTCAGCATCTCGACCACGGGTTATCATTTCTGCAGCCCCTAAAGGTGTTTCTCCTTCCTCATCAGCACCACAACCCAGGGTCTCTATTCGTGCTGCACCTCGGGCTCAAGTTCCTGTATCCGTTGAGGAGAGTGTTATGAAACAACTCACCCAGGCTCCGGTCAAAATGTCTCTTTTTGACCTCATCCAATCCTCTCCACAACATCGCCAGGCTCTGATTGATAATCTGTGTCGCATCGCAGTAAATTCCGATGAGCCCTAGCCCTTCGAGTTGGTTGTTGGACTGAATGGACCATCAACCGCCATTTCTTTCGAGGATTCAGAAATTCCTCCTCTTTCTTTCGAGGACTTGGAGGCTCCCCGCTTTATCACAGTCCAAATCAATGACACTACCTTAAAACGTGTTATGATCGATAGTGGAGGCTGCACTCAACGTCATCTCCTCGCACACATTCGAACAACTTAAGTTACCAAAGAATGTGGTGTTACCCCCCACCTTTCGCCCTTTGATCATTTAACGATCAGCTAGCAGTTACTTTAGGAATTGTGGTCTTACCCATTCGAGTAGGTAAGAAGATGTTTCATGAACTCTTCTACATTGTCGGAGGAAAGTTCCACTATAACATGATCCTCGGACGCTCCTGGATTTGCGTAATGCATTGTGTCCCATCCACCCTCCATCGATGCTTAAAATATCAATATGAGGGAAAAATATATACCCATCCAGGAGATCCTTTTCCTTCCACACAGTGTGACATGACCACAAGATCTGCCCCTTTAAAAGAAAAGACATGTTTCTCCTGACGGGGCCTCATCTTCTTCTATACCTGCAACCAAACTACCGGATTTACAAAATCTAGAAGAGAACATTGCAGCGTTTCTCACTAGGAGAGATTCCTCTCTTTTCTTTTGATGCCCATCTCAAACCTAATGAGTATGGTAGACCAGACAAACAACCTGAATATCAACCAGGTCTCAGTCGCATTGTCACCATCGGTCTACCCAATCAACAGACTAATTTCATCTACGGTGGTCTTGATACGCCTCACTATCACCCAGATTCTCCTCCTAAGACCAAACCTTACTCAACAGGGTTTGATTATCTATAGAATCCCACGTTTGCAAAAACTTATCTATATCAATGCACGTGGAAAGGTTTTGGCCTCGGAAAATATGAATAAGGTATACATGACCTCAAGTCCATTCCTACTCTCATGCCACATCAGAAATTTGGTTTAGGGTTTAAACCTCTTTCAAAGGCCACTGTCACTATTCTTGATGAGTCTCTTCCTACTGATGAACCACCTTCCCCCACTAAATCAGAAGCATCACTTGATGTGAAACGATGAAATTTCCATCCCACCTAACTTTTTTTTTTTATCAATACTATTTCCTTAGGGCCGTTAGTCTATGAGACTAACAATCGGTCCGCTTCTATACCATTAATCTTCCCTGAAATAGTTGGAGATGACTCTCCTACTATCAACACTATCCACTGTGCGGATGACGATTCTGTCCTCACCTATCTAGGGGCAGAGGATTCATATCTTCCCAAGACTATTCCTTCTGACACGTCTACCCTTCTCAACGAAGCCACTATCGACCTTAATATAGGGACTTCTGAAGACCCTCGCATCATTAAGGTCGGCCAATCCCTTAATCCACAGGAATTAGGGGACTTTACCGCTTTTCTTTCCAAACATCGTCAAGCCTTTGCTTGGTCATATGAGGATATGCCAGGGACTCGATCCCGATATTGTGGTCCACAATATCGTTACCCTTCCCAACATCAAACCAGTTAAGCAAAAATTACGTAAAATGCACCCTAGAGTAGCCCTTCTTGTTAAAGAAGAATTACAGCGCTTGCTCTCGGCTAACTTCATCCAACCCATCGATTATCCGCAATGGGTGTCCAATGTAGTACCAGTAACTAAGGCTACTGGGAAGATTTGAATTTGTACCGACTTCCGGGATCTTAATCTTGCCTGTCCAAAGGATGATTTTCCTCTTCCTAATATCGACCAACTCGTAGATTTAACTGCGGGTCATGAGATGCTTTCTCTTATGGATGGTTTCTCTGGATATAATCAAATCCTCATCGCACCAGAAGACCAACATAAGACTTCCTTCATAACCCCTTGGGGGACCTTTTGTTATCGTGTCATGCCTTTTGGCCTTAAGAACGCAGGAGCAACCTATCAACGAGCAATGACATACATCTTCCATGATCTCTTACACAAAACTGTGGAGGATTATGTTGATGATCTCCTCGGCAAGTCCAAGCGTCGTCAGGATCATCTTTTCATCCTTGCACCTCTCTTTGAGAGGCTTATCCGCTTCTGTCTTCGTCTAAATCCAGCTAAGTGCGTGTTTGGCATTCTCACTGGTAAACTTTTAGGTTTTATCATTTCCATCAGGGGTATTGAAGTCGACCCCGCAAAAATAAAAGCCATCCTTGAGATGCCTCCCCCGTTCTAACCTGAAGCAACTCCACAGTCTCCAAGGACGTCTTCAGTCAATGCGTCGTTTTATCTCCCAATTGTCGGACCGTTGTCAACCTTTTCACCATCTCCTCCGTAAGAATGTTCATTTTGAATGGGATGAGCATTTCCAAAAGGCCTTTGATGATCTCAAAGCTTATCTTCTTTCTCCACCCGTGCTTACACCTCCACGCGAGGGGGAGCCTTTCTATCTTTATATCTCTGTGACTGACCATGCTCTGGGAGCCATGATCTCGCATCGGGACACTTGTGGTAAAGAACAAGCCGTCTTTTACATCAGTCACACCATCCATGAGTATGAGACACGTTACTCTGAAGCTGAAAAACTATGTTGTGCTCTCTTCTTCGCAACTTCTAAGCTTCGTCATTATCTCCTTAATCACAAAACTTACATTGTCACAAGTGTTAATCCCCTCAAGACAATTCATGCAAAACCTTATCACAATGATCGCATCACTCGTTGGCTCATGCTTATGACAGAATTTGACCTCAAGTTTATCTCGCAAAAGGCTATCAAGGGTCAGGTTATTGCAGATCAATTAGCTGATGCTCCTCTTCCGGACACTCAAGACCCCCTTGCTCAATTCCCCGATGAATATATCCAACAAATTGATTTTGGTCTATCTCCATTTAAAGTAAAGCTCTTCTTTGATGGATCCAAATGCCAGCAAGGGGGAGGTGTGGGTTTCGTGATGATTCCTCCTTGGGGTACGCCTATCCCAGTTGCACACAAATTGAACTTTGAGTGCACCAATAATGTGGCTGAGTATGAAGCTCTTGTCTTAGGTCTTCAAAATGCCATTAATCTCGGCGCTCGTCATATTGACATCTTTGGTGATTCTGAACTCATCATTAATCAATTCACGGGTGTCTATCAATGCAAGAATGATATCCTTCAAAAATATCGTGACATCATTCTTGCTCAACTCCAATCTTTCGATAAATTCACCATCCAAGCCATTCCTTGCACTGCAAATTGATTCGCGGATACCATGGCCTCATTAGCCTCACTTATCCCGCCTTTTACCGAAGACTCGCGTCTTTATGTGGCTGTGCAACGATTAGATCAACCATCTCATCTTGGGCAACTAACGTCAATCAATGCTGTCACAACCCATACTCAGGATGAGTGGTATCAACAGATAGTTGATTATCTATCTCATTCGGTCCTTCCTCCAGATCTGACTTCCAATGGTAGAAGATCTTTTGTCCAACGCGCCAACCGCTATACTATCCTAGGCGGGATTCTTTACAAACGTGGCTTTGATGGTATTTTGCTTCGATGCCTCAAAACCCATGAATCATCTAAAGCTATCCAGGAGGTCCATGACGGTATCTGTGGTGGACATTTTAGTGGCTTAGCTGTAGCCAAGCACATCTTACGTTTGGGATACTATTGGCCTTCTCTTAATCGAGATTGTTGTGAATACACTAAAAAGTGCATCAAGTGTCAGCAGCATTCCAATCTCACGCACATCCCTAGTCAGGCTTTGCAACCTGCGGCGGATTTGTGGCCTTTTTCGTAGTGGGGTCTTGATCTTATTGGTCTCATCAATCCCTGTTCTTCACAACGTCATCATTCTATCATTACTGCCACTGAGTACTTTACTAAGTGGGTAGAAGCTATCCCTCTTTCTTCAACAAAGGCTAAACCCATAGTTGATTTCGTCTATCAACACATCATTTGTCGCTTTGGCGTTCCACACAAGCTAATCACAGATAATGGTAAGTCCTTCAAGAACGTTGATTTGCAGAACCTCTGCAACGCTTTCAATATCAAACTCAGTTTTTTCTTCTCCATACTATCCTCAAGCTAATGGTCAGGCCGAAGCTTCCAATAAAAATTTGCGTAATATCCTCGCAAAGGTAACTAGTCGAGCTGGTAGGGATTGGCATTTACATATCCCTTTCGCTCTCTGGGCTTATCGGACTAGCATTCGTACTCCTACTGGTGCTACTCCCTTCTCTCTCGTCTATGGGTCTGAGGCTGTCCTTCCCTTGGAAGCCCCAATCCCATCTCTCCGTGTTTCTCTCAGAGAATTTGTCTCCGATGAGGATTATCGTCAAAATCGTCTAGCACAACTTGAATTATTAGATGAGCGGCGTCTTAACGCTCTTGAGCATCATCAAGTCTATCTTGAGCGTGTCAGACGTGCTTACAACAAGCACTTGCAACACCGTGACTTCAAAATTGGTGACCTTGTTCTTAAGGAAAATCAAAATGTCACTACACTCGAAAGGAGTCAACGTGGTAAGTTTGCTCCCAACTGGATGGGCCCCTACATTATCACTCATAAATATGGGTCTGGGGCTTATCGTTTGTCCTCCATGGATGGTGTACCTGAAGCGGAACCTCTTAATGCTTTGCATTTACGGCCCTTCTATTGTTAAAATCTATCTTACACAAATCTAGTCGCAACCCAGATCTTTCATCTGTCCTAATAACCAGTCATCTACTTTCGTGGTGATTTGAAATTGTGTGGCTCTCTGCCTATTGCCTCGTTTCCCTTAAATATGAGTATCGCGGCTCTACTCATTGCACGTTTCTTTTGGATATGTTCCTCCTCATGGTAGGAATACCTTAATCACCACTTCATCTGTCCCAAGTACTTATCTTAATCGGATCTGCTCGGGGCATGAGTACATGTTCTTCTATGTTCTCCTCCCCTTCATCTGATCTATCTAGGTCTAAACTCAGCTTCTTCCAAAAAATTTCAAAAAAAAAAAAAAAAAGGAAAAAGAAGAAGAAGATGCTATCCAAAAGATAGACTGATCCCTTGAAGGACAGCTATCCATATATATTATTACTTGAATCAAAAAGAACATAGACCATACCCTCGAAGGATGGCTATCATTAAAATTCAAAATACAGACCGCTCCCTTGAAGGACGGCTGTTTCTCAAAGAAATACTCAAGGCTTCTTGTAATCAATCAGCCTTCCAGTTAGTTTATACACTTTTTAGCATCACTGAAAGACTTCCCGCATCGATCAGTCTTTCCATATCAAGCAAACTTCCCGCATTGATCAGTTTGCTTTTCTGTCAAAATCATGAAGCTGAGATTTAGGACCTTTTTGTCGATCATATGGAGAATCCTATTTTCCTATCATGGACATGTATCCTGTCCCTTGTAAATTCCGACAAGATACTTACTTTTCTTTCCATTTCTATCCTAGATCTGGTTTGCGACTAGTTAGTGTCAGGTTTATTTTAATCTTATATAGGGCCTTGTATGCTTGGTCTTTCGGTTTCTTATCTGGATTTTATCTATGGTCAGTTGGAAGTCCGACTTATCATTTCCCTTCTTTTCCGAGTGTCTTCTCTTCTAATTCGTGGTTGTTTCCATTTACATCTTTGGCTCTTGCATCCTGTTAAATTGACATTTCACATGTTAATTCAATCACAATTTATCTTCTATCAAAATTCCTCTTATCTATCAAAACATCTATCTTTATTCATTTCTCATTAAAATTACATCTATCTATACATCAAAAACATCTATCTATTTATCCATCAAAATATTTAAAATATGTACATCTAAGGTACATTATATCTAATCTATACATCAATCACATCCATCAATCTATCCACCAAAATGTACATCCAAGGTACATTATATCTATCCATATCTAATCCAAACATCAAACACATGTACATCCAAGTTACATCACACCCATCTATCAAGGTTATATCCACATATCAATCTATCTAATCACATCTATTCATCATCTATCGGTCTATTCACTATACAAATACAAAATCTATCAAATCTCTATATGGTCAGCTCGATGCGACTGCTGCTGGAGGTCTCGGCCCACCTCGAATCCCATCCTAGTGCTCCCTCCGCCGAAGGCTCCACTCGCCTTAGCCGTCCGTGCTTATTCACAGTACCTGGTGCTCGTAACGATGCTATCTGGTCTGATCGACGCCGATTTTCCGTATCTTCTTGCCATAGTGTTGATGCTTGGCTTATCTATCTGATCATTGTTGTGTGCTGAATTTTGCCTTTTAGCACATCTTTTCGATATCATTGTCTATTTCGGGTTTGTTCCCTTTGCGTGGGACACTTGTACTTTTTGGCAGCTTAGAGTTAAACGGGTCTGTAGGCACTAACGTCGTCTGATTTATGGACCGTCTAGTTGTCCCTACCAGTGTATCTCTCTCTAGATGCTGACTATTTTTGCAGTTCTCCTTACCCTCATGGGTCTGTAGGCACTAACGTTGTCTCATGAGGAGACCGACTAGTTTTCCCTACCAATGTGAGTTCCTTAGGTTGCTGTCTTTTTGTTTATTTTTATGCGTCATCAATGATCAGATCTACTCCAGACATCCGACTGGGGCATCCTGCGTTTTCATCTACCTTTTTCAAACTCGGGATCGTCTGTTCTATCCTCCATCCCATCCCTAGTTTGAGGGGGATCACATCACCACAAATTCTTCTCTTCTTCCATCTCCTTGTTTTTGTCTCATAACCTTGCTTATCGCAAGTTACTTGACAAAAAGGGGCAAAATGTAGACACTTAAAATTGGTTACCCAATTTAGTGTCCCTCTCATCCGTTTACTTGCTTAGGTAACCTGGGGCACGTTTACGTCACCAACTATCCCCTTGGGATATTATCCAATTTGTGATTTAATCACTTATTCCAAATTTAATTCATCCCATCACATCTTACCCATGAGTGATTAAATATTAAATATTTAATTACGCTTCTTCCCATGCATCTTAATCACTTATCCACCCCAAATTTATTCTATCCATGTATCACATCTATTTTTAATCTTCCCTAAGAGGGATATTTTCCCGTAGTCGGGATAAGTCTTATCTTTTTTGATCATTTTTGGCCACCTCAGGAGTCTTTTCCGCGATCGGCCACCGACCCATATGGTCGGCGCCGATTTTCTAGGAGCGGCGCCGATTATAAAAAGAAAGTCCAGAACTCAGTTCTAAGGACCAAAGAGACCAAAAAGAGATCACGAACGAGTGAAAAAGAGAACAGGCGAAAAAAGAGAGCACTTACGCACAAACAGAGAGCGAGAGAGATACAGGGTGTGAGAAAGAGAGATCTTTTTAGCATCAATTGTCTCAGATTAGGACAGATCCTGTCCAAATCAATCCCTGAGAGGAGCACCGTTACTCTGTCCCTGTCACGACCATCTATCATCTAGTGACTCTGTTCCAGTATCTCGCCAACTTCGGCACATCCAGCAGACCACATTCACCTTCCAATTCCTGAATCTTGTCGCACAGTCCCTGATTGATTGATCTGTCTCCAGTCGACACCGATCTTATCCAGTCGACGCCGATCCTCCTCAATCGACGCCGACCAGTCTCAATCGACGCCGATTCTACCCAGTCGACGCCGATTTCTCTGCAGATAGGTAAAAGGATACAGGTAACACAAATCCAGCATTTATTTCATAGTTCCCTATTTTCTGTAATTCTGTCTGTTGTTTAGATTCTTATTACTGCAATCAGAAAATCTAGTCTTTATTTACATCTTTTATCATGTATGCTTCTTTTCTTAATTGAAAACGTGGACTGACATCCGCCGAGGAAGCTTATCGCTTCTCGGACCCGCTTCTCGGGCAGTCCACTTAAATATCTTTTAACGTGGTCTTTTTCTGTCAAGCATCGGTGTTTTGCAGGTTATTCGGATCTATTGTGCGAATTGCTCGTGTGTGCCCGTCTTGTCTACATCGGCTTCCTCATCCATCTACATCTTCGGATCTAATCCATCAGGTATCGATTTTATTGGAGTTTTTCAGGGTTTTTGTGTTTAGTTTGGTGCATTAACTTGGACAGGTAACAAGCGCAAAATTCTTGATCTACATTCTTGTTTTAATCATTTAACGATCGTCACTTTTTGTTACACATCCCTATTCAACATCCTTTTATTTTTGAGACATATTTAGACCATAATGATTCCATTTTGAAATTCCCTGGATTATTTTCTCTATTTTTGTACATTCAACAAAAACCTCTTTTTTTTTACCTAATTGTTAGCACAACTTTTCAGAAATGTAAAATCAATATTTTCAGTTATAAGGGTATTATCACAAAAATATAAACAATTTTGTAAATTATTTCAAGGTTTATATTCCACAAAATCAACTTCAAAAATAACTTTTTTTATTTTGAAAAAATCATTTTCTATTTTCATTAATGCTAATTTTAGCAATTTGATGACAAACTCATTTTTCTACACATCACATTTGGATTCTATTGTTTCGGACTTCAATCTACTGATTAAGTGCATCATTTCTTATTTAATTAGAGGTTATTCTCTTCTTTTGGCCTATCATGACTTCTTCTCATGGTCTTATCATATTTTTTGAAGAGTGTTTTTGAATTTTTCCTACATATCAAGATCTTGTTTTAGGGATCATGTGGATCAAGAAAGTTCATCTTAATAAAACTTTTAAATATGTGGCCTCTTTGTTCGGTGTTATGAATTTTCTCAAAGAAATTATCTCCTTTAGACCTGATGAACTTCCATCATAGAATATCATTAGTTGTGACCTTTCACTGTATGTCTAAGTCAACATATATAATACTATGTTTAAGTGACCCTTTTTTAAGAATGGGTTAGGTCTCAATATTTTTAAATTTCCTTTTTAAATCAATTTTTTCTTTCTGCTACTAATATTACTCCTTCCACCATGTATATCCACAGTTTTGATAATACTCTATGATAGGTACTTGGATAAATTACCTTACCACTTACCATGGAAGAACACACTAATGATACAATATGTCATGTTGTGCCTAATGATCTTAATTACAACATCATTCTAGGTTTTCCGTCAATAAATGGCATGGATGATGTTCATTCTACCCTTTGTGTTTGCCTTAAATACTCTTATCAAGAATATGTGTACACCATTTCCATTGACCCCTCCCCATTCAAATATGGTATCACTACTACACGTGATGATGTTTTTATTTGTGCTCTTGAAAATGCTAACATTGTTACACCTTTCAAATACAAAAACTGCTAGTATATCTTCTAAGCCTCTTACAAAGTTGAAACATGTTAATTCTCTTATTACACCTTGTGTTAAAATCAAAGATGTTCAATAAGAGATTTAAATCCCTAATGTTGCTACCAATTTTGATCCACCATCCACCAATGATCATAACAATGATATTCTTCATAAGGATACCCTACAATCAATTCAAGCTTTACAAAATGAATTTTGCTTACAAATTCAAAGTATGAGTATTGAAATCCATTCTCTCAAGGATGAGATAGAATATA
Organism: Taxus chinensis; assembly: GCA_019776745.2. Taxonomy (NCBI): domain Eukaryota; kingdom Viridiplantae; phylum Streptophyta; class Pinopsida; order Cupressales; family Taxaceae; genus Taxus; species Taxus chinensis. The sequence continues at coordinate 383,719,224 of CM034155.1, read as the reverse complement.
TAAATGATCCCTCCCATGCCCAAGTCAATCATGATCAATCTAGTTCTAAGGATACCAAGAAGCCAATGTGATACAAATGTTATGCATGATACATGTGTTCATACAAGTGAAGTGAAATTCCTACATAGAGGAAACAATGTGTATGTTCTAAAATTCAACCTCGTATACTAAAACAACTACATTGGAAACCACCTCTTTGATTTGACAAAAAATCTAGATGACATGTTACCTACTAATTTACTATCCTCCCAATTGGTTAGACATAATTAAAGGTCAACCATTTTGTAATTATCATTTTGTTAATGGATATCGTGATAACGATTACACTGTTTTACAATGAAGAATCCAACAACTTGAGCATAAGGGCTCTATTCCTTCAATACATGACATTCTACTATGTAGTCATTTCAAGTTCCAATAACTAAAATGGTTCTTAAAGTTTAAAAATCTATGTCTAATGAGCATAATGTAATAATGATTGATACAACTCTAGCTATACTACAATTGCCACCTACTCAAAAATTGAATATGAAAGCAATCCATCCTTTGGCAAAGACACTCTTAGTGAAATAATTGCTTCATGCTATTGTGAAAATAGAAAAGGAAAAAATCGTAATCAATTCACATGAATATAATAAAGTATTTAGAATGCACACAAGTTCCCAATAGTGGAAATATGGAGAAAATTTTCACAGATATTTCAATTTACCATTACTAATCAATTATGATGACAAAGATGAATTTGATCTTAATTATTATGAAAATGATAATGAACAATGAACAATTTTATATGACTAACCGAATGACAATCAAATTTCAATCATATTGATGAAGAAGAGGATATTATTTTGATAAAATCATTTGGTATTTCTCAAAAAAATTGTCATAGAGCATCTAGCTATGGAAAGCACAAATCTTATATGAAACCAATAACTACACTTCATTTTCCCCAAATCATTAGCAAGAGTGCATCTTAAGGATATAGACTAGTGATATGTCCTCTATTCGGTTAACTTAACCTATCATGACCTGTCATTGGACTTGGTCTTGCCACTTTAGCAATGTTCACCTGATATTCAATCCTTGGATGCACTCACTCATGGAAAATACCTTCTTGAATACCTAGTGGCATATGTGAATCTTCCTTATTTTCTAAGAATAGGTTTCTTTGCACTATATATTCCCCTACGTACTTTGGTAAGGGCAATGCTTCCAATGGGTTTTACTTTGGATACTATCCCTAGCTCTTCTATGACACATACCATGACTTATACACAGATTAAATACGAGCGTCATCCACTTGTTGAGTATAATGTGCCTCTTCATGAGGCCCTTATTAGGTAGCTCATGTTACCCCCCTTTTTTGTACATAGTTATTTTCAAAACAAGTTAAAAATATTCAAATAATCACATAATCCGAAAACATGTAAATGTGTACAAAAACACAAAACTGAGACTTTTTTATGGTTTCTTTGTCGTCTAGTTGGTTACTTTATACATTTATTTTTTTCATGTTGGTTTGATAGATAACATATTTATTCTTTACATGCATGTGTTCACAAGGTATATTGATTTTGATGCATGACACACACACACACACACACACACACACACACACACACACACACACACACACACACACACACACACACACACACACACACACACACACACCACACACACACACACACACACACACACACACACACACATCTGATACATGATAATAGGGTCATCTTGGTTCCTTACACCACTCTTTTAAGGGCATCCCCCAAAACTATACTAATACTTTTGTTTCATTATATGTTACTTTACAGCTTCCTCATCATGCTTGGTTATATACATAGTGCTTATTTCTATCATTTGAGCTAACAGGTCTAACACATGTATTTTTTTGCAGTGCTAACTTGTCTTGCTACCTATATTTTTACAATCTATACTTATTTTTATATGTTGTTTTCATTGCATGTTTATGCATATTCATTCATTTATTGTTTACTACGTGTATTCACACCATTAATCTATTTGATTATGATAGAAATGATGGTTTGTTTTTAATAATGCCTAGGATCCTGCTTGTCTAATGATATCGTGATAACGATTTACATTAACAACACTGTTTTACAATGAAGACATCCACCAACTTGAGCATAAGGGCTCTATTCCTTCAATACATGACATTCTACTATGTAGTCATTTCAAGTTCCAATAACTAAAATGGTTCTTAAAGTTTAAAAATCTATGTCTAATGAGCATAATGTAATAATGATTGATACAACTCTAGCTATACTACAATTGCCACCTACTCAAAAATTGAATATGAAAGCAATCCATCCTTTGGCAAAGACACTCTTAGTGAAATAATTGCTTCATGCTATTGTGAAAATAGAAAAGGAAAAAATCGTAATCAATTCACATGAATATAATAAAGTATTTAGAATGCACACAAGTTCCCAATAGTGGAAATATGGAGAAAATTTTCACAGATATTTCAATTTACCATTACTAATCAATTATGATGACAAAGATGAATTTGATCTTAATTATTATGAAAATGATAATGAACAATGAACAATTTTATATGACTACCGAATGACAATCAAATTTCAATCATATTGATGAAGAAGAGGATATTATTTTGATAAAATCATTTGGTATTTCTCAAAAAAATTGTCATAGAGCATCTAGCTATGGAAAGCACAAATCTTATATGAAACCAATAACTACACTTCATTTTCCCCAAATCATTAGCAAGAGTGCATCTTAAGGATATAGACTAGTGATATGTCCTCTATTCGGTTAACTTACCTATCATGACCTGTCATTGGACTTGGTCTTGCCACTTTAGCAATGTTCACCTGATATTCAATCCTTGGATGCACTCACTCATGGAAAATACCTTCTTGAATACCTAGTGGCATATGTGAATCTTCCTTATTTTCTAAGAATAGGTTTCTTTGCACTATATATTCCCCTACGTACTTTGGTAAGGGCAATGCTTCCAATGGGTTTTACTTTGGATACTATCCCTAGCTCTTCTATGACACATACCATGACTTATACACAGATTAAATACGAGCGTCATCCACTTGTTGAGTATAATGTGCCTCTTCATGAGGCCCTTATTAGGTAGCTCGTGTTACCCCCTTTTTTGTACATAGTTATTTTCAAAACAAGTTAAAAATATTCAAATAATCACATAATCCGAAAACATGTAAATGTGTACAAAAACACAAAACTGAGACTTTTTTATGGTTTCTTTGTCTAGTTGGTTACTTTATACATTTATTTTTTCATGTTGGTTTGATAGATAACATATTTATTCTTTACATGCATGTGTTCACAAGGTATATTGATTTTGATGCATGACACACACACACACACACACACACACACACACACACACACACACACACACACACACACACACACACACACACACACACACACACACACACACACACACACACACACACACACACACACACACACACACACATTGATACATGATAATAGGGTCATCTTGGTTCCTTACACCACTCTTTTAAGGGCATCCCCCAAAACTATACTAATACTTTTGTTTCATTATATGTTACTTTACAGCTTCCTCATCATGCTTGGTTATATACATAGTGCTTATTTCTATCATTTGAGCTAACAGGTCTAACACATGTATTTTTTGCAGTGCTAACTTGTCTTGCTACCTATATTTTTACAATCTATATTTATTTTATATGTTGTTTTCATTGCATGTTTATGCATATTCATTCATTTATTGTTTACTACATGTATTCACCCAATTATCTTATTTGATTATGATAGTATGATTGTTTGTTTTATATGGCCTAGGATCATTGCTTGTCTTATGACATCGTGGGTGTACCATGTTTTTGGATCCATGCATATCTTGTGTATATGCCATTGCTTATCTAATTGTGGCACATTATTCCATCTCTTATGATTGACTTGTGGCATTGTGGGTGTCCCATGTTTGCAGCCTCATGCATATATACAAAAATGTTTTATATAGTATTGACTAAGTGACTATACATTGTTATTTCTAATATTGTACTATTCTAGTCTATGAAACACTCGATTTAAATTTGGATGCCTACATTATTATATTCACTATGGATTCTAAGTTGTTTGTTGTTGACAATTTTTTTTCTACTACTATGGTAATATTTTAGATTGTGACACACGTACTTTACACTCTTTTGATTACACTACCATGGCTTCTAGCATATTTTCTACTGATTATGTTGCTTCTATAAATGTATTACTTTGAATTATGTCATGATTGACTATTTTATTTATTGTTTCAATTATGTTACACATGTATGCTTACTTGTGCATTGCATATTTCTTTGTCTCGAAAACCGTGAATTCTATCGTGTGTAACTCATTTTGTAGTTATAGATTCTCAATGATGAGAACTATTCCATCCTTCTATGTGATCCTATGCATATCTTATTTCACATGGGTATAGATCTATTATTTTGAGTTGTGCACTTAAATACTATATCACATGCACCTCTAAAAAGGTGGCATTTATTGGAATATTTCAACATATATAGACAAATTACATAATACAAGAATGACTTTTTACAAGGTTTAGATCCTCAGAAAAGGTCACAAATATTTAAATGTGGTAGAATTCAAAAAAGGTCAAAACCATATAATACAATCAAGATCGTGTTATAGTCCTAACTATGATACAAATTCCTAAAGACAAGGTAATTTCATTATATTTTTCAATTTCTTAAATTATATCAGATATTCACTTGAATTTTAGATAGTATCATGTACATATGACACAATACAAAACATGATACAAGGAGCATGATTACTTTGTTCCTTGTTAACTAAAATATTCATATTCAGTTGTAGGAATAAGGTTTGGGGGCATGAATTCCCTTATCTGTCATGATTTTTCATTATATACGTGATCAATTTTAGTGGCATTACACCTTATGAGGGTGTGAAAATTTCCATTCCTTCCAAGGTTCAAGTTGGAACAAGTTTTAAAAAAATTAGACCTAGATTCATTTACAACGGTGTGGTCCATGTGTTTAGTGGAATGTGTCAAAGCAACTAAATTATTCATAGAATGCTCTTTCATCCTCTCTTACCATATTTCCAAACAAATAAGGTGTGGATGCACATGGGTTCTTTGTAATCTAAATCATTCCTCTATTCAAATCTTCAAAAGGGGGAAAACATGACTCCTCTCCTCACAATATCCGACACTACTTCTTGTAAGACAACATTGGAGATTTATCACCTTCAATCCTCCTACGTGTCTAATAACTCCAAGTCTTGAAGGAAAAATGAGTTCTTCATATTCTAAATCATGCCTCTCTACAAATCTTCAAAATAGGGAAAACATGGTTCATCATCTCACTATCTTTGGTAGTACCTCCTATGACACAACATTAGAGACTGGTCACCCCCAATCCTCCTACATGTCTGCAGAAACTCCGAGTCTATAAGGCATGACACGACCATGAACTCATCCCTATATAAAACAAACAAGTGTATTCCTTACATGTTTTTATTTTTTACTTACATTTTTGCAAAGTTCAAAGTTACATGTATTATCTATATTTTGAGTTAAAGTTAAATTTCCATCATAGACATTGATGACACTTCCTGTTGTAGATTTCATCATAGAGCATGCCAACACCAACACACCAGAGAACTTCTATCTAGTGATGAAAAATCATTTGCACACATTCAAGTTCATTTTCTTAAGCATGCACTTTTCAATTACACACTTAAAGGGGGAATGTAAACACTAAAATTTGGTAACTTACCCTTATGCAATGTCAAGTTTGATCATGCTCCCTTACTAAGACAAATTTTCAATTTTAAAATCCAATCACCCCATGTCTCTAGATATTTTGCAACTTGTTTATCTTTACACTCTACTCTGTCATCAATTATGAGAATATTATATAATTAAAAAAGTGTAAAGCCTCTCTTCTTCACAACACAACTTCATGTTTAGTTTTTCATCTCTTTGGTTCAAAAACATAGGAAAGGGTCAAGATGTGAGGTTCGCTCTTAGCCAACCTATATGGTCCCATCCCTTTACATTTACCAACTCTTATGTTAATTTCAAAATATTTTTGGGGTTGTTTCATCTTCCTACAGTCAGTCTTATTAGAATATTTCACCTACGAAAGGATCTATAAACAAGCCATTATCACTTTATATCTCCCTTGACAATCTTACAAGTGATTATAAAAAACGTCACTCTAAAATAATAAAAGGGTTCCTAAATTTTCTCAAATTAGATGTACATAATTTTAGGAAGTCCCTATTGCATGTCTAAAGCACTCAACTGAGTTAAAAAGTCTAGCTACATCCACTTTCAAGTATGCAGAGGTCATAGATCCATGTCTTATCAAGAACAAGATTGTTCCAAACATTGTTCAATAATTTTAGGAAATAAAGGATTAGGTCACATAGCTGAGGCACACATCTCACTACTTCCACAGTAGGTACATTCTATACTAATAAATTATTCTGATATCTTGGTATCAAGAGACACAAAAGAAGCCCTAGGGGATTGGTTATCTATTCACACTTACATAAATACCTAATAAAATTATATTAGACTTGATCTCGCAATGAGGGAACATAGTGCAACATTTGGATTGGTTCAAAAATTAAGATTCTGACTGATAAGGATAATCTAGCCTCAACCACACACATGTTTTCTCCTTTTAGTTTGTTAATGCTTTGTTAAAGGATTCTATAAGTTTCTAGGGTTTCCACTTTGTTGTAGGTGATTACAAGTCATCTTGAAGTCCTTCGAACAAGAGCAACATACATGAATGACCATTTTTAGACAAGCCAAACACATAGGTACTTATAAGACCAGAATGTCAAAGGGTCCAATACTATACAGATTGGGTCTGGACTAAATAGTAATTGTACGGTCTTTCCCCTGTTGTGTTTGTAGCTCCATAACTTTTATAAAATCATTTAAATTTTCTAATCAACATGTTCTATTTGTAGACACCCTAAAAATATATACACATTTCTAGTCTTCTTCTATCCAATTAGAATTAATTAAATTAATTCTATTACCTAATTCATATTCCTACCCTTTAGAATTAAATAATTTAGTTCTAATATAATTAGACATTTAGTTAAATAAATGGTTAATTATCTCCTCACAATTAAATACTAATTAAATTAGTTATTTAATCACTTTATTCCCTAGTGAACTCAACTTGATCTCCACTTCTAGAATCTTAGAAATGAGGGTGTTATTGGGTTGTACATGTAATTCAATTTCTAGATGTAACTTTTACTATTCCAAATGTCCATCGCCCTTGAAATCTGCAACTCCTAGACTCAGTATACTTTCTATTCCCATGTAGTTACCATGATTAACCTAGAGCTTAGTCAAACTTGCATCCACCTTTCATGACTCTACCCTTAGCTATAAACACAATCCATTTCCTTTGTAAACTCATCCCTAGAGCTTTGAGAAAATTGCATCCGAATTTTTCCAATTTGATTATTTGAATCCTTATGAAATCTACTCGTAGCATTTAGAAATCCCTTTGGAAATTCATATCATGAGCATCCACATTCAAGCATCTTCAAGATCATATAAGTCTAAGTATTTCCATGATCTTACTTAAGGTTTTCAAGAGAGTTACAGAGAGGTATAATTGTCTTGTATTTTCATTTATCTTCTATTTGTCTATTATTTTTCCTTGCATACATTCTGGCATGCCCGGTGGGACTTAACAAAAAATTAGCACCATGTTTTCCATAGATATCCGAGCTCCTCAAAAACCTCAGCCATCCCTAATGAGCCAACCTTGCACATCCTGAAGCACAAAACAAAAACTACTAACCAAAATCAAGCATGCGTAATATCACTAATACACTTAGTTTATTTTAGGGTTTGATAGGATTTCATAGATTAGTTTACAAGTTTAGAACTTAGGTTTAGTTGTTATTTTATTATTATTATTAACTTAGGTTGAATATCCCTATGTTGTGTTTAACTTATTTTTTATTCTTTTTTATTTTTAAATCAACTTAATTACACTAGATCTAATTAGTTATTTTTAAAATTAATTCATTAGTTATTTTCATTAATTAATTAGTTTAATTAATTTAATTAGGCCTTTTTCAATTAAAGTAGGTCCTTTAATTATTAATTTCATTGATTTTTTTAACTTTGACTAATTGTGAAACTTGTTTTTATAGGGTTATTGGATGTTTTTGTCCAATTTTTGTCACTTTTTAGGAATTTTTGTTAAGTGTTTCATCGTCTTGCATAGTAACTAATGTTTTGTAGGGGCTTTTGCTTACAATTTTTTGTCATTTTCTGTTTTTGTAAGGCTAATCATGAAACAATCATGTGTATGATCTTTCCTCGCACTTTCAAAGTGATCTTGGAAATCATAAATGTGATCATTTATTGTGTGTTTTTGGGAATTAACTTTTTTCTTTCTTAATCAAAGAAACCTCACGCATATGATCTTTCCTCACACTTTTTAAGTGATCTTGGAAATCAAAAACATGGGTTCACTTATTTTCATCTTTTTCGCTCTACTTCAGGAAAACATAAAAATCCTTTTTTTGCAGGACCATCTCTACAGGAGGTTATTCTTAAACTAATAACTGTAGGTTGTCTTGAACGACATTTAAAACAACTTACTAACTGAAGGCTACCTAGGTCAAATGATGGTGGTTAAGAAAATATCATATTTTAATCAAAATAAATTAAAAAATTCACATTGTAATTGTAGGTGCGATTGACAAGGCTATTTCCCAACTACTATAACCATGGGAAGAGCTTTGGCTTAATCCATAAAACTCATTTTAGGAGTACCACCGGAACCCAAAATTATTCGGCAAATTGAGGGAACTAGATAACAAAATGGTTACCCCCACCCCAGTTAATTGGTATGCCTTTGATGTTAGAGTCACATATATCCAACAGTGGCAACCCCAGCGCAATTTATTTTGAGAAAGATATTTGATCAAGGTTTCAAAGGGAGTAAAGTAAAGCCAATAGCTGGCAATAACACCATGCTCACTTGGGCATATTATTGACACCTAGTTGAGAGAACCACCTAAGAGGCCACAAATAGTCCAATCCAATCTAAGGTAGAAGTTAAAGCATCCATAAACAAAACTTTTTTTCTATCTTTTCTTTTCTTGTTTTTCATTTAGTGAGTTGTGTTTCACACTCATATCTTACATTCTCACTTTCATCTCATATACTATATTTCCCAAATACTCCTTATTTGGGTTCATTCTTTATCTTTACCTCATTCTCGTATCTTTACTACTTCCCCAAATACTCCTTATTTGGGTTCATTTTCTATCTTTACCACTTTCTCATCTCATTTTCACCTCTTTACAAATGAGTCTAAGTCTTGAGTTGTGGACATTTGTATCCACAATTAAGCACTATCATCCTTTTCCATCTAAGTCTTAACATCGTGATACTCATTTTATCACTGTCAAACACCATCATGATCACTTTGATATTTCATCCTCATAAGTCTTAAGTTTAATTTTAAATTGTTGAGCTTTAAGAATCTCATCTAACTTGTGTTATCACATTTCACATTCACTTTATTGAATTATTGACATCTTCACACTTCTTCACTCATCTCTTTTAAAGCATCCACTTTTCTTTAATTTGATATCCTTCATCAATCACTTTCCCATTATCTCTCACATTCACTTTGTCAAGATTCAATATTTTCCTCGTCATCTTTTCACCTCTATATTTCAAGATTCACAGTTTTGTTATTTGAGTGTTATCCTTTCATTATTTAATCTCTTCTCTTAGCACTCATATTGTTAAGGGTTGAACACCTTCACATTTCCTAAGTCAATTCCTTTAACTTTCCTTTTGTTAACAATTGGGAACTTTTATCATGTCTTTAAGTCTCCTCTTGTAGCACTCATTTGGTTGCAAGTTGAGCTATCTAACCTCGTACACATTTTCCCTCTTTACATTCACGTTGTAAAGGGTTAAGAAACATTTCATTCCTTTTCATCTCTCTTAACACTCATTTTTTAAAGAGTTCTCTAAATAAACATTTCAATCTCCTCTTATACCTTAACACTACTCATTGTGTTATGTGTTGAGGAGTCACACTCTTTCATTTCTCTTAACACATATTTTGTTAAGAATTAACTATATGTACCCAAAATTGTATGTACTGTACTGTCAGAAAGAGGTTACAGAAACCCTAATGATGATTCAGATCTCTTCGCAAGGTGTTCAGAATCTAGAAAGCTTGTTGAATACATATTTAAATCCTAAAATGCCTTATCCAGCCTTTTCATGCTTAGTTCTAACCCATGCCCCATTTTTTCTTGCATTTTGGTCTTTAGTTATAGGACTGCTACCCTGCTTGGGCGGCGGTTGGCAGGGTGGTAGTCCTATAACTGCCACCCAAGACAGGGCAGTAGTTCTATAACCACCACCCTGTGCAAGGCAGTGGTCCTAACCGCACTTTCCAAAACCTTTTGATGCACCCGTTGACGTGAAAAATCAAGTTGCGCTTGTAACTCTCAACCGCTTCTACTTTGTTTAGATATTCCAGCCACTTTGTAATAGTAATTCTCCATTTTAAATGATAGAGGAGTTGAATTAAAACTTCTCTTTTGGTAATTAAAAATGCTATAAATATCATGCTTGGACTTAAGTAAAAATAAATACAGAAGCTTAGGATCTGGAGAGAAGCCTTTGATCAGAATATTTCTTTGCTTATCTCTTCCAGGTTTGTTTATGAGTCGCTTCATTACTACCTGCTGAATAGAAAAATCCCACTAGCATGTATTGGACCATGAACATTTAGTTATGCCTCGTTGTATACCTACAATGATCCTACAAGGAATCACATAGGCTAAGCTTAGTTCACTTGCGTCATCCCTCTCCTACTTGTACTTAATTGTGTTTCTCTAAAACTGTTATTGCCCATTATTTGAGTACTTGCTACTTATCATTTCTAATTTATCATCCCTACAACAATCCTGCTAGGAAGCACATAGGCCAAGCTCAGTTCACTTGCGCCATCCCTATCCTACTTGTACTTTGTGTAATTTACCTTCAAATTACCATTATCCTAGTGCCTTCTCTTATTGAAGTTGCTACACTCCTACTCTTTCTAGATTCACGTGAACATGCAAGAACAAAGAGATCACGCTGAGGGGATAAGCTATAACACAACTAGATTTTCCTCTACTCTGTAAAATCCATGTTTAAATCATCAAAGTTATAATTGAAAGATATCAAAAATAGTATTGAATCATTTTATTTCAGTTGAGCTTGCTTTTAATATTGCCAGGGAAGTTGTGGGTAATGATAGTTTCTAAGAAGTTATGATTTGTTCCTCACTTCTAAGGTAATATTGAAGGTTTTCAATTAAGTTAATTAGTTGTTTTTAATCTAGATTCACACATTTTCATAGGTGAATAACCACACTAGGTTATTTCACTTGTTTAGTTTTAGTATAAAAATATTTTAATTATTGTTTGTAATTATAATGTTTCAATCTTGTGTTTTTTTTATATTAGTTTCCCTTTCAGTAGTAGTATAAATTGTTATTTTTAAGTATAAGTTAATTTGGAGACTTCAAAACTAGATTAACAATTAAATCCTAGTTAGGAGGAAAAATCATAGGGAATTTACATTACCTGTTCATAGCCTCTAAATCTCCCCTTTTGCAATTCAGCTACAAGGAGATCACACTACCAGATCTTAGTCACTGATCCTCCTATAGTTAGCTATAGGAAAGTTACTTTTCGATTCTCATCCTTGCCTGTTGCTTTCTATCATAGAAAATTGGCCATAATATCAGTTGTGGCTTCATCTAAGTCACCCATATTTCAAACCACCGGCTGTCTCGGCATGACCTCGGGAGGTCAGGTACGGGGAAGGTCACTTGTCGATTATCATCCTTGCCTGTCACTTTTCTATCGTACAAAATTGGTGAACCCAACGTGAAACTAACAACTACTCCTTTTTCATTTCCATTTCTTTCATCTGTCTTCAGTCCTTCCCATTATTCTACGGGTATTTATATACCCCCCAAATATGTCTGGATATGATGCATATGGTAGAACTCTCTCAAGTCTCAAAGCATTTTATGGTTACAGGAGTAGAAAACAGTGACCATCACTTTCTACATGGGCTAAAAACTACTCAAGCAACTAATTTTCATCAAAAACTCCTCCACAAATAACTATCTCTAGTTCTTCATTCCGAATTGAGAAGTTGTACCATCTCACATAAACACAACAACTAGAGCCCTCAGGATCTAACAATAAGACGTTTATTAGAGAATCTATTTCATCTCCTCAGCTTTTGTCTAGACCAAAAATTAGTAGGCAGTCGAATCCACTCCCATTCTTGGATGAGGAGTACTTAGCATGCTACGCTATAAGTGAGAAATGCTTCCAAAACATGTGCCCACCTATAGGAATTTTACAAACACAACTCGACACCCTGCTTCAGGAAAACACCCCCATTCCTCCACCTATGGAAAATACTCTTGGTGAGGTTTGGCAGAGTAATGAATAATTCATAGCAGGATATCATAGCCCTTGGAAACCTTAAGGTATACGACAAAAACCATCAAGGTAGAATATTGTTTCATCACCAATTGAGGTCATCTTGTCTTTAGTTGAGAGGGTTGGAGGCTAGAACTTGCTCAAGAAAATCAAGCTTCAAAATCGGGGTAAGCAGGAACTCCCAACCCTCCGCATCATCCTAGTCAGGTTGACCTCCTTACAAGAATAGGTGCATTAGGCATGCCTCCTCAACATTCATATAGATATCCATAGCAAACACCAACTAGAACTAAATTTTCAAATGTTGCTCTAGTTGAAAGTATGATACCTCCCGGTTTAGTACCAAACAATCCATATCAGAGCAATGCTCCTCCCTACTTAAACATTTATTCAAAATTGCCACATGGAGATATGTTCTCTTCTCCCGGGATGTTCACTCAACCACGGGGGTTTCCTTACACCCTTGCAAATACATATGTCATGCCACATCAACAGCCCTTTCCACCTCCACTCCCTCAACAAGCACCATCTATGGTTGAAACCTATGTGGTAGGGACTTACTCAAAATATTTAAAAGAACCTTTAGATTTCACCATACGAAGCATCATGCTTCCAAGACATCTTCCCGATTTGACTAAATTCAAGGGGTAGGGAGATCCAAATGCACATATCAAGGCCTATGCCACGTCCATTTGAGAACTACTCCCTTTGGATGTGGTTTTTGCTAAAATATTCCCTAATACCTTAGAGGTTATTTCCCTTGATTAGTATTACAGAATACCTGAATATTCGATACACTCGTTCACACAACTTGTGTCAGAATTCATCAAAGCTTTTGACATGAACAAATTGTTGAGAACACAGATTAGGGAATTCTTACACTTTAAACAAGAGCACAATGAATCTATTGCCATTTTCATTCAAAGATGGCATACAGTCCTCTACTATTCAGTAAGTGCTCCAAACATGGATCAGATGGAACTATGTGACTTATTCCTTCACTCTCTTAGCAGGGAGATAAATGAATAAGTCTAAAAATTCCCACTAGGAACTTATTATGAAGTACTCGAGAGTTCTCTCTGATTAGATCAAGTGGAAATAGATAATAGTCGTAAGACTTATAGAATGAACGGGAGATTAATCACTCCCAATCAAAACACTACGACTTATCCCAACATGAGGAATACCAATCAAGGACCCAAGATCCTTAACAAAAATTTTGGGGTTACAATAGATGGAGTCATTGATCAAGCCAAAATACTAAATGTTGTGAACACCCTGGCACCTGCTAACAATCAACGCAATAATAACTTTACTCCAGTGATCAATACAGTGGATTTTAATCGTCTGCCACAACCACAACAACAACAACATAAAATCTAGTGACAAGGCCTTGCTTGAGGCCCAGATAGATATTAAAACAAAATCCGAAGGCCACAACCTCAAAATTACAACTATAAAAATCAGCAGCCCAATCGGAACTTTGGGCCACAATAAGATTCAAACCAACGACCACGGAACTATAATCCCAATTTATACTGCGGCTTTCACAAAATTTGAGGTCATGATACTAGGACCTGCCATGACTAACACAAATTCTTACAACATTTACTAGACGATCAAAAATAACTCTTTGTAGATATGTTTTTGGCAAGTCCTACACTACCCACGCCAAACGCCTATATGGGATCAGTTTCACCTCAAAATGAACCTCTCAAGATTTTTAACGATCCTCTCCCAAATCATTATAAAAATAATGGGTTAGATCTAAATGGGAAAAATAAAGGTATCATAACAGGAAACAATGATCAAGATGCCTCAACTCCTGACAACTCTCGGGTTGCTCCTAACCTAGGTTCAAATGGTAATACAAAAATCTTGGGATTAGTTGAGCTAGAGGTTGAGCATAAAATTAATGAAATAATTCAGACAAAGGAGTATGTTTCACAACACCTACTCGATCTTTCCTTCTCACGGAATGAATTTCCTACAATCGTTAAACCAGTAGGATCCTATGATTTAATATCAGATTTCATCAAAACATTTTCTCACATTTTATTCCTAGATTTGTTGAAGAATTCACCTGGACATCACTTTGCGTTGCTCAATACACTAGGTCTTGGTCATCTAATCCATGTTATGCCACCTCTTAGTGCTCAAATAAATCATATTGAATTTAACATACATCCTCTAGGACAGTTAGATAGGGATACTGGATTTGTTTTTGATATAGACAAAATGCCAACCAACGCAAAAATTACATGTAGGGGCGATCCACCCTTGCATTTTCAAGTATGGATTTATAACAAAAAGGTTAAGTGTGCAATGATTGATGATGGGGTAGTAGTTAACATAGTCCCCTTCACTTTTCTTCAAAAAATAGGATATGAAGAAACGAACTGTTCTTCAACATGAAATATGCTAAGGGGCTATGATAGCCTCAAGGCAACTTCAGATCGGGACTATAGTACTACCAGTCACTTTAGGACCCAAGACGATCCTCACTGAATTTTATATTATAGATAAGGAAACCAATTATAATATTATTCTTGGATGCCCATGGATACATCGTATGAAGGCAATCCCTTCCACGTTATTCCAAGAAGTAATATTTTTGCACCTAGGAAAGGTCTTCATCACTCAAGGGGATCCTAAACCCTTCGATATACACTTAGAAAACCTCAAGAAGAAGAAATGAGTCCATACAGAGTATGAGATTCCCACGAATCAATTGAACAAACCACCTCCAACAAAATAGTTAGTCCCGGTCACCTTAGACAGTCCAGAGGTTGAAGTTGTTGACCCAAAAACATTTGAGGTGGAAAAGACAGATAAAGGTAAATCAATATATGTGGAAACAGTGTCCACTAAAACCACAGTGGGAATTATGAAACTCTTAGAGAGTGGTGATCCGATATTCCTCCCATTTGAACCACATGGAATGGGTAGTCTTCTCCATATAACATCTCTTCTCTTCCGACGACCTAGGTCTAGATACGAACATGATAGAATTAACAAATGAAGAAGGGAAATTGGAAATTGAAAAAATTCCCATCAAAACCATCTCTAGGCATTGCTCTATTCTAAACCTTGGTTTCGACCCATGTACGTCTGAAACTAAGTTTTCCATATCCATGGGGCAAGGCCTCATCATTCGATAAGAGTTACAAATAAACAAAATGCTCTACATGGGAGATAGAGGTTCGGGCAACATAATCATGCTCACCCACACACCATCTCTCAAAAATGTGACAAAGAGGCACGCGAATGTATCTTTCAAAAAAATGATTTTAATAATTGGACATATACACTGTCTGGGAAAGGGTTGTAAGTTCAAACCCAGAATGGTAGGCCCTTGTCAAGAGAACGAAAATTTTTGAGGATAATTGTTCTCCACTGTGTACTTTTAGGGGTGAAGAATTTGATATTCGTCAAATTTATTTGCCTTAGGGCATCACGACATATAATTCCACCTGCATTTTCATACGTACATGGTTGCGGTTGCATCGTACATTAGTCATTTTAGTTAGTTCATTCTATTCACTCATTTCATAAGTTTTTTGGTCAAGGAACTTATTCTTAATTAATTTTGTTACAAGCTTCTAAAGATATTGACAAAAGCATTCAATTCATATCTCTTTAATTTTCATAATATCATCAAATGGCTTTGAAATCATCTCATTGATTTGACAAACAAAATCTTGACAAAAACCATACCAAGGCCTTCATACTTGGTTGTACTCATTTTCTTCTACTAGGTTAAGTTGTTCTTACCTACGGTCTATTCTAGAAGCTTCTTGGTGTCACATCTATTCCTCTTACGTCTCTTTGAAACAAGGATACTCCAAAATCACAGATCATGAAATGTCAAAGTCAAATTTAATAAAAAATACTAAACAAACAAAATATTTTATTTTTGCACACTTCTTTGCCCTACCAACCTTCGGTGATGAGCCCGCATCTCTTACTAGTGGTGCGATATTGGGGAAAGGAAAGAAGTTCCCTTACTCGCCTATGTCCTGCCTTTCGGTGATAAGCTCATACTTCTTACTAGTAGCATGGGGTAGGGCATAGGGGGTCCATTCATGCAAATGAATGAGTCTTAGTGTTTTAAAATTCAAAACAAAGTGTATTGTGAAAAGTGAAATTAAACATCCAAGTTCCAAAGAGATCAAATCCTCAAAACCAGATTTTGTCAACCAAGTTGCCATTTATGGATCTAAGGCTAGAGATAAACTGGAAAGTAAGTTGCATTCTGAGCTATGTAGAAATTTTTGAGTAAGGTAAGTATGTAGGTCTAAATTTGGTTTCTTATCAACACTTCGTCTTTCTCTCATCATTTCCATTCAGTCAAACTCATACAACTTACGCCTTTTCTAGCTCTTGGTGTTAATCCCTCGCATCTTACTAGTTGCGTGGAGTTAGGAATGGGGCAAATTCATCTCATTATCACTACATATTCATCATGTTTTTCCAAGACAAGAAGAAGAAATGAACATTTCCCAAAGAAGTCCAAAAGTTCAGTCCTACAGTATGTTTGCATCATCACATATCAGCATTACAAAAACAAACAAAAAGAGAAACATTTTATGTTCAACATTTGTTATCACTTGTCAGTCCATTGCATACATTCTGAAAAGCATATAAAAACATAGATTTTAAATCATCTAGTGTACGCATGTGAAACAAAACACAAAAACTCTATATATAAAGAAGATCTAAATCCAAAAAGATATATATATATATATATATATATATATATATATATATATATATATATATATATATGTATAGGAATCGTGTTTTATATACAATGCCATAACATGCACTAGGCATGGTCAAAACGCTCAATGAGCCCAAAACAGTACAAAAAAAACTCATATAAACATCCAAAAAAATCAAAAGCAATAAAGGCTCAGCACCCAATCAATCCTTGTGGGATCCCTCAAAGGGTGCACGACCGTCATGTAGGGATCCTGCTATGGTTGTGATAGATGCTCTGAATACACTGAAGTGATGGGAGTGCTCATGATCACGGCCACTGGTTGTGGTCTCACTATGAGAATGACTCCACCTCATCAAGCACTCAACAGTCTCGTATCCAGCTACCTGAGTATGAAGGGAGGTCACTAACTCTGCCACCTTCCAGACAGGGGAAAACCCATCAGTGTGTCGGCCGGTTACTGAAGGCTCTCCGACATCCTCAGTAAGCTGAGCCTGAGTATTCCCCGAGGGGAGAAATAGGGTGTCTGTGCACACCCGAAAAATCAGATCCCTCCATCCCTGAGTAGTTGCTGCAGATAAAAAAGAGAAATAACAAGTTAGAAAATCACCGAAAACAATTCAAAAACAAGAAAAACAACAAAAAGGAAATATCAACTAACATATCTAGCTAACAAGATTGAGAGAAGAGTGGTAACTCACTCAGATCTCTAGGCATCTAGGTAGGGTCTCTAGGATCTGTACCTACTATTGATGATGCTATTGATTGCAGAGTCTCCCCAAAATATAGAATGAAATGACGTCCTGACATGAACTCATCATCTCCCTCACTTTCCTAAGAAGGAAATCACTCTGAGACTAGGCTCTCCTTCTCTGCACTCGCCTCCGCCTCTCCACCCTTAAGATATCCTGAGTGTCATGCCACTCAGAATCACTATCATCCTCCTTGGCCATCCCACTAGCCTCACCTCCAAACCCCTATCCCATCGTCTCCTCCTCAGTATCTCCTCTTGTGAACTCCTCAGAGTCTTAGTCCACATCAATAGGCTCATCTCCCTCTCAACTATGAGTAGAAGTGGCCCTAATCTGAAGCAAGGGTGCTCAAGAAGCACCAGTTGCCCCTCGGGCATGAACCACCCACCTAACTATGATAGGAACCCTAGGAGTAACCGTGGTCCAACCTCGACCTCCTCTAGGACCTCCCCGGGCCTCATGAACAGTCTTGTACATTGACCCTGTTGGAGGAAGCATATCAACATACGGGAGGCCAAACTGCTGAGGGACTCGATCAAATGGGTGGACCTCCACCCTCTCTATCTTTTCTACCAACTAAATTGTAATAGAGTAGGCAATCAATGTAATCATCTCCTCCCTCCATACTCCATAATCAATGTAATCTATGTAATAATGGGAGCCCAACAACATAACAGAGTATATCCTCCCTTATCCCCAATCAATGATGAGGCCAGGATACCCATAATGGCCTTACAGATGGTAGGGATAGGAGCAGAAGCAATAGATCGTACCTTCACCCCCTTCTTCGAGCCAAAGGAGACAAAAACATCTCCCATATAAGTAGCCCACTGAATCATTTGGGACCTAGATCCTGCTATCTTAATAGAAAACCTCCTCCCATACACCCAACTCATAACTAGAGTAGGGTGATAGTCAACTCACCCCTAACACCTAGAAATCGAAAATTGTTCTGATCTGCATCCCAATATGAGAACAAGTCACACAATATATGGTCTAGCAAGAGCAACATGAGGACCGAAGAGATCCCCAAGCATAAGTATCAGCCATCTACAAAGTGCCTCTCTCTACCTGGGTCAACATATCCAACACTGTCGAGAGCCAATCACACTCAGTATCTCTGCTCCATCATAATATAGCTCCTCCCTTTACATCCTCCCAATCAACAGTGAAGATCAAGGATACCAACATAATCCAATAGATTAAATGATCGGGGACATAGGAGCAATAGTAATAGAATGTAAAAACATTTAACCAAGGCATCTATTTTGAGTGTTATGGAGACTGAACTGCCATCTCCTGTGTAGAGCGGTGGTTACTGTGACCATCGCCATCTAAGGCCTAGTGGAAGTCCTAATAACTTACCGCCCTGCTTGGCCGCCAGTCCCGTGAATTGGAACCGCTCTATGCAGGGCGGTGATAAACTGTGCCTCCATTCGGTGATGTGTCCACTCACCCCTAACACTGCCTAACTGGACAAGTATTCCGGTCTGCATCCCAGTTTAACTAAGAATAAAGACCTACACAGTATGGGCGACCTAGCTTAGAGACTCATTTAACACTGAGGAACTTGTGAAAATAACCCCCCTAAGACAAAGATATCGGCCCTTTTGCATTTTAGGTGTAAAAACAATAAATTGAGAAAAACTAACCTGAGACTTTACAGGTTGATGTCATGCTCTTGGAGGGACTGATCCAGGAGCTCACAACGAATGTTTTTATTGTACTCTCCTCGAAAATGCTTACACGTGGGTCCTATATCTCAAAAATTACTACATCAACACGCACAAATGAATAGAGAAAAAGAGCAAGTTTTATAGCATACATAAAATTATAACTAGGTTTGATATTTCTTTCACCAAAGTTGGAGCGCCGAAAAATGTAAGTTCAAATCCCTGCACAAATGGTAATTCCTCATTTCATTTTAATATAGTATTTATTTTTCGATTTCTTTTATCTATCTGCACTTGAGTCCTCTTTTCATTTTGTCAGATAGCGGGAATCTAGATGGTGACATTACGACACACTGGGTATGTCAGGTATAGCTTCTAACTCCCCATTTCAGGACCGTCCATACTCGGACCCACCGTTTTATGCCCCTTCATGGCTAAAACGACTTCTCTGAGGGGGCAATATGTACGTACCCAAAATTGTATGTACTGTACTATCTAGAAAGAGGTTACAGAAACCCCAATGATGATTTATATCTCTTTGTAAGGTGTTCGGAATCCAAAAATCTCATTGAGTACACATTTGCATCCTAAAATGCCTTATCCGGCCTTTGCATGCTTTGTTCTAACACCTGTTCCGCTTTTTGCTTACATTTTGGTCTTTAGTTACAGGACCATGTCGCCCTGCTTGGGTGGATGGTACCATGTAACCGCCGCCCTGCGTCAGGGTGGTGGTCCTGTGTGCACACTTTCTAGAACCTTCTGATGCACTCGTCAACATGAAAAATCAAGATTCTCTTACAACTCTCAACTGCTTCTACTTTGTTCAGAGTTTCCAACCACTCTGTAATAGTAATTCTCCATTTTAAATGATAGAGGATTTCAATTCGAACTTGTCTTCTAGTAATTACAAATGCTATAAATAACATGCTTGCACTTAAGTAAAAAGAGAGATAGAAGCTTAGGATCTAGAGAGAATCCTTTGATCAGAATATTTCTTTTCTTATCTCTTCCAGGTTTGTTTATGAATGAGCTTCATTAGCCTACCTGCTGCATATAATAATCTCACTAGCATGCACTAGAACCCTGAACATTTAGTTACGCCTTGCTATGTACCTACAACAATCCTGCTAGGAATCATATAGGCCAAGCTCAATTCACTTGGGCCATCCCTCTCCTACTTGTACTTCATTGTGTTTCTCCGAAGCTACTATTTCCCATTATTTGAGTACCTACTACTTATCATTTCTGATTTATCATCCCTGCAACGATCTTGCTAGGAATCACAGAGGCCAAGCTCAGTTCACTTGCACCATTCCTATCCTACTTGTGATTCGTGCTATTCAGTTTACCTTCCAATTACCATTGTCCCAGTGCCTTCTCTTACTGACGCTGCTATACTCCTACTCTTTCTGGATTCACGTGAACATGCAAGAACAAAGAGATCACACTGAGGGGACAAGCTACATGCACATGACTGGATTTACCTCTGCTCTGTAAACTCCAGGTTTAAATCTATCAAAGTTATAATTACAACATATCAAATAGAGTAGTGAAATCATTTTATTTTAATTAAGCTTGCTTTTAATATTACCAGGGAAGCTGTGGGGAATGATAGTTTCTAAGAAGCTATGATTTGTTCCTCACTTCGGAGGTAACATTGAAGGTTTTCAATTAAGTTAATTAGTTGTTTTTCATCTAGATTCACACATTTACATAGGTGAATAACCACATCGGGTTATTTTGCTTGTTTAGTTTTAGTATAAAATATTAGAATAATTGTTGTTTGTAATTATAATGTTTGAAAATACAAAAATAAAAAGTGAATATAAGTATAGAGTATAGATATATCCCTTTCGTAGTTAATCTACTTATTTCAGTTAAAGTTTGATTATCTCTTGCATGACGATTACAGTACCCAGAGAGCCTAGGGATTATGTATTTGAACCAGTAGTACCTCAACCAAATCTCTTCGTAACATTAACGGGCATAGATCAAGGGCTTAGGATTCAGGTATTTCAAATGACAATAAACCCACAAGCAATTAGTGAACAATTGAGACAATTGAATATTGAAGATGAAAAAGCATACACATTCTGGTCAAGTCAACCCAACTATAGATTGCCTTGATAGGATATCCGCATGACCATATAAGAACTCGAAAGAGAACAAATATTTAGTTGTGATCCATTAGTTCCACATCCAAACACAGGAGACCTTCTCATCGACTATAGGACACAGGGTTACGTATACAAGTTTCCAGAACACCCGTAAGGTATTCTGAGAAGATTACACAACTCTATAGATAGCTGAAAAGGCTTATGACCACTGGATAGTCAGAAGAAGAGATTGATTCTTCACAGTGACCATAACAAGTCCACAACAACCACGAACTCATGGTTGTGATCCCCCAAGTCCCATAACCCAATGGGCCTACAAGTCAGTTGGTGCCCATTTTGATCCTCTGGTGTGTTCCCATCTTTCCCCTTTGTTCTACATGCTAAAAAACATTTTTCTTTGAATTTGGTGGTTTGAAAACTTTGTTCTAGACTAGATTGAATGCTTTCAAAGGCTCACAAACTTATTATTTTACCCCATTTTAAAAGAAAAATACATGTGTGCCCTTATTTTGTGCCCTAACTTTCCAAATCGACACGGGCCTCTGTCATTTTTTCTACTTTTCTAGTCCTTTGAGCTCATGGTTTCTCTTTTTATGATTATTTTCCCTCGAAAATCTATCCCCATGGTCAAAAATTTCCTTAAATCAATTTCCCTTTGTTTTTTGACCAAAAAATCCTTCACCCACGAAGAAAAAATCAAATTCAGGCATCTTTGGTAAATTCTGTGTTTTTTGACATTTATACGGGTGTCATTTGCCCATCAAAATTAAGCTCAAATGCCTCCCCTCATACATGGCCACTTCTGGTTGGATGAGATTTGACGGGTTTTTTCTGAAAACTTTATCATTTTTTATTTTTGGAAAAATTTACAAATTTTTCCCGCAGCTCCGCAGGTCCCAGAGGAGGACACGTGTCACATTCTCATGCAAAGGCGGGATGGAAGGCTGGCAGGGGACTTGGAATTTTTTTTCCTTTTTCCAAAGAGGGGAAAAACGTAAGGAAAGGCCCACCTGTCCACCAAGCCAATTAGGGGTGGACACGTGGTAGGGTGGGGTCAGAAAGGAGTGCAGACTACATAGAAGACTTAGGCATTTTTTGCCTTTTTTGGCGAAAGGAGACACATGGCGGGCAGAGCGGGTCAGTGGGCCGACAGAGGCAAAAGGCAATTTTTTCCCTTTTTGCAAAAAGACTTAGAATGAAAATTTATGGTGTGGATCCATGAACAAATTAGAAGGAGACATGTGATAAGGAAGAAATCGGAGTGCACGGGCCCGCTGAGGCAAAGTGATAAATTTTCCCTTGGTGAAAAAAGGGGTTAAAACATGAAATAAGCCCATGGATTCTTAGTGATAGAGAGGTGGACACATGTCAAGGATAGAGGTAGAGGTGCGGGCCCGTGGGGAAAAAAGTGAAAATTTTCCAAAATTCCAAAAAAGGTGGAAATGTGCAGAATTGAAGCACGATTTCAATGGGACCCACCATATGCCACATGTCAGCACCAAATTTCAAGGGCGGAGGGGCAGAGAAAAAATTCAAAATTTTACATGTTTCCAAAATGTTAAAAAGTCAAAAAATGATCCCAAATCCGTTCCCAATCATATTTTGACACGTGGAGGGCCTAGATTGAAGGAAAAGAGTGAATCAATGGTAGCTGTACATTTTTCATTTTGGCTACCATTTTTTCTCTAGGAAGTGTGGAATTGCAAATTTTGCATCAATTTTGATCAAATTTTTGGCACATTCATGTCGTTTGTGCCTGTAACGACCAATGCAAGTGGTTTTGGGGATCAATTTGCAGATTTGAGGTGTTTTTGAAATAATTTTTGCCCCTGTCCATGCAAAACGTGAAATATCAAATCAAAAAGTTGTAGAATCAAATTTTGGAATGATAAGGATGAAATGATGAAATGAAAGGGGTCTGCATGCTTGAGAATGAAAATCATGCCTCCACAAATGGATAATGATGAAATATTTGTAATGATTTACCTTTTTGAAACACCTGACAACTTTTGTTGCAAATATGCTAAATGTCCCTATCTGCGAATCATGTTAGAATTTTGTAACAAACTTGATGCTGGGCATATTATTTTCTTGGGAAAGAAGGATCAAATGTAATTGAAAGTTATATAATGCATGTTTTGAGACATGCAAAAGGTCAGAGAAAATTAGAAATTCACAATAAAATCTGGGAAAAATCCCATTCTCTGAGAAACCCACCTAAGAACCATTTCTAATTCCTTTCTGCATCAGATTTGTATCATGTTGAGTTGGTTTCAGTTGTAAAGCCATCAACAAGCTCTGAGATTGTTCTTATAACATTCCCCTACTGATAAATTTGGTCATTTTGGATTATTTTGTGTTGTCTCTTGGCAAAATTTGCATGCACTTATGTTTCAAAATGTTTCAATTTTTGTTTCTTGCTACTGTTGTAGTTTTGTGTCTGAAATCTCTCTTGATCATACATGGTCTCATTTCTTGTTGATATTTTAGTGGCATTTGCAATCTCACATTCAGAAGAGATTTCATCTGATAAAGAGATAAATAGATTTAAAATCACTTTACCTTCCTTGAATTTAGAGATTGTTTGTAAACCTTTGGGTGCACCTTGTGTCATGATAAAATAGAGGTTTTTGGATGCTTTGTTGGTTCATCTACTTCAATATTTGCTGGCAGGTTGTCAAATATTGTGTGGAAGAGTGCAGATCTAGGCCTCCATTTGTTGCACATATCCTAGTTGAAGGAGTACCTTAACCTCTTTGAATCATTTTGTTGTTTAGGTCTTACAAATTTCTTGCAAAGTTCCTCAAAGAATTTAGCAAATTCTGGTTAATCTTTTCTAAAAATCTCCCACCAAAATTCATTCAGAATAACTAATCCTACCCATACTACCCCTGCATCGCATTGTGTGTCAACAAAAGAATACAATCCATCTACAAAAATGCACAAAGCAAATCAGGATCATACAATGTCTTCAGTAACCCTTGCCTTGCATTGAAAATATCTCCATAATTTGGGAGTGACAACTTGTGAAAGTCAGATTTGGAGTGTTGATCATATTTTCCCAAGGCCTTTTCCATGCTACTTTACACAAATTAAGGGATATCTTCATCTCCTTCACCATTTGAGGGTTACAAAATAGGTCCTCTTACCTTGGTTGAAAGGCACAACCTAAAATAGTTAGGACAAGATCAAGTCCTATTTGAGTGCTATCCATCTCTCCACAAATCTGAGTGCTAGTTAGATCACATCCCCAGCTACAAAATGACATACATCATGATCTATCTGACTTCAAGCTTCATACCATATCTCTGATGATTCTTAACTAAAAAGGAGAACAAATTTGGGTACCAACAAATTTCTGGCAAATACTTATGTCCCCATCTAGAGTTTGCATTTGATATGCTGATTCATTTCAACCCATTCTGTTTAACATGCCAAAATTAAAAAAAAATAGCTGGACTTGGGAGACCCATGAGAGTTTCATGTAAAAGGATTTCTGATTGGCATTTCAAGAGGTGTCCATGTATTTAGCCCGTCAACATACGACTCTTTCCCAAGTGTCTAGGATGCAAACCTTGGATTGGTTTTCTGACTCATTTACCAATCCATGTCTATTTTTAGCCCAGCTAACAAAACTTTCTAGCAAAGAGGACTTTATTTAGTATTTCAGATCCAATATAGTAATAATTCTTATGTGATCAATGTGCAATTACAAATCTAGTATCATCTTCTGATCAGATTCATAAAATGCTGGAATGAAGAGTAGAGTTCTGAGTTTGATATTTTCTTAGTTCAATCTGATCCATGTGCATCACATTCCATTTGAGATATTTGAATGTATATCAAACCCGTGTAATGTCTCTTTCAAATTCTACATACAAATACATCATTGAAGTATCCTTTTATTATCAGATTTTTAAGGATTAAGTGAAGATATAAGTTCTGCCTGCAAATTTTATCAGTTTCTAGAAGTAGTTGCACTTCATTTGCATTTGTGATTGATGAATTCAAAGAAAGGAAGGTCTGATCTATAAATTTTGGCAAGATTTTCAATGCTAATAGGTATTTGATGGAGTATTCTATTACATTTACACAACTAGGGTGAGAATCCTTAGTGGCGAGTCCATATTTTTCTGATCTTGATAAATACCAGTGTCTTAAGGACGTTTCTGTCATTTATTTTATGTGTTGCTAATCTCTGCAAAATTGGAAGGAAGAAGATCTCTCTTCATTAGAGAAAATCTATGCTAAGAAGTTGTTCTCAGATTCAAGAAACTAGGAGTTAGAAGGGAGAAGAGTTTGGAAAGTTGTTAAAGGTCAGACATCAGGTAAAGGTATATCCATTGGTGAGGGAGATCAGCCTTTGGTAGAGGATTATCACTCTTCTTCAAGTGATTCTGATTCAAGCAATCCTATCATAAACTTGTTTTCCTCAGCTAGTGAAGGTCCTTCTGTTGTACCTGGTAAGTTCCTTTTTCAATCTACACCTTTGTGTTTCAAATCAAATAAAACTTTCCAAGAAAATCAGCACTTAGAGAATACCAATCTTGTGAATCACATTCTTGAGCCCCAAGGACCTTGGCACTCATCATCAGTGTTGTGTCACCCCCAAGATGGACCTCCACATGGGGGGGGATTAATATGGCTCAGCCTAGACCTCTATTTTTTATTAACACCTTTGGTCCTATAGATTTTATTGTAGGAATGGATGGTTACCCAAATGCTGTCCCACAAGATGTCAGAAATAGGTTGCCAAAGTTCCAAGGTAATTAATGCTATAATATAAGTGATCATTATCTCAAATTTTTTGTTAACATGATGGAAGATTTGGAAATAGAGTTTGAAGATGTGTATGTCAAATTGTTCATAAATACACTAGAAGAGGATGCTAGGGATTGTTACAAGGCTCTGCTTGATAATTCTATTGATTCATGGACTGAAATGAAGAATGCATTTAGGTTGTAATATGGTGACAAGATTGATCCTAGATTTATCTTATCTGAATTTGAAAATATCAAGAAGAATCCCAATGAATCAGTCCATGACTTCAACACAAGGTTTAACATTTTTTTGAGAAGGATGCCTGTTAGTCTGAGGCCTTGTGATGAATCTTGTCTAATCAAATATGCAGATGCATTTGATAAAAAGGCAGCCTATTACCTAAGAGACAAGAACCTTATTAATCTGAGACAAGCTTTCACCATGGCACTTCAAATTGAAAACAATATAAAAGTAATAAGGAAACCTCTCAAGAGAGAGGGTGTAAAGTTGCATAAACCCTGAAAAACTCTCAAGCTAGCAAGGGTGCTGATTTGGAGGAGGTTGTGAAAACTTTGGCATAGGGCTGTCAAAGAAATCTCATACAAGTTGGCAAGAGTTGAGAAGGAATTGGGAGAGACTTCACAAGGTCAGCCAAGAGCACAAAACCATGACATATTTTCCAATCATGTCTAGAGGTGATCAAAGGGTAGATGATAGAGGAAAAGGACCCATGGGATCTGTAAATAGACATCCTCAAGTATGTGAAGGAAGAGTGTTACCTGATTCCCTGTAACTACTAATGGTTGCTGCTGTTGAGGAAGTTGTTGATATTTCCATTGGTGTGATAGGTGGTTTTTATGGGGATCCTCCATGTGAAGTGGACCAGTAAGAAGGTGAAGCTAATAATTATGATGGTACTGATGATGATATTTACATGACCATGGGAAATTCTTCAATTCTCACAAGGGGGGGCAACATCTACTGAAGTGATAAGTGCAAGGTTTGCTGTAACTTTTTAGGATTGCATCCAACGGGTATAAGTCTTTCTTCCCCCTCATACTCTTGAAGTTTGATTGTAGTGATGAAGATTTTGAAATTCCTAATTAATGACTTTGAATACTTAAGAGCTTTGATGATTAAGAAGTATGATGGTGGTATCCCTTCGGAGGAAGATAGATAATTGTTGATGAATGTTGTTGTAGCTCAAGAGAAAGCCTATAACACTAGAAGTCAAACCTTCTATTAAGGGAGTTGGGCCTCAAGCCAAACCTAAAACACCCTTGCTCACAAGCATTCCAAAAGAATCTCCTAGGTGGAGAAAAGCACTTTCCAAAAGCTCTGTTGTCCCAAGAAAAAAAGGGAACTTACAGTCCTCCTTCATGCCCAAGCTACCAAGAATCCCTTGCCATCAAATGAATTCTTTTGTCTCCTTTCCAATGCTACTTTGCCAAAGAGTGTTCCCTATGACATAGCCCAAGTATTGAGCCAAATCACAGTGATTGTTCCAATCATTGAGTTGCTTAGGATTCTTGAGCATAACAAGAGAGCATATGATTACTTGGGAATGAAGGAGGAGAATACTACTCCAGGCAGAAATGTAAATGTTACTGAAACTCCTCCTCAAATCATTGCAGACCTTGAAACACCACCAGCAGTAGAGGATTTTTGAGAGACATCTGAGGTATATTTGGGGACATCCTTAGTTGATTCCCAATTGAATGTTGATCTATTCTTCACAAATTTTATCATAAAGGAGAGATGTATTTCACAATTGTATGTTTGAATTCCAAAATGCATCATGTAATGTCATGCCTCTTGAAGTCATGAATGAGTTGGATATAAAAGTGACAACAACCTATGGAAATGTATTGGACTCAAGAATAGTGACATCTTGAATTTGGCTTCCACACCTGCATTGGGAGGAATTTAAAATTAGATGTTGTGATTGTTGAATTTGCCCTGTTAAATGGGGTATGTTATTGTTCAAAAAAGTGGGCTACAAGTGTTGGAGGGAGTAATAATCCAAATGGATATGTATTTTACCACCATTCTCATTGAGGGCATCCTTGTCAAGATCTATGGAGAAAAGAAGATGTTGCATCTAATTAAGGATCCAAACAATGCTTCTTATGAAGTATTTTTTGCTGATGTAGATGCTGATAATTTTATTGGGTTCACTGATGGAAAAGAACACAAGATGAACCAGTCAAAGTGCCTTGATCGGGTAAGTTCTCCTTGGACCTTGCTATTTGATGGAGATTTCTCTGAATTTGGAAATGGTGCTGGTATAATTAAAATTTCTCCTAGCTTGGAAGAATTTGTTTTTTCCTTCAAGCTTAATTTTGAATGTACTAACAACATTACTATAGTATGAAGCCTTGTTGATCGGGTCTGAGAATTGCATGGAAGTATGGTGTCAAGGACGATCATTGCAAAAGGAGATTATAGATCTGAGTTTTCAAACAAATAAGAAAATTGTATGCTACAAAAATTCCTTGGATGAAGCAATATAAGCATGCAGTTTGGGATCTAATTGAGATGTTTGATTCCTTCAATATTTCCCCACTGCACCATGAAAGAATTTCAATGCTTCCATGTGGCTGAAAAGTTGGCAGTGTTGGGGTCTAGATTTGGAGATTGCACTGTTTCACCTTTTTGTGAGTACAATTTTGAAGTGTTAACTAGGCCAGCTATCCCTGACAACATCAAGCATTGGCAAGTGTTAATGATGATGATCAAGTGCAAAGGTTCTTACAAAATCAAGGTGAGTTTGTAGATCAAAATTGAAAGGAATGATAACCAGATCGTACCAAGCCAAGAACATAGATGTTAATCAAACACCACGATAAATAAAATGAAAGCAATTCATCAGAATAGCTTTACATACAACCTTTGCAAACAAATGAGAAGTAATATCATATATTATTATGGAACTGAATGCAATACATTGAGAATGGGCCTTGCTTAAATAGGAAAGATATAACAATCTAAGAACCATTCAAGGTCATAGATCAAGCCATAAATCAAGGAAATAACTAGTCATCAAAGAACTAGTCAAGACCATAGATTTAGGAGAGAACTAGACATCAAGGATCTAATTCAATACCATAGATCAAGGAAAGAACTAGTCAATACCATATATCAAGGAAAGAACTATACCTAACAACTAGATAATATCTCCTAATATCTAAATAAGATAAAAGAAATATCCACATACATAAGTGGGTGAGGATAAATACAATAAAGGTAAATAAAATACCTAGGTTAACATGAGCTAAGGTAAATACCTACTATAACACCTCCCCTTAAGTGAAGCTAGGGGCCAAAATAGAAGTGACATGTCCACAATATGAATCTCGACAACTAGGACTGATGAGGTACTCATGTACAATAACTAGGAAAAAATGGACACCATAAGGTACCCAAAACTAGTAACAACAAAGTAATGAGAGTAAAAACCCACTCCAAGGCATCCGAAGAATCTCGGCTCAAAAATATCATATAATGTGAAGAAGTTTGGTGTGAACTGTGGTCTGAATACACTGCTCGATCAAAAAACTCACAAAACAACAAAAACAACTGACACTGGGTTTCACCAGAATAGCATCCATATAAGGAGACTGTCAATGGAGTGATGTCAAAAGTGCAAAAAAGGAAACACCAAAATTAATTCGATCAACTACTGCAAAAAGGTGTGTGATGATCAAAGAAAACAAACCAAAGCAACAAGGCAAGGACACAAAATCCAGAGTGTCACAATCCAAGAAAAGCCAAGGTAACAAAGCAAGGAAACGAAACTCGAAGAAGAAGGATCAACACCACACCCTCACATATTGCTGAATGGGTGGAGTGATGCTACAAATTTGTATGAGATGCCCAAAACAAATACTCAAAAATTGACAAATTAACACTGGAATGCACCAGAATAGATCCCCTATAAGAGATATTGTCAGCATGCCAAAAGTGTTGAAAATAAAAATACAAAATATCTCAACAAACAAGAGAGATACACTACACCTAATAAAGAAAAATGCTCAAAAAAATAAGCATCACAATGTAGAAGGTATAGAAAGTGGAGCAAGAGGCCGAATGGTGGAGGATCCATGCCTGTAGAGTCCACTCAACGAATGCATATGTCGCTGCCACCAGTGATCATATATCCACCCCAAATCAACACAGCTGGATGAAGAAGATGCCTACATATGACTTGGTGCAAAATGCACAATGGGTGCGTGCAAAAGAACATCAGAATGTGTGTCAGGTTGATCATGTCTAATAGATGAAATATCAGGTTTCTCAAGCCTAAGTGAAGGTGCAGAACTCATGTGTTGCTCATGATCCTCATAAAGAGTCGAGCAAACAAAAAGGATCTTTGTCAATGTGTGATCCCAATGAAGTATCTGCTCAAAAACCAATGTCATGATGAGAATTCCACTTAACATGTGGAATAGAGGAAACAATACACTGTGAATGTCTACCAATGACTCCACTAGTGAGACCCATAGAATGAAGTGTATGAGAACTGAATGTAGTGGTATGCTTCTCAAAAAATCCATACAATTAAGCAGAAATAGCATACACACCATGTGATACTGTACTAGGCTCAAATGTGGAAGAGCATGCAGTAACAAGCCTTATAGGTTTAGAAGCATCAAAAGCAGGAACATGCTCAAAGAATAACATATCAATGCAAGTGGGTTTAGGAGAAATATCTATAAGTGGACTAGGAGCATGGATATGGCTGTCCACAAAATCATGATGATGATGTAGGCTAGTAAGTTTGTTCTACAGTGAGTGTATTATTGTATCCTTATCGGGAATGAGTGATTGTAGAAGAGAATTTCGCTTCTTGAGAAATCTATTTTCTTCCAAAAATTTTACAATATCCTCTTGAATTCCACATAATTTAGAGAAAACCATATAATTCTCAGAATCCATGATAGGTACAAACTGCAACTCCAAAAGTTTAAGACGTTGGGCTCAGCCGAAATTGCGTTCACAATTGATTACAACACTCCTTCGTATTTACCAATGTATAATTATAGTGAAAGTCTCAAAATAAATATTTCCAATGGAAAGAGCATGAAAAAAAAAGCACTTTTGCAAAAAATGGCACTCAAAACTGAGTTACTGATCAAAAGTTACAAGCTTTTTAAATATTTTGCTCTGTTATTTATTTTAGATGCCACTAAAATAAAATAAAATATTGTTGCCTTCACCACACAAATAAAATTAAAAGGGGCTGAAGTCAAGCACCTATGAGTAGGAATCACAAGCTTTAAGCCCTCATATGACCATACCATAGGACCAAGGGCTAAGGGTTTTACTCCCATTATAAGAGGAAGGAATCCCATGCCCTCACCGGAGGCACGTGTGGGTTCCGAGTCTCTCTTTTATGTGATTTTTTAGTGGGAAGAATTCATCAATGATTAGTATAGGAGTATTCAGGAAAGAAGTTTAGACATACAAATATTACAGGGCTCAGGACGGCCTTCAGATCGATGTAGCTTCTTCAGACTGTGTGTTTTAAAAGACTCCATAACACATAATATAACAAAAAGAAAGCTACAACCATTCATTCATAGCATGAAAAGAAGGAGAACTTATATGAATGAAATATACATGAAACCCACTGATATTCATATCTAATTATAATAAGTAACCTCATTGTATTCATTGGTTCATTACAAAGAGCCATAGATGGTAGACGACAGTCATGCACATCACTAGGCTTGTATAACTATGCAAAAATAGAAAAGAAATTACAATGGTAAGCTCAATATATCAGAGCCCCACTTGCAGTAATCCTACAGAGCTCTACCCTTGTTATCTCTCTCTCTGTGTATCTCTCCTATCTTCTAGAAGATTCCTTTTTTGGCATGCTCTTTCCTGGGTCACCTATTGTTAGGCTAGCATTTTATCCACGCGTAACCGATCACGCTTTTCAAGTTTTCTAAATTTATTGCTTGACTCGGCTAAGTCTTGAACCTCCTTTCACGTGTTGCACACTATATTCTTCCTTGAACCTTTTCTCTTGCACAGTTTTTCCTTGCACGCCATCCTATAACTGGGGTCCTGCACGCTCACACGCCTTCGTACTTCATCAATATTTTAGGGGCCCAACATCACCCCACACTACGCCTGTTCTCCGCCCTCAAAAACATTCTACTTGACCAAGGTGCAAGTTGGTTCAAATGGAACCAAGACGTAGATAAATATTACAAAGATGAATAAGGAATGAAAGAATAGGGGAAAGAATGAAGAATGGGGGGAACACTAAACCAAAAGGCTAGAGAATCCCTTCCCTAAGACTACCTCCAACTTATTCCATGTATTGACCTCATTCTACGCCTTCTAACAGAGGTCGACAACTAGAGGGTTTACCTCATCAAAACTTAGGCTAGCTCACTAGGCACCCAAAGTGTCTACAATTTGTTCCATATCTTTACCCAGGTCTACGAGCTTGTCCATTCTCTTGGTAATTTTAGGATATAGTTCCTTTAGTCGTGTCTTGGTTGAGCCCCTTAGTGCCTCAATCTCCTTGGATCTTCTTTCTACTTCCGCCAGGACTCTATCCCACTCCACCCTTTTTCCTTTATTCTTCTCCTAGAACTCCTTCAAATTTGATTCGAGTGTGGTAGCCAAGGATCTTGCCACCTTATCTCTATCCGTGCATGTGTCGTATGCAGCCTCAACAGATTGGGAAGAAACCTTTACATCTGTGAGCACCTTGCTATACTCAGCAACCTATGCTATCACCTTCAACCGGTCCTCCTCCTTCAGGCACACGGATACTTCCACTATAGATTCTAATGCCAAGGGTCACCTCTCTATGGTGAGCACACATGTTAAGTCTCTAGGCAATCCAGTGTCGATGCATATCTCTGGGGGATAGGTGTTAGATCTAGGTGTTTCAAGATGATGGAACTTTTTATCGAGTCTACTTTCTTTTAGACCTCTTACACCTTTTCCTTTTCCTCCTTGAGCTCGTGCCTTAGTTGTGCGCTAATTAATTCCTCCTATTTTAAGTTTTTGGCCACCTTATCCAACTCTTCTTCCTTCTTGCCCAGCTTTCCCTCTAAAGCCCTTATGTTGTCGTTTCATGTTAATAGTCTCGCCTCTTTTTCCACCACGACCTTGTTTAGAGCATTACATACTTGCTCGTCTATGAGCTCCTGGGAATTTACTAAGGGGTTGTCTCCCTTAGAATCTGGCAGCATGATAAGTGCTTTCGGGCAGACTTCAAAGTCTAGCTCATCAACATGGGATTCAAATGCCCAAGAAAGCATCTTCTTGGTCCTGGGGTACACGCCCTCCTTCTTGAACGATCCCATGGATATAAGTCTTTTGGTGGGTACCGTGCTCTAGAATCATGCACGTAGCACCTTCCTTGAGTCATCAAAGTAGCCCATCATCTACCTCTATTCTGCATCTAGAGGTCTTCTACCCAAGCGCACACCTTTGGGGAAGCTAACTGTCAGAGCAGGGCCTCCTAGGCTATCATGTCCCTTTTCACTGATCTCTTCCCCTCCTTCCTTTAGCACTATGTCTACACTCCTCTCTAATTCCTGGTCTATAAGGAACTCAAGCATCTTCTTCACTTATCACTCTGCCACTTCGGTTATCTGCTCCTTGGTAAAATCTGTGGCTTTCTGTCCCTTGGCATACTTCTCTTCTGCCCTTGTATCTTTAGTGCCCTCACCTCCTTGTGCCCCTTTCTGCCGCATGAATATGAACTCTTGCTTCTCTTCTCCACTCTCCTCCTCTGAGTCATAGACACTAACTATACGAGCTTCTAAAGGTTCCTTGTCTTTTTTTGGCTCTTTCTCCTCGTTGCCATCCTATTCACTCTCATCCTCTCCTTCTCCCAAATATCTCTCCATGTTGTCAGTCGCCTCCGAGTTAGCTTCTTCATCCACCTTCTACTTCTTCCCAAGAGGTTGCTTCTAGTCAAAAGATTCTACCTTCTCTTCTTCCTCTTGTGAATCCTCCAAGGTGGTGGGTTGTTTCGGGCACCTCTACTTCTAGACATCTTCTCTTTTATTGGGGACTTCTTCCTCAGAACATAGGTGATTTTCTTAGCACTTGTAGAAGGCATTGCTCACTTTCTGAGTAGTTAGTACACTTGGTGCTCCTTCCTCTCCTCTGTCCCTTCTTCTTAGAAACTGGATTCTTCATTCCCAAGGGATCTTCAGGTATGGAGATCTCATCTACCAAGTATGCACATCATTTTCAATTTTCATGGCCTTATGTGCACATGTATACGCGTGCAGCATGGATCCTCTAGCAATAGGAAGTGTTATTGGTCTAGTCATGTGGATATTGTGCGACATGTAATTTTCCATGTACACAGTGTTTACCTCTAGGATAGTTCAGTTTCTTCCTCATATCCCTATGTTCCTGGTCCAATTTTCCTAGCTCCAGCCTTAGCTTTTTTGATTCTTTAAATCTGTTCACCCCCCACTTGGAATTACTAGGAAGTGAACATGAAAGGGAGCTTGCACCAAGGGCTCTATGATTCATAAACAAGTTTTTAACCTTCTCAAGAAAAAGTGTCTGGTACACTATGCAAACTCAACTTCTCCTTGTGTGGCTATAGGGAGTTGTTCAGGGATCCTTCACTCTACCCTGAATGCATTTCTCAAGTGCATGTATACCATTTTTTGAGCCACACTTTGTGGGGATCCGTCATTGTATCACATGCATACTTTTCAAACCGCTTCACAGGGTGAAGGGTATTTGGTTGGGTACTCCCACAGAAACTTATCTAGTGCATCCGGCACTCTAGCTTCTATGCAAATACTATGGTGAGTAGGACATTGCCAAAGAGGATCATGTCCCCCTTCCTTTGCGCAACTTTACAATCTCCTTGGCAATGTATGCGGACATGTTGTAAATAGTCCCCCTCTACAATATTCTTGCATACATGCAGCCATGGCTTGTTGACTTGTGTCCACATTTCTTGGCCATTCAGTTTCATGCTACCAGGTGCGTGGCCATCCTCATAACTAGGTCCTTGATGTCTAAGATGTCATAATACCATGAACCTTTCTTTCATGAATACTCTTTGATGGTCTCCTGAATAGCTTCCTTGTCACTAAGGTCATCTTCCAGGCTATCTCCCTTGCATATGAGGCCTATAAACTATGCAATCAACTAGGGAGTTATGCACATCTTATGCCTAGCAAAGTGGAAGTAGTCCTCGTGCACCCCGAGACATCAACCACTGGTACAAGTGATCTAGTCTTTCCAAAATAAGGCAACTCATAGAGTTGCAACAACCCTTCCTTTGCCAGCTTGACCTTCACGTCATCATTGTAGATAGGTCAACCCCTTCAGGTGTTCACCTTGTTGGTTAGGTGTACCAGTTCTAATGTCATTTATTTCTCTATAGTGCTGGTGCGAGTGATTATAGTCCATTTACTGTTATGTTTCTCAAATGGGATTCCCATTCCTTTACCATCATCACTCCATCAGGGTACTTGCATTTCTACATACCATTATTCACTTGTTTCCACCTCGAACTCTACTTGTTTTGCCTTCGTTTTTCCCTTCCCTTTCTTCAGTTCCATGGTCAAGGTAATTGTATTACTCTAGTTTTCTCCTTGTTACTCTGCTTTCCTTCTCCCAACCTTCAATCTCAGATTCGTGATATAAATCTCCTAAACCCATGCCCTAGTTTGGTCGAACCCTAACTTCGATAAATTCTTCAGAGAACAACATATTTTCAATTCATTCCAAGCCCATGTAATTCCATCCTTCTAGTTCGCAATCTCAAATTGGCTCTTTATTTTTTTGATCACACAGATCTTCTCTATCGATCGAATCTAAAAACATCCCATCTTATATCTTTCGCTTATATCTCCAACTCTTCATTTTCGCAAAGTAAAATAAGAGTGCCCTCTGACCCTCTATTTATAGTTTTTTTCCTTTTTCTGGTAATTAAATGCTACTTTACCTACCCCATTACTTTGTTCATTTAATGCATGGATTTTTAAAACAAAACCCGTCTTTAGTGCCTTTACTCACGCACCCTTTCCTGCATGAAAGATCCTCCAACCTTCTGGCGCGTAACAAAACCAACCTGACAGGAGACTCTTATGCGTGCTCAGCCCATGCATTGAAGGCACTTCTTCTGTCCATATTATTGCTTTCACCTACCTCATGTTGCTTTAAATGTGCTTCATTTTCCTTTGTACGTGGGATCTACGAGTAGCTTTACACTGAGCACCAACTCATTCTATCTTTTCTCTTCATCTCTCTTTTAACCAGGCTACTCAACAAGGTTCTTTAACACAACTTCCTTGGTACTTTTAATCACGCACTTCTTAACTTTTCTCCACCCCACACTTAAATGATGCTTGGTCCTCTACACACTCATAAATTCTCCAAAAATAGCAATAAGGTTACTAGTGCACCTAAGGTGTAAAACAAAATACACAATGTGAAAGGGAAACACAAGGAAAAAGAAAATGACGTAAAGGGAAAATTCTAGATTAACTAGCAAAAATGCCTTATTTACAAACACCAAGAAGACTTATTTATAGTAGGGCTTTAGCCTACTACCATTAAAATGTCTAGGAAAATTTGTTCTAATCTAGCTGCTTATAACTGGCATGCACTGAACTCAAGGATATACGAGATTGTGTAGGGACCTAACCAATGGACTTTCAACATCCTAGGATGGCGAAGAAATTTAGAATCATACAGTAAAACCATCTTCCCAACCTAAAACTTCTTGTTTCTAATATGGTGATCATGCCAAGCCTTTTGCTTTGCCTTTTCCACTATTTGGCTCAAACAAGCAAGTGATCGTCTCTCATCTAGTTTCATTAGTTCATCAATTCTTTCTTCTGGTGCTTGTTCATCGGCTAATACCTCCTACACATGCTATTTCGCAAGAGAAGGTAACATAAATTCAACTAGAAAAACAACTTCCATGCTAAACACCAATTGAAAAGGTGTGGCTTTATTTAGTATTTTATACATAGTCCTGTAAGCCCATTAAAGTATTTATACCTTGTCATCCCCAATCCTGTCTTCCAACATCACAGATTTTGGTCAAGGTATGACTTAGTATTTTTTTGAATGCTTCCATGGTGTCCATTTACTTGTGGATGGTAAGGCATAGTCTTATGATGAGTGACCATGAACTCAGATAGTAGGATCCTCATGGGTCTCATTTAGAAAATGTGTACCCCTTATCACTAGTCAAACTTAAAGGGCATCCATACCTTGTGATAATATTCTCCCCATAGGAATCTTGCCATTATTGCTGCTGTGTAATCTTTAGTTAGGGCTTCTTATGCCCAAATTGTTAGATAATCCATGTACAAGTCATGACATAACATGACCCAGTCCTACGTGCACTACCATTGTAATAGGTCCTGCAAATTCTATCACCCACTTTTCAAAAGGATCTCGTGCACTAGGAATAGGATGCAAAGGCATTTCATCTCTCCTTCCTTGTTTTCCAATACGCTGACAGTGGTCATATGCTTTACAATAATCTCTATAATCCCTGTAAAAAGGTTTTCCACCATAAACCTACCATTAAAAATCTTACGCACATGGTGGCATCACCTACGTAATGCCCACCCACACTTCCTCTGTGTGCTTCCTCCAATGATGGATCAAGATGTTCGTGTTATAACACACACCTGCGTAAAACTTCATCACATCCAAATTTGTATAAATATTCACTAATCAACATGTAGGGCATGACGTGTATGGCCAACTAATTTTTCTCCAATGCCTTCATTCCATCCGGCACGACACCTTCTTTTACAAATATAGCATTCTCTTCCAAATCCGAGGACACATGCCACAATCTAAACAGTTGTGTGTCTAGCATTGTTTCCTCAATACTTTACGTGTCCTCTCTTGAATCAATTCTTAACAGATGATCAAGTCCATAATTGCTTTTTCCAGGTTTCACTACAATGGTGAACTCAAACTCTTGAAACAACAACACCCATCGACATATGTGCCCTTGAAGAATGGGTTTGTTTACTAAATACTTTAATGCCATGTGGTTGGTGTAGAATACAAAGGGTGTTGCTAGTAGATACTGTCAAAATTTGAAAAGTGCATAAATCATTGACAATGCCTTGTGTTCGGTTGTGTTATAATTTTTCTCTATTGGTGTTAACTTTCTACTCGTGAAACAGAGAGGATGATCAACAATCCCCTCACCTAGTTGTGCAAGTACTACCCCAATGGCGGTTCTTGAGGCATCTACATGGACATGGAAAGGCTTGTCCCAAGAGAGAAATTGCAAAATAGGCATGGTAATAATCCTATCTTTTAATGTATCAAACGCCCTCTGCTACGCCTTTCCCCAATGAAAGGTACTTTTGTTTCTAAGTAGCTCCTCTAAAGGTATGGCGATCTTGACATACCCCTTAATGAATTTTCTGTAATATCCTGTATGCCCAAGGAATCTACGCACTGCGCTCTGGCTAGTAGGTTCCCTTAACCCCAAAATAACTACAGCCTTAGCAGGATCTACCAACAAGCCCTCCTTACATATGATATGCCCCAATAAAGTCCTAAAGGGTGTAGCAGACACACACTTTTTAATGTTGAGGGATATCCTCAACTCCCTACACCTTTCAAACATTAATCTCAAGTTGTCACAATGGTCCTTAACCAAACCATATATTGTCTAATCATCCAAGTAAACCTGAAGAAACTTATGAATGAAGTCCTGGAATGCTTGCACCACTATACACGAAAAGACAGCAGACGTATTTTTCAACCCAAAGGGCATGACTGTATATGCAAAAATTCCCCACTCGGTGGTGAAAGTTGTCTTCTCGGAGTATTCCTTTGCAATCCGAACTTGGTGGTATCCTAAAGATCCATCCATAAAGGAATAGATTTCATGCCCAGTGACTCCTTCTAGAATATCTTCAGTG
Organism: Taxus chinensis; assembly: GCA_019776745.2. Lineage (NCBI taxonomy): Eukaryota > Viridiplantae > Streptophyta > Pinopsida > Cupressales > Taxaceae > Taxus > Taxus chinensis. Next base: position 383,679,708 of record CM034155.1, on the reverse strand, counting down.
AAGGGGTTTGGAAATGGATCAATGACACAAACTGCATTCAATTTTCCTATAATCCACACAAATTCTAATCCACCCATCCTTCTTGATGCTAATTACCATCGGACTTATCCATTGTAATTCTTCTACTGCCTCAATGATCCCAGAAGCTATCATCTTATCCATCTCCTCCTTAACCTTCACGCGTAATTTAGGATTCATCTGGTAGGAACTTTTTCTAACTAGGTGCGAACCTTCCTTCAGTTTTATCCTCATCTCCCCCAAGGAATAGTAGAAACCTTTTAACTCATGGTACCCACGTGGAAATAAATCCTTGAATTCACGTAATAGATCAATTATCTTTTATACTTCCTTCTCCATCCAATAATCCCCAATAATAGCTTCCTTAGGTTCTTCTCCTGAACCAATGTTAACCTTCTTTGTCTTTAAAGGCTCAAGGTAGGCACATGCGCGAGCATCTGCACTACCCACCACTTCACTGCATCCCCACAGAATGGATAACATTTAAACTCTCTGACTCCTCTCTGTGAATCACATATACTAAATTTCCCTTTTCCTTTTCCAAACACGCGTGCTCAAGCTGGGATTCTTCTGTTTCTTCAATCTCTTTGAAGTCGCACCTCCAATCTTGGTTCACCTAGTATTTCCAATAGTCTATCTTCCATTCTAGCACTATCCCCCATTGTAAGGTGCTTGATACCTTATAAGGCCTCATTAACTGATGGTTTGGTACTCTGAGATACTCAAAGGTTTGAATAAGGTCATCCACAAGCTCTTGCTAATTCCTTGTTTGATGGCATGTCTTTTGAATGAATGTACCATGCACGAATGCACAACCCTGTAGTATAGAATATAACTTTTACATCCTAGAGGGATGGTGGCAAGGATTACGTACCTTCTCTCTAGACCCGTTCACACTCTTTTATATGGAAAAGAGGTGGGATCCTTCTCATGGTACTCCTTGATGATGGTGGGTATATTACTTCTATAAAATCTAACAGAGAGAGTAATTCTTACCTCGACGTCATTCTAAAAGGCTCTCCTAATGCGTGGCCCACCAATGAGCTATGGTGTCTGAGAAAGAAGTAACTCAGCATCCCTCTTCGTTCCTTTTAATTTTTCGACTGAGCTTCTATCTCTTGCAGAAAGACCTCAGGGAAGGCTCCTCCGATAGTACTTGGGTAGTTCTTTCCCCCCAAGGCATGCCAAACCATGTGTTCCTTAGTTACCTTGGTCACCGTATTCTCTCAAATACCATCCCATTAATTCGTAAGTCCCATGTACCCAATTATCACATGCCAGGATAGTGGTATCACTTATTGACTAAACATCCTCAAACTAGATAACCCCATTAACAGGGTGTGACCATCTCACGGTCTTTGATTGAGCACACATAGATCTTTTCCAAAAACCTATTCTCCCAATAGGTTCAATGTAGGGCAATGACTTCCCATCAACCATGGTTATGATGACCCACTCCTCCTTGTTCTCAAAACTGATGTACCCCTTATTGAACTAGAGGTCTGCATTATTCTTATAACACCAAGGGTGCCCAAGTAGTTCTTGGAAGTTTTCCACCTCGGATGAGCACCAAGACTTTGAAGTCCCTAGTAAACTTTTCTCCCTGGATAGTAATCGTTGCAAACCTTCAAGACTCTGATGGGAATGGTCCTTAGTCTTGTTTTCCATATACAACACATTTGAAGATGGCTATAATGCATTAGTATTATTTTCCATATACAAACACATTTGAAGATGGTTGTAATGTAGTTCTCCCCATCTGATGCCATGCATCCAAAGTCAAAACATTAACCTCCATGCACTAGTGTCAATGAGTATACTACTGAGGATCCATCCATCCACAACTGCATTCAATGTAATCTCCTTGTCATAGTCAAGGCTATGAGAGGGAAGGTTTGCGTGTAAGACCTACCTCTTACACTCTTCTCCGGTGTGCATGGTACCTTCTCTCTCAACAAGGATCCTAGAAAAGGAATGATGTTCTCCTACCTTAGCATTTTACACACCTCCTTGACCTCATTCAGGTCATCTTTCTATGCGCCTCAATCCTCCTTCCTCGTTCCTACCTCCTAGATTTTCTCTTTTAGACACTAGATCTCCCCCTTGCAAGATTTAAATAACATCTACGGTGTCTTGATATATCTCCTAATGATGTGTGGGGTGTGGGTACTTTCCATGAATGACCTCTTCTCTTGAAACGAGGCTCTTCTGTCTTGGTATCTCTCTTTGTGTGCACAGCTTCTACCCTTGTTATTACCGAAACAGGCTCCAAACTTTCATCCCATGTTACCCCGAGGCATCCATTGTATGTCTAACTTCTTGATGCTAACCATCATAGTGCCTTTGTCCTTCCAGGTGCTACTGATTCATATGCTCATAAAAAATCTGGGATACTCCTCATACTTATGCTTCTTTCTACACCATGACCACTGCAACAAGTCCAGGCACTCACGCTTGTAATGTTCTATAGATCCACAGTTGAAACATGTCCCTCATAAGAACTCACTCCTTCCTCTGTGGTTAACTCATCCACAAAATCCTCCTCGAAAACCTTTTCCTCGTGCGCCTCCATCTGCGCACTCCTCATAACAGTGATCATCATTCTTAAAACTACTAGTAATGCTGGTTTGGAACACCCCATGATCAATGGCCTCATGTATCTGATCAATGAGCCTACAGTATTTAGTATCATGGGTCATGGAGGTGTAAATCTTGCAATAATGGGATGCATTCTTTCTAATCATGCGTTATAGTAAGGGACATCTACTGGCATCATGGTCCACATGATAGATTTCACAATCTAATGTTACAGCACGTACCAACCTTCGGGGGCAATTATCCTTAACATGCCCCTCTATCTCACGATCTTTGCCCCACAAACCACTGCGAGTCTCATGGACCGAGTTCGCAAATAGCTTTTCCAACTGTTTAGCCACTCCTTGGTGTGAGACCCAAAGTTTTTACACTTTCCCCTTGTCTAAAAAATCATCCAAATACTAGAATATGTGCAGCCTTAGAAGAAGGGAATGTAAAATTGTATCTCCTAGGCATGGATATTTTTCTTCCACTAGTTTCAACTGGATCAATACTTATTCCTGGTTTGGGAAAACCAAGTGCCAGGGCTCAGTCATTGGTTGGGTTTAGATATGTGCAGACAACTCTCCTTTCTCCATGTGATGAACTCTCACCAGAATCTGAAGGGGTCTCCCTCACGCGCTTTCCAAGATGGGGTAGCACAAACTGTTCAGGCTCCACGTCCTCTAAGTGAGCCTTAATTCCTTCCTGCAACATCTATCTCCATAGATCCATCACACTAGCGGCTTTGTGTCATCTAGCAATCTCCCTTTCACATGCTTCACCATACTTGAGCCGTATTTCTTCCCTCTCCTTTTCTGTCGTATCATCTGCCATATTCATCCACCTGAGCTTCCTTACCCAACGGTCAGAATGGTTTAACCAGCCATTGGGAGCACTTCTAGACTCATGGTAACCATCAATATCTTTATAGTTAGAGGGATAACACATAGAAATGATCCCCTAGGTTCTCATAGAAACTTGAAATCAGCAACCTTTGGACAAGAATACATGGAAATGGTGTATTCCAGAGTGTAGCTAGCTAGTACTCCTCCCGACAAGTGATCTATAGCATGGTTCCATGTCAAATCTACATCCTACAACCTTCCATAGTCTTCTTTGGTCCATATCTACAATCCATAACGCCAACTTGATCTAGATGCATAGGCTGAAAGCCACCCAGATAACTCTACTAGGAAGCAGTAGAAAAAAGTCTCATACAGATCATGGTAGAGATTCTCCTCTACCCATCTACGTGTATCAAACTCAGGTCCAGTGCTGAACTCTGGAAAAATTCATCTTCCATGCTCTTGAACCATGATTCAACATTTTCCAATGTCAACCGATCCATCATTACTCTTTACACAGATCATAATGCATGTTATATCCCACTACAACTTTGAAAAGAATTCCTGGCAATGGAGCCAAGATGTAGTCAATTTTACTCCCATTATAAGAGGAAGGAATCCCATGCGCATCGACCTATCACCCAGCAGAAGCTGAGTGCTCACCTGAGGCATGCGTGGGTGCCGAGTCTCTCTTTTATGTGAGTTTTTAATGGGAAGAATTCATCAATGATTAGTATAGGAGTATTCAAGATAGAACTATAGACATACAAAGATTATAGGGCTCAGGACGGCCTTTAGATCCTTGTAGCTTCTTCAGACTGTGTGTTTTAAAAGACTCCATAACACATAATATAAGAGAAAGAAAGCTACAACCATTCATTCATAGCATGAAAAGAAAGAGAACTTCTATGAATAAAATATACATGAAACCCACTGATATTCATATCTAATTGTAACAAGTATCCTCATTGTATTCATTGGTTCATTACAAAGAGCCATAGATGGTAGACTGTAGTCATGCACATCACTAGGCTTGTATAACTACACAAAAATAGAAAAGAAATTACAATGCTGAGCTCAATATATCAGATCCCCACTCACAGTAATCCTGTAGAGCTCTACCCATGTTATCTCTCTGTGTGTGTATCTCTCCTATCTTCTCCTCTTATGTCTATATCCTCATATATCTCCACACACCTTTCTTGGTCCATAGGTACTTTTATTTATCACCTTCCCACGTTGCCAACTCACCTTACCACGCCCTCAGATCCTTCGACAAGTGTCGAATGTGGTCCTACAGCGAGCATGTTTCCTTAGGCCTGAGCTCTCCACTCCATCTCATGATGGTCTTTTAGAAAATTCCTTTGCTGGCATGCTCTTTCTTGGTCCACCTGTTGCCAAGATGGTATGTTATCCATGCACAACTGATCACACTTTTCATGTGTTCTTCCTTTGTTGCTTGAATCAGTTAATTCTTGAACCTCCTTTTGCATGTCACGTCCTATATGCTTCCTTGAGCCTTTTCTCTTGCGTGGTTTTGCCTTGCTTGCCATCCTGTAACTGGGGTCCTACGGACTCACGTGCCTTCGTTTTTAGTCAATATTTCAGGGGCCCAAAATTTATGGACTATGTAGACAGTGACCTTTATTTGCCGAAAATAGCAACCTGTGGATTTTCCTAAAATAGTAAAAATAAGCACAACATTCGTGCACCTGTTCTAAAAAAAGGAAAGATCCAAAAACCTTCCTACACGTAAACCAAGATGGATCTACTATAACTGAAAATTACCCTATGTAGATCTTGAGAAATACAATAGACCCAAAAAATAATCCCATTATTTTTTTCTTTATGGCACGAATCCCGAGGTAGATTGGTGTGCTTCCCTACAATAATGCAAAAAACCCAGAAAACTGACTGTCTCCAGAAACGGTCAAGTTTACAGTCAATCTTAGGGTTTTCCCACCTTTCGAATCCAATGGAAGCCTCTGTTTTGCATAAAAACACACGCAGCAACAAAATACAACCAAATCCCAAATATATGAATATACAATGAATTTATTTGCAAAAAAACTTATAGATGGATGCCAATAGCAATCTCCAGCTCTGATACCATGAAAGGAATGATAACCAGATCATACCAAGCCAAGAATACATATGCTAATCAAACACCATGATTATTAAGATGAAACCAATTTGTCAAAATAGCTTTACATAAAACCTTTGCAAACAAATGAGTAGCAATATCATATATTATCATGGAACTCAATGCAATACATTGAGAATGGGTCTTGCTTAAATAGGCAAGGAATAACAATCTAAGAACCAGTCAAGGTCATAGATCAAGCCATAAATAAAGGAAATAACTAGTCATCAAAGAACTATTTAAGACCGTAGATTTAGGAGAGTTCTAGACATCAAGGATCTAGTCAATACCATATATCAAGGAAAGAACTATACCTAACAACTAGATAATATCTCCTAATATCTAAATAGGATAAAAGAAATATCCACACACATACATGGGTGAGCATAAATACAATAAAGGTAAATAAAGTACCTAGGTAAACATGAGCAAGGTAAATACCTACTCTAACAACCCAGTTGAGCACCAGTGGACCAAGCATATCGAGATACACATCCACTTCATTCGGCAACACATTCAGGATGGAGTTCTTTGCTTGGAGTACCTTCCGACTCAGCAGCAAGTTGATAATTTTAATGGGTTTGTTGATGGAAAAGAACATAAGATGGAAAAGTCAAAGTACCTTGATCAGGTAAGTTCTCCTTGGACCTTGCTATTTGATGGAGCTTGCTCCGAATTTGGAAATGGTGCTAGTATAATTCTGATTTCTCCTAGCTTAGAAGAGTTTGTTTTTTCCTTCAAGCTTAATTTTGAATGTACTAACAACATTGCAGAGTATGAAGCCTTGTTATTGAGTCTCAAAATTTCATGCAAGTATGGTGTCAAGGTCATCATTGCAAAAGGATATTTAGATCTAGTTGTCAAACAAATAAGAAAATTATATGCTACAAAAAATCAGCGGATGAAGCATTATAAGCATGTTGTTTGGGATCTAATTGAGATTTTTGATTCCTTCAATATTTTGCACCATGAAAAAATTTTCAATGTTGCTGTTGACACGTTAATAGTGTTGGGGTCTAGATTTACAAATTACACTATTTCACCTTTTTGTGAGTACAATGTTGAAGTGTTAACTAGGCCAGCTATCCCTGACAACATCAAGCATTGGAAAGTGTTTAATGATGATGCTAAAGTGCAAAGGTTCTTAAAAAATCATGGTGAGTTTGTAGATCAGAATATTGATTGGGAGCCAATGGTATCTATGACTGAAGGAAGAGAGACTTTGTTTGGAAAGGATATTATCCAATTGAAAACTAACACCATTCCTAGAGGTCTTGTTACACTTGAGTCTAATTTTGACAAGGCTGATTGCATCATCAATAGAAACATATCTGCCTTAAGGGATGTGGAAGAGCATGACTTGGAAAAAAAGGAAAAACCAAGAAAGGTTTGGTTGGGAAGTAGTTTAAGCAAGGAATAAAAATAGTCCTACCTCCAATTATTGAAACAATATCAAGACTGCCTTTCCTGGTCATATTCAGAGCTAAAAGCATATAGAGAAGACTTGTTTCAGCATGAGATCCCTCTTGATAAAAATGTAAAACCATTCAGACAGAAGAAAAGGCCAATTAATCCACTCCTCTCCATGAAAATGCAAGATGAATTGAAGAAACTAAATGAGGGAGGGATTATTCAGCCCAAAAGGTATTCATCTTGGGTTACAAACCTTGTGCCAGTCAGAAAGAAGAATGAAGATATCAGACTTTGTGTAGACTTCAAAAATCTGAATAGAGCTTCATTGAAAGACAATTATCCTTTTCCAAACATGGAGAACATGATGTAGTTAGTGACTGGATCTTAATTGTTTTCCACCTTGGATGGTTTCTCTGGTTACAATCAGGTTGTTGTCAAGGAGTCATAAACATTTAAAACTTCCTTTACCACTCCTTGGGGAACATATGTTTATCTGAGAGTGCCTTTTGGTCTCATGAATGTTGGGGCTACTTTCCAAAGAGAAATGGATGTTAATTTTTTTGGTTACATAAATGACTGCATTGTAGTTTATCAGGATGATGTGACTATGTTTTCAAGGAGTAGAAAAGATCACTTGCAACATTTGGAAAGGATGTTGATCAGATGTAGAGAATTTGGAATCTCTCTCAATCTTAAGAAGTGTCACTTTGGGGTGCAATAGGCCAAGCTTCTTGGTCATATTGTTTCAAAGGATGGTGTCATGATTGACCCTGAGAGAGTAGAAGCAATCAGCAAGGTCCCAATTCCAAGAACAAAGAAGGGTATCCAATCTTTCTTTGGATAGATCAATTTCATTAGGAGGTTTGTGTCCAATTTTTCTGAGTTGACTCTTCCTATCACATGCATGTTAAATAAAGATCAAGTTATCAAGTGGGAGGAGGCTGCCCTTAAAGCTTTTGAAGGAATCAAAGAGGCATTAAAACATGCACCTGTCTTAGCAGACCCGAATTACAAGAAGCCTTTCCAAATCTTCTCCTTTTCTTCTGAAAATACTATTGCATCTATTTTTCTATAAAAGGATGAAGATGGGGCTAAGAGGCCTATTTCCTTCTTTATCAAGGCTTTACAAGTTGTTGATCTGAAGTATACAATCATGGAAAAATAAGCATTGTCCTTGGTGAAAGCAACAAAGGTTTTTAGGCCTTATATCTTAAGTTCAAATTTTTTTGCTTATGTTCCCCACACCATGGTAAAATACATCTTATCAGATATGGATATCTCAAGTAAAATATGTAGATGGGTGAACAAACTATAGGAGTATGATATGGACATCCAAACCACAAAGCTAGTAAGAGGTTTGGGTCTTGCTAAGCTCATGGCTGAGAGCAACTTGCAGACTGTTGAAGTGAATGAAGTAGAGGAAGAAAGGGAAGATGTTATTAAGAATTTGGTGAGTTCTGAGTGGTACAAGGATATAATCTTTTACCTCAGACACCTATTTTGTCCTGATCATTTAAATAAAAATAAAAAAAGAGACCACACTGGCTTCTCAAAAGTACATCATCACTGACTTTGGGCTGGCTTGGAAGAACCCTAAAGGTGTCCTCTTGAAATGTATAACTGAAGAAGAAGCTCCCAAAGTAGTTACTGATTTCCATGGGGGAGTTTTTGGAGGACACTTTGCTAGAAGGGTTATAGCACAAAAAGTTTTGAGAGCTAGTTATTAGTGGCCTAATATTTTTAAAGATGTAACCATGTTGGTTAGAAAATGTGAGAGTTGTCAGCGTTTCTATAGAAGAATGAAATCTTCAGGCTTCATCCCTTTGTAGCCTATATCTATTAAGCTCCTTTCAAACAATGGGGGATGGACTTCATTGGTGAAATCTCAGACCCTTCTATTGCTAGACATAAGTGGATCCTTGTAACCACAAATTACTTCACTAAGTGGGTAGAAGCAATCCCCACCAAGAAAGCAACACAACAAGTTGTTATGGACTTCTTGTTGAATAATATCATATGCAGATTTGGTGTGCTAGTCAAGATTGTGGTTGATAATGCCATGTGTTTTAGAGCTAAACCTTTGATGGCAATGTGCAAGGAGTATGGAACCAATCTGACTTATTCTTCAAACTATAACCCCCAAGTAAATGGAAAAGTTGAGTCCAACAATAAGAACTTATTGAAGATCATTAGGATGACCTTGGAGTTGAACAAGAGAAAATGGAGTGAACAACTAAAATTTGTAGTTTGGGCTGATAGAATTACTGCCAAGAGAGCTACTGGTAAGAGCCTGTTTGAGTTGGTGTATAGAACTCAAGCTCTTCTTCCCTTACATATGTAACTATCTTCATTTCAGTTTGTTCAACAACTTGAAGATCAGGAGGTCAGTCCATATGAAGCAAGGATTAATCGGATTGTAGAGCTAGATGAAGAGAGAAGAGCATCCCACCAAAGGCATGTCTTATTTAGAGAGAAGTTGAAGAGGTTGTTTGACAAGAAGGTTACTCCTAGGGCCTTGAATATAGGAGATCTGGTTTTGTTGTGGGATAGCAGAAATGAAGATAAGGGCAAACATGGAAAATTTGATGCATTATGGATGGGCCCTTACTCCATTGATATCAAAATTGGTCAGAATACCTTTTTTCTCAAAGATTTAGATGGGGAATTGCTTGAACTGCCTGTTAATGGCAGGCATCTGAAGCATTTCTTGGATTAATCCCCAAATTTGAGGTATGCACCAACTTGTATAGTGTATAGTGTTTGGCTTTTGCTCTATTTTTGGTGTTTTGTCAGTTTTTGGTTTGCCTTGGTGTGTGGCAGCATTTTTTGTCAGGTTCTCAGCTAGTTTTTGGTGGTTTTGGCTCATGACTCCATTTACCTAATGGATTATTTTGGCACTCACTAGGACTGCCCATCCTCAAGAAGGAGCCGATGTTGGTGCCCATTTTCATCCTCTGTTATTTTCCCATCTTCCCCCTTTGTTCTACGTGCTCTAAAAATGTTTTTCTTTGAATTTGTTGGTCTGAAAACTTTGTTCTCCATATTGGATGCTTTGAAAAGCTCACAAACTTATTATTTTTCCCTAATGTGAAAGAAAAATACATGCATGCCCTTTTTTTTGCCCTAAATTTCCAAATCCACAGGCCTCTGTCATATTTTCCATCTATCCCAGCCTTTGGAGTTTGTGGTTGCTCATTTTGTACTTATTTTCCATAAAAAATCTATTCCCATGGTCGTAAATTGGATAAAATCAATTTCCCTTTGTTTTTTGACCAAAAAATCCTTCACCCACGAAGAAAAAATCAAATTCGGGAATCTTTGGTAAATTCTATGTTTTTGACGGTCATACGGGTGTCATCTGCCAGTCAAAATTAATCTCAAATGGAGTCTCCTACGTGGCTGCTTATGGTTGGACAAGGTTTGGCGGGTTTCCTTTGAAAAAATTAACATTTTTGGTTTCGTGTAAAAAATCTAACTTTCACCCGCAGGTCCCAAAGGAGGACACGTGTCATGCTCTTATTCAAAGGTGGGATGGAAGGCTGGCAGAGGACTTAGAAGTTTTTTCCTTTTTGGTGAAAAGGGAGAAAGGGTGAGGAAAAGGCCGTGGGTCTGCAATGGGGCAAAGGGAGACACGTGGTGGCTTCAGGGCATAGAGCAGGTTGGTGGGCCGTCGGAGGAAAAAGGGAATTTTTTTCCCCTTTTTCACAAAATGACTTAGAGAAAAACAATTAAGTCATAGGTCTGCAATGAACCATAGGGAGACATGTGGCAGGCATAGAAGGGAGTGTGGGCTGACAGAAGAAAAATGGAGAATTTTCCCTTGGCGAAAAAGGGGTTAAAACGTGAAATAAGCCCGCAGATTCTTAGCGATAGAGAGGTGGACATGTGTCAAGGACAAAGGCGGAGATACGGGCCTGGGGGGAAAAAAGTGAAAATTTTCCAAATTCCAAAAAAAGGTGAAAATGTGCAAAATTTAAGCACGATTTCAATAGGACCCACCATATGCCAGTGTTAGCGCCAAATTTCAAGGGTGGAGGGGTGTAGAAAAAATTCAAAATTTTACATTTTTCCAAAGATGTTAAAAAGTCAAAAAATGATCCCAAATCTGCTCCAAATCATATTTTGACATGTGGAGGGCCCATATTGAAGGAAAATCAACGACATATCGTCAAAGGCACTCATTTTCCCTCATATCATCATTAATTAATTACACTAAGCTAATTAATTAAGTTGCCTATCCAACAAATACCCTAATTAACGACCTTCCGTTAATAAATCACCCCTTCTACCTAGACTAATTAATTATTATTAATTAATTAGCTTTCCCTTCCATTTAACCAATAAATCAATATTTAATTGATTTAATCCCCTTATAATAGCCTAAATCGTACTAATATTCCTCTAATTGGCTTCTATAAGCTTACACCTACCTATTAATTAATCACCTTTGATTAATTAAAATACCCCCCAACTCCCATGACTTGCTAAACATGTATTAAACCCTTCTAAAGTAAGGTTACCTTTAATAAAGCAACCTTATCCATTCCTAATCATGTTTTACCTTTATCCCACATTCATGAGAATGTGTTGAATCCTTTATCCTTTGGGCTATATAAAGAGCCCTCCACCTACCTTTTTACTTACACCTAAACTTTCTAAGAGAGCAAATGCAAAGCATATAGCAAAGAGACTAAGAGCTTGCACCTTGCCCTTTTGAGAGTTCATCATCTTGAAGAGTTAAGCCTCTTTCTTAAAGTGCTTGGGTCATATGGGAGGTGTCAAAAGGGTCTTGTAGCCCAACTTTGATTAGCCCCCATTCCTAGGTTCTTGGAGCATTAAGGACAACTATTTTGATAGCCATGGAGCTTACTTAGGTCCATTCATTTATTTGTTGTTAGAGAATAGAGGAGTTTAGATATTTAGCATTGTTAGTTTCAAAGTTTGTATTGATGAATGCTAGCATCTAACCCTTGTTTAATTCTTATCATGATGGTGTTTATGCTTTGTTTTAGCTAAATTGTAGAACTATTTTAGGTGGTAGTTCTTGCTTCATTTGATTTAGCATTAAGCAAAGTATACATGCACACATTTGGCACGCCCGGTGGGACTTACTCCATTGTCCTTTGCACTTAATTTCAAGTTTTTGTAGTTAAGTTTTATTTTTGGTTACTAACCCTCTTTTACACATGTTGATCTAACTTGTTTTTTTTAACATGTTTTGTTGAGTTTGCATGTGTTGGGTCTTCCTTGTAGGTATGAAGGAGGTGAAGTGCTGTCAAAATTGGAATTGAGGGGAAAATTTCAAGATTTCTCCATGTTTTCATTTTTAGAGCTTACTTTTTCAACATTCTACATGCTAGTTTTGTCAATTTCTTGAAGATTTTAAATTCTTGAGCATGTAGGTTAGTGTTTGATAGTGCTGAGTCTTCTATTTACATATTAATGTGGTGGGTTGCTGTCAAAATTTAATCTTGGTGAGAAAATTTCAAGATTTCATCATGTTTTCATTTTTTGAGCTTACTTTTTCAACATTTTACATGCTAGTTTTGTCAATTTCTTGAAAATTTTCAATTCTTGAGCATGTAGGTTAGTGTTTGATAGTGCTGAGTCTTATATTTACATATTAATGTGGTGGGTTGCTGTCAAAATTTAATGTTGGTGAGAAAATTTCAAGATTTCATCATGTTTTCATTTTTAGAGCTTACTTTTTCATCATTCTACATGCTAGTTTTGTCAATTTCTTGAAAATCTTAAATTCTTGAGCATGTATGTTAATGTTTGATAGCGTTGAGTCTTCTATTCATATATTAATGTGATGGGTTGTTGTCAAAATTGAATCTTGGTTGGAAAAATTTGCCCATTTTGCATATTAAGGGACGTTTTTTTTGACATTTTTTGAGTGCATGTCAAGTGCATACCCATGAGCATAAGAGCATATGCGTAACCCATCTTCCGAAGGCCATAACTTTTGCTCCCGACCTCGAAATGACTCCATTTTTTTTGCGTTGGAAAGGTATTGAAGTTAACTATGCAATGAAAACATAAATTTGGGATTTACACTTACAGAAGTTGCAGGTTTTTCTGTTATTTTAAAACTGGTCATTTTCTAACATGTCTAATGTTTTGATGAATGTTGTATTTCCATGCTTACTCGATTTAGACCAAAGCGTGTGTATGCACTTCTCTTGCACCTTTTGGTGATCTTGAGAATCAAAAACAACTTTGATCTCTATCTTGTTAACATTGGGATTAAACTTGGAAACTTGATTATTCATTTTGCTTAAGGGAATGAACCTTTTACAAAGCATTTTTCAATGGTCCTTTGATTTGAAGTTTTCCATTTCTATATAGTTGGGATAAAGTTTGTGTATGCTCTTCTCTTGCACCTTAGGGTGATCTTGAGAATCAAAAGCAACTTTAGTCTTCATTTTATAACATTTGGTAAATTGGAAACTTCATCTTTCACTTTTGGTTTAAAGGGAATGAACATTTATCAAGAATTTTGTATGGTTCATTGATTGAAAAGATTTTCTTTACTTTTTAGTTGGATTATTTGTTGTGTATGCTCTTCTCTTGCATCCTTGGATGATCTTGAGAATCAAAAGCAACTCTTAATCCTCTTTTAAATAATGTGATTTTCTTGGAGAACTACTAACGCTTGAGTGCAGGACCTAAAAACGCTTGTCAAAGAAAGGAGGAATCAAAACGAAATCAAAAACTACTAATACAGTTGTTATACAGGTTGCCAAAAGGTGTTCAAGCAAACCACACCTAATTAAACAAGATAAAAAGAACAACATATTCAAAACACTGTATTGCAGGTTTCGGAAAAGGGTACGTCCCTCTCCGCTCAACTGGAACATAACCCCTTTGGCATAACGCCTTAAGCTACAACAATGGGGGTGGTTCCAGGAACCCCAAAGTAGTCCACGCAAGAGGGAACCTTGTGGACGAAACGGGAAGTGCTCCGCACTACCTACTTGACTAGTGATTCCTTTGTGAGATAGAGTTACAGGTTGTCCGTTGTGGCGACCCCAGTGATAGTACACGTAGACGCACTAGTTGCCTACTGTTCTTGAAGGGGGTAAAGTAAAGCCGAGATACTCCCAAACTAGTCAGTGTGACTTTTTGGGTAAATCGCGCTCGCTCGTGGCAACTTTGTAACACCTAGGGCGAGAGAACCACCTAGGAGAATATACTTTGGCCAGGAGCCCACTTTGACCACTTTAAAACAGTGTTGAGTTGTGAACCTTCTTTTTGAGAAACGTGTGACGTATTACTTTCGCCTAGTTTTTACTTGCCTTAGGGCGAGGCGAAACTCTGCCGAAGTGAGACTAGCATTTTTTGTCATTTTTTCTTGATTTATTTCCTTCATATTCTTTTGACACTTTGTTGATCAAAAGAGGTGTGATTACCTTTGTGTTGCCATTCGACTGTTTCTCTCACTTTTATGTCCGTTTACGCCCATCCATGTTTGCGGCTGGGTTAGTTAAACGTCTAAAGTGAGTGGAGGCGTTTTCACGTCATTTGGTAGCCATTGTGATCTTGATACCCACGTCAAGATCGTCATTGTAGTTAGGCGTGGTTCATCACTGCGGACTTCCATAGAGGAGTTAGTTTGTTTGTCTCGTATCATTACAATTTCGATATTTACGTCTTGTTTCTTGTAAACTCGACATAAATACCTATATTGTACGGTTACGCTGCACACATTCTTAACTATTCCTAGCTATACTTTGAGCTTTTTTTTGTTCAGTTTTATTATTACCTCGATTTCAAAAGGTGTTAGGAACTACCATTTGTGCGTGTTATATCAATAACACCTCGATATCAATACTCCACTTTCTTGCAAAGTGGGTTAACATATCTTGGTGATATTGTTGTGTCATTCACAAATCGTAATTGACACTTTTTGAGATATAGGTCTTAATCAGACTTGAGCTTGCTCATCGTATATCTTGATTGGGAGATCGCATTTAACTTCATGTATTTACTTACGTCTTGTTCATTCCTTTGAACTTGGCATAAGTGGAGACATCTTGTTAATCATCTGGCGTCACAAATTACTTTGAAACGTAGTCTAGGAAGTACTTCATTTGATTAGGTTTTGGTACCAAACGATTGTTTCATTGGTGACTTTATCAATTCTATCACATTGGTATTCTCACACTGTTAATTTACTCTTAACACGTACATCTTGTGTTTCACTTAGGGGTAGACATTGAATTTTGAACAAATCTATAACTTACCTTAGTGAAATTTATCACGAAAACATGGCTCCCAAGACGCGTCTAGGGTTAAAGAAACAAACATATGAGGAACAACAGGCGCAAGCTTGGGAAACCTCTAACAGACAAGGGTCAAACCCATTTATCGGACACGATCTAGGACCACTATTTTCTGCAGAAAAGGAAATAGAAGAGATGGTCGATCATAGTGGAAATGAATTAGAATCACCACACGCAGACTTTGATTTTGACCCCACTCTACTAGATGAGTTTCTCCTTAGAAACAAAGATAGAGTTTTGGCACGGGTCATGGAATTAGGGGCCAAATTGCCCATTGAGAAGGAACCAATACTACAAACAAATGACACTACTAAGGAGGAACACCCCCTTATCAATATGGAAGATATTTTAACAGGCGGGCATGCTTCCACTTCTTACGCAGAAAATGATAAAGTGGTAGGGCATAGAATACCCCTCATCAAAGTGCCACGAAGAAACAAGATAGAACATGAGACAGGGGAAGAACCTCCACAATACGAAGAGGAGGAACCTTTAGAAGAAGAAGACACAAACCAAGTCACAATCCAACAACAACTCAGTAACTTAAGCCGACAACTAGCTTTGCTTACTTTCCAAGTACAGAAAGACACAAACAAGAACGTTCAAAAGTCAAAGCCTAAGTTTAGGATCCACGAACTCCATCGAGAAAACCAAGGAGAAGAAGACACAGGGTATCATCATGTACACATCCCCGCTTCTCCCACTAAAGAACAATTGCTCGCACAAGAAGTACAATCTATGAAAGCAACGCTTGCGAGCATACAAGAAAGCAATATAGGGAGTATTAGGAAATACCAATACGAAGAACTATGCCCCTATCCTTTTGACAAGACAATGACCCTTCAACCCTTTCCAAAGAAATTTGATATGCCAAAGTTTGACAAATACAAAGGAAAGGGAGACCCAAGGGATCATGTTAAAGATTTCTACATGGCATGTCAAGAGGTGTCTTATAGTGATAATTACCTCATCAGACTTTTTCCTAAGAGTCTCGGAGGTCAAGCATTAGAATGGTTTACGCGCTTGCCACGAGGATCAATTTTCACCTGGCCAGAATTGGCGGAAAGATTCGTGCGTCATTTCTCATATAACATAGAGAGTGACGTCACCATGGCAGACTTGTGCGGCACAAAACAACGCCCAAATGAGACCTTCGCCAGCTTCCTCCAACGATGGAGAGGGATAGCTAGTCGCTTCCCTTGCGCTTTCCCTGAGAAGCAGCTAGTCAGTATTTTCGTCCCTAATCTCAACCCAGATATAGCTTTCCACCTCCAAATGCATTGTGTCCGCACCTTTGAGGAGGTTATCGAGAAAGGGATTCAAATAGAAAAGGCTCTCATTGCCAAAGGCACCCTCAAAACCCAATCTAAAGACAACCAAAGTGTCAAACCCGCTGAAAAGCCAAAGATCTTTAACAAAAACAAAAACGTGGTGGGAGACGGAATCACTGATTCCAAACGTGTTCAAACGGTCCAAACCAGTCAACCTTTTAAACTGACCAAGGGCCCAATTCAACCACCACCAAAGCGACGAACATTCACCTCCCTCAATGAACCATTGTCTGTCATACTAAAACAGTTGGATGCGGCCCACATGATGACCTATCCTACAACGCAACCGTTTGATGACAACACTCCTAAACCTTCATGGTATAAGGAGCATGAATACTGTGAAATGCATCGCGTTAAAGGTCATAAAACAGACAAATGTTTGCGACTTCGCCACTATATTCAAGACCTCATTGACAACGGGGAGATAGAGGTGGATAACCCTAGCCACATGCAAACACCTAACGAGAAAATGGGGATTTATAAGGAACCATTCCCCAAGCATGATAAGTCGGAAAAGGCAAAACCGGATCGGGGAGAGTCATCCCAAACCTATAAAGCCACGAATTACTTGTATACCAAGAGAGATAACAATCATTACGATTCACTTATCGGATGTATTCGCTCCCCTACTGACCGTGTCAATACCATCCGGATCAAGGGAAAGGACTGCGCTGCGGTAACAAGGCGTGCCCGCCTCGTGATTCCAGAACCCTCTCTGTTGACCCCGCAAACTGGTAAATATAACCTTTTAGAACAACTTGAGAAGACACCTGCTAAGATCTCGATCTTAGATCTTCTCAAGATATCCAATGTGCATAAGGACATTTTGTATCAAACTCTTCAGGGGTCGGGAGTGCCTTTAGAAGTCGATCCTGCATACCTTCAAGCCGCGGTGGCAAATATTGCACCCAGTGAGCATCTCACTTTCAACCATAGGGAGGTCCCTACCGAGAATCCTACACATAATCTTCCCTTATACATTGAGGTAGTTGTTACCCGCAGGAAAATCAAACGGGTGCTTGTGGATAACGGATCTGGATTGAACATCTGCACGCTTAAATTAGTCAAACAATTGGGACATACGGAAGAAGATCTTGAGTCCCATATCATCACTATCACCGCATACGACAACGCGGAAAGAGAGTCAGCAGGCACCATTACGCTGCCAATGGAGGTGGGCCCCACTTGCCATCAGACAAAGTTTCACGTCTTAGACTTGGAACTTCCATATAATATGCTTCTAGGCCGACCATGGATCCATGCCATGCAAGCAGTGCCATCAACATTTCATCAATGCATCAAGCTGAAGCATGAGGGACATACAGTAACAATACCAGGAGACTCAGAGCCCTTTGCTCATTGTAGAGCTCTTAATAGCTTTGCACGAAAGGGTACATACGCATGTCCCTCCACAGATATAGCTGTCCCTCTTCATTCTGAGGCCATGGAATCTCGAGTAGATTCAAATTCTCTTAGTTCTTGCACTCATGGGGCATCTACTTCAACATCTCCATTTAATTCATGGGAGATGAAAATTCTGGAATATGGCTGTGGGGAGTATAATGTACAACAAGCGCTCTTGGTTTCTGACCTCTCCTTGTCGCCCAAGACTAGAGGTCGACCCAACTACCGCTTCAGGAGACCTAGAGAGGAACATACTATTGGGTCGTTCCTACCTGGAGGCTTGTTAGCTGAGGAAAAATTACTTGATCCACCTACTACTTGGGTCCCTGAGGACACTCAGCCATCTTGTTATCAAACCCCAGAATATGAAAAATCTAGCAGAATGATGTACTCCATGGGCTACAAAGGCCTAGGATGTGGGAGGAATGAACAAGGACAAAGAGAACCAGTCCCTCTTCCACATTTCAAAACAGAAAGATATGGCATTGGGATTCGCCCTTATGGAGCACACCCCAACGATCAAGATGCGACTTGTTCTGAGCATGAGGATAGCTCCGATTATCTAGACAGCGATACGGATTCCTGTTGTAGCCAATATGAGGATCTGGCCTCCACGAACCTTTTCATGAATAATGCTGTCCTAACCATCACCCCCAATGAACCAACCCTTGACCTTGTATACCCCTCCCTTGTTGAATGGGACCAACAACGTCACGTGCCACTAGATTTATTCGAGAATGACGAGGCTATTGCAGAGTTCATGGGCATAAGGGATACAATTCCCATTGGAGATCACAAGAAGGGTTTCTTTATCGACTTAGACACCTGCGCCTACTTCGGCGAGGAGGCTGAACTTCGTGGTCAGCAAAATTTAAAGAAAAGCGAGGGCAAGAGTTCTAAAGAAAAGCCTCGGCAAAAATCAAAGTCCAAGTCACACAGTGAAAACCTCTTTGAGGCATTGGCTGACAAACAAATAAGAAAATCAAAGGACAAACAAAGTGACCACGCCAAGGATGAAAATCTCGTAGAGACATCCTTGGATGAAGATCTCAACCTACCTCCCGATCCCACGCGTATGGAGGATTTATCAAAATTGTTAGTTGAAGAAACCATTGATGTCAATATTGGTACTGAAGAAGATCCCAAGATAGTAAAATTGGGAGCATCACTCTCAGCCAGAGAACAAAAGACGTTCACTATGCTACTGCGAGAGTTTATTGATGTGTTCGCATGGTCTTACAAAGACATGCCCGGCTTAGATCCAACTTTGGTCGTGCATAACTTGGTTGTGCACGCAGACGCTAAGCCTATCAAACAGAAGCTTCGAAAGATGCACCCAAGAGTGGCCTTGTTAGTTAAAGAAGAGTTGGAAAGGTTGCTTGCAGCAGGATTCATCAGGCCAATTGATTATTCTGAATGGATATCGAACATTGTTCCTGTCCAGAAGAAACCTATTGGTATCCGAATTTGCACAGATTTTAGGGACATCAATAAAGCTTGCCCTAAAGATGACTTTCCGTTGCCCAACATTGACATGATTGTTGACTCAACCGCAGGGTATGAAATGCTATCACTTATGGATGGCTTTTCGGGTTATAATCAAATTAAGATCGCTGAGGAAGACCAACACAAAACAGCTTTCACAACTCCTTGGGGCACCTTCTGTTATCAGGTGATGCCATTCGGCCTTAAGAATGCGGGAGCAACTTATCAGCGGGCCATGACAGTAATATTTCACGATATGATTCATGACATCATGGAAGACTATGTAGACGACATCCTGGGAAAGTCCAAAACAAGAGAGGAACATCCTATCATTTTGCGGCGTATCTTTGAACGCCTACGTGAATACAAAGTCAGGCTAAATCCAAAGAAGTGTGTCTTTGGTGTGCTATCTGGGAAACTATTAGGCTTCATCGTGTCAAGACGAGGTATTGAGGTAGACCCTGCTAAAGTATCTGCCATCACAGAAATGCCTCCACCTGAGAATATCAAGCAACTGCGTAGCTTGCAAGGGAAAATTCAAGCCATTCGCCGCTTTATCTCCCAGCTTGCAGATAAATGTCACTCATTCACTCATTTGCTTAAGAAGGACATCACTTTCATCTGGGGACCTGAGCAACAACAAGCCTTTGCTTTGCTTAAACAGTACCTGGCTAATCCACCTGTCCTCATGCCTCCCACTCCGGGAGAACCACTTTTGCTCTATATTTCCGCTACGCAATATGCTATTGGTGCACTGCTCGCCCAATATGACCTTAGCCATAAAGAGAAAGCAGTGTACTATCTGAGTCGCACCCTCATCGCCTATGAACGTAATTATCCTCAGATTGAGAAGGCTTGCTTGGCTGTTGTTTTTACCTTTCAGAAACTTCGCCATTACCTGCTAAATACTAAGACCAAGCTCATATCCAAGGTCGACCCACTCAAGTATTTGTTGTCCAAACCCGCCCTCACAGGTAGAATGGCTAATTGGATCATTCTACTCAGTGAGTTTGATATAGAATTTGTCCATCAAAAATCAATTAAAGGACAAGTACTTGCTGACCAGCTAGCGGAAGCACCTTTGCAAAGCACAGAACCTTTGAGTCTGGATCTGCCAGATGCATCTTTGCTCTACATTGAAGAATCTGTCGTATGGCAGATACATTTTGATGGATCTTTTACGTTTCATGGTTCAGGTGCAGGAGTGGTCCTTATTACTCCTTCAGGTGATCCTATACCACAGGCTTTCCGCCTGGCCTTCCCTTGCACGAACAACATTGCGGAATATGAAGCACTCATTGCAGGGATGAAGCTAGCCATCAAGTGGAATATTCAACATGTGAAGGTTGTAGGTGATTCACAGCTAATCATCAAACAGGTTAATGATGAGTATAAAGTTAAGGATGACAAGCTCATACCTTATAAGAAGTTGGTGGAAACTCTGAAGGAGTATTTTGTGCGCATTACCTTTGAGCAAATCCCAAGAGCGCAGAATAGATCGGCAGATGCTATGGCAACGGTGGGATCTATGCTTCGTATTCCGCCAGGGAACAATGATATGCCATTCTTCGTAGAAAATCTACGCCAGCCCGCGTATGACATGCCAGAATCTTGCTTGGCTTGTGAGGTTGTTGGTCCCCATTCACCATGGTATGAACCCATTTTCACCTATCTTAAGGACAGTACATTCCCTCCCGAAATCTCCCGCTCTGAAAAGCAGAGCCTAATTCGCCAGATAGCCCGTTACACCCTGTTAGGAGGTACACTTTATCGTCGTGGCTACGATGGGAATCTGTTACGTTGTCTGGATGTGCCGGAGTCAATCCAGGCAATTAAAGAAGTACACGAAGGAGTATGCGGAGCACATACAAACGGAATGGTCTTGGCTAAGAAACTGTTAAGAGTAGGTTACTATTGGCCCACCATGGAAACTGATTGTTGTAATTATGTTAGAAAATGTGTGCTATGCCAAAAGTATGGAAATTTCATCCATGCTCCATCGCAACCATTGCAACCAATCACTACCCCGTGGCCATTCTCCAAGTGGGGACTTGATCTAATAGGGAAGCTTACTCCTACCTCATCTGATGGTCATACACATATCATCACAGCTACAGAATACTTTACAAAATGGGTGGAGGCTGTCCCTTTAACCTATGTCACAGGAGCACAGATTTCTAAATTCATCATGAATCACATTATTTGCCGATATGGTATCCCTGCAGCCATTGTCACAGATAATGGGAAGTCATTTAAGAACAAAACTGTGAAAGGTCTTTGCCAACGGTTCCAAATCAGATTGAAATGGTCCACGCCATATTACCCTCAGGGTAATGGACAAGCTGAGGCAACAAACAAGACTTTGGTAAGGATAATGGAGAAGATGGTTAGCAAAACTGGTCGAAACTGGCACCTACAAATCCACCCAGCCCTCTGGGCCTACCGAACATCAATTCGCACTCCTACGGGTGCGACGCCATATTCCCTCGTGTTCGGGACAGAATCTATCATCCCTTTAGAGATTGAACTCCCATCCCTGCGAATTTCTCTTCGGGACTATTTGGATAAGGATGAAGATTACCGAGTGGCAAGATTGGCTGAGTTAGAGCTCCTGGATGAGAGGCGCATTCGCGCTCTTAATCACCTGAAAGTATATCAACACAGAATCTCCCGCAACTACAACAAGAGAATCATCCCTCGCCAGTTTGAGGTGGGTGATTTAGTTATGAAGGAGAACCAGTTCAACACCAGAGCAGAGCGAGAAAAGAAAGGGAAGTTCGAACCACACTGGTTAGGACCCTATGTCATAGTTGCCAAGTATGGCACAGGGGCATACAAGTTGGCTCACCCCAATGGTGATGAGCTCCGGGAGCCCATGAATTCCATGCATCTTAAGAGGTTTTATGCCTAAACATGGCACAAGAAAGTCATAAAAATCACAAAAAAATATAAAAACATCAAAAAAATAAAAAAAAAAAATAAAAAAAAAAAAAAAAAAAAAATCAAAAAAAAAAAAAAAGAGAAAACAGGTCGTCCACTAGTGAAAACCACGCAATTGTGGCACTTTGGACAAGTCCTTGGGTGAAAACCGGTTTCCGGCGCCTCGGGAGGATTCGTTGTTCACAAGCATTCTGTATTAGAAGGGTAGTTGTCTTTGTCCTGGACCTGGTTCTACCTTCGAGTTTCCTTGTGCACACCATCTAGTCCAGCCTTGATCCGGCTTTGCCTTCTTCTATTCGTCTGTAAGGGACGTGGTCTTTCGTTATTTCCCATCTTACGCTGGGGGCAACTCAACGACTTCACCTTCTTGTTCATAAGCGCGTGGCTTCTGCCCTTGTATATTCCCCACCTAACGCTGGGGGCATCCATGCTTTCTTGGTTACCTGCACATAGCTTTGGAAAACTGTTAAAAACACAAAAACAATAAACAATTGTTTCAAAATTTGTTTCACAAAACACAAAAACAATATAGAAAATTTTCAGAAAACACAAAAACAATAGTTTCACAAAACACAAAAACAATAGAACATTGTTTTGAGAAAACACAAAAACAATAGAAAATTGTTTCACCAAACACAAAAACAATAGAAAATTGTTTCAGACAACACAAAAAAACAATAGAACATTGTTTCGAGAAAACAACAAAAACAATATATATATATATATATATATATATATATATCAAAATCTAAAAACAAGGCAAAATTTTTCAAAAAATTCCTAAAAAGTAAAACACCCTACAAAATGGTAACTTGCTTCTTACGGCTGAAACTTGTGTCTTGCGCATGGTATTTTCTCCATATCCTGTTGGTTTGTCTCACATCTTCCCCGATTAATACGACTCGCGGATCACTGGATTCACAACCATTCACAAAAGCTAGCTGCTTGCTTCGTCTGTACTCTGGGGCACTTTTGGTTGCCTGGTGCTGTTTCGTTGCGCACAAATGCTTTTCATGGACCCCGTGTCCATTTTCATTTCCCCTTGCATGTATCCTTGCTTGGGGCATCATTTTTAACCCTTGTCGTCAATCACGAACTTGTGGATCTCTTCAGCACTGATAACAAAACATTTGTACAACTGTCTTGACCGTTGTTGGGTTAGATATGTGTGTTCGTACTTGTTTTCCCTGTTATATGAGCTTGTTTCCTTCTCGTATTGCATTGCATTATTGTATGTTGCGTGGAGTTGGTACTTTCAGCAATGGACAATTGTTCGTAGTATGGCTTTTCATGTCATTCTACCTTTGTCGTATGCTTATATTTTTCATAAGGACCGATGATGTAGTTCCTATGGCAATATGATGACATCAAATTTGTTCCAAACAAATAAGCGGCTAGAGGTTAAGCTCTTCTCTCCCCTCATCCATATTTCTTCTACACCACTTCCCTTTCACCCCTAATTCTCCCTCTCCTCGGGGCATCCTGCCTCGTCCCCATTCTTCTGCCTACTTCTCACCTTTTTCGATCGTCGATCGAGTTCTTCTATCACCCCATCGACACTCGAGGGGGCATCTCTCCCTCCTACTAATTTTTCTTCCATCTCTTCAAAATCTCTTTTGTCTACTATCTTTGAAGTGGCATCACTTATGCCACCCCAAAGAGGGGCAAATGTAGACACCTATAATTACGCCCAAGCAATTTAAATACTTAAATTGTGCTAATTATCCCCTTTCTCGCAAATCAACGACATATCGTCAAAGGCACTCATTTTCCCTCATATCATCATTAATTAATTACACTAAGCTAATTAATTAAGTTGCCTATCCAACAAATACCCTAATTAACGACCTTCCGTTAATAAATCACCCCTTCTACCTAGACTAATTAATTATTATTAATTAATTAGCTTTCCCTTCCATTTAACCAATAAATCAATATTTAATTGATTTAATCCCCTTTTAATAGCCTAAATCGCACTAATATTCTTCTAATTGGCTTCTATAAGCTTACACCTACCTATTAATTAATCACCTTTGATTAATTAAAATACCCCCCAACTCCCATGACTTGCTAAACATGTATTAAACCCTTCTAAAGTAAGGTTACCTTTAATAAAGCAACCTTATCCATTCCTAATCATGTTTTACCTTTATCCCACATTCATGAGAATGTGTTGAATCCTTTATCCTTTGGGCTATATAAAGAGCCCTCCACCTACCTTTTTACTTACACCTAAACTTTCTAAGAGAGCAAATGCAAAGCATATAGCAAAGAGACTAAGAGCTTGCACCTTGCCCTTTTGAGAGTTCATCATCTTGAAGAGTTAAGCCTCTTTCTTAAAGTGCTTGGGTCATATGGGAGGTGTCAAAAGGGTCTTGTAGCCCAACTTTGATTAGCCCCCATTCCTAGGTTCTTGGAGCATTAAGGACAACTATTTTGATAGCCATGGAGCTTACTTAGGTCCATTCATTTATTTGTTGTTAGAGAATAGAGGAGTTTAGATATTTAGCATTGTTAGTTTCAAAGTTTGTATTGATGAATGCTAGCATTATATCTTTCTTAGTTTTCTATCTTGATGGTGTTTATGCCTTTGTTTTAGCTAAATTGTAGAACTATTTTAGGTGGTAGTTCTTGCTTCATTTCATTTAGCATTAAGTAAAGTATACATGCACACAGGTTTTGTAACAGGCTATGATGACGGGTATAGGTTTCTTTTTCAAAATGGGAGATGCAAGGAGGAAAAGCTAATTGCATACCATGGGGAATAGGAACCCATGCCATCTCACAAGAAAAGAAGGATTCCGACATTTCATACGTAGGATAGCATAGGTTCTTAATAAAGTATGGGACATATCCCATTTCTCTGAGTGGAATTTACTGAGAAGCATTTCAAACCCACGGTTTCTGCATTACATATGTGGCGCATGTTCTGTTGCTCTTACAATCCATTTGAATGTACATCGTAAACAAATTTCATTCAAATTGTTCTGACTCACATTTCGTGTAGGGGATGATTTTGGTCATCCTTCACTTTGTATTCATTGTTGACTTGTCTCTTGATGATCAATTGTGCATGTCATCCAATGACTTTAGACATGGTGGATATTCCATTTGATGGCTAGCTTTCATCCAAGCAATGAAGTGCTTCATATTCTGTAATATATCTTGATACAAGGAAAACTTAGACAAAAGGCTTGCGGTATGGGGTCTCCTCAGTGGCATTTGCAATCTAACACTTACACCTAGCTCCCGAGCCAATGAAATAGTGAAACAGATTTAAAATCAAAGTAGCACTTGCCTACATTTATAGATTCCTCAATATACATTAATCGATGCACCTTGGTTCATGATCCAAAGTCACGAGGTTTCTGGATGCTCGGTAATGGTTGCTTCTACTTCAACTGATTTTGTGGCAAGTTGTCAACTATTGTGCGGATTAGATTGCAATTTTGGTCCTACATACTCAATGTAGCACATTTTTCTTAGAAGAATGATGTACCTTAGCCCCTTCTGACCCATTCTGTTGTGTAGTTCTTGATAACTGGTACTTGCAGTGGTCCTCAAAGAATTCGATAAGTCTTGGTTCATCTAGTATTCTAATAATGTCCCATGAAATAGTTCATTCAGAAGGTAACTAATGATAGCCCATACTAGCCCTGCATTGCATTGTGTGTCAATTGAGGATAATATGATCTCATTTACAGAAATTCGAGTACGACTGAGATAAGTATAAAACCTTGTCTTTAGTAACCCTTGCCTTGCACTTGAAAGTATCTCCATATTATGGGGAAGAAACACACTTGTGAATAGTCAAATTTGGAGTGTTGATCATAAATATACAACAAAACCTAGTTCACTAGCTAGTTAGATAGCACTGAGGGACATCTTCAGTCTGGCTTCACCAGTATTGAGGGTTAAGCAAGGCAGGTGGCTCTTACCTTAGTTTCTCTAGTCACAACCTAAATAAATTAGCATAAGATCAAGTCCTATTTAAGTGCTATCCATCGGTCCACAAATCTGAATGGCATTTAGATCACATCTCAAGCTATGAAATGAAATGACATCATGACTTGTATCTTTCCTTGCAAGCTGCATGCAACTGTTTCATGTTTTTGGGGCAGGAATTTTAGTAATCATAGTACACATTTAGCTGAGTCTACCTCAATCCCCCTCTATGAAAAAATGGGTATAGTCAAGGTAACTTTCCTGACAATTATCATCCAAACCTATCACTTCTTCTGGATCATACATCTAACCTTTTGTATTCCTGTAGACATTCTTTTACCACTTATCGTTGCTAATAATTTCAGGGTGATCTATTCTTAGCATTGTATTTGTCACTAGGATATCATCAACATAGTCCTCCATTAGATTTCATGAATCATATCATGGAAGATCATTTTCAAAAATTTGTCTCCTCTGATAAGGTGCACTCTACATTTTTGAGGCTTTCCAACAGGGATCACTTATCTCTGATAAAAAAAATTCTCTCCAGGGGGTTTTAGAAGGTTGTCTTGTGTCTAAGATCTTCCATCTACATATTTTGACTCTCAAATATTGTAACTCTAAAAAGCCATCCATAAGAGATAGCATCTCATATCCCAGAGTTAAGTCTAATAATCATTTCAATATTAGGCGTCCTTCTAAATCATTCATTTTGGTAAGAGCCTTATTGATGTCCCAAATAATCTGTACAAATCCTCATGATCGTGATAAGTTTATTTTGTACGGGAATCTATATTCGATATACATTTTGAGTAATCAATCAGGTCTAATGAAGCTTCCATGCCATCAATATTTCTAGATATTCTTTAACCAGCAGAGAAACTTCGATTTTCAAACTGCATTCCATTTTTGAGTTTCTGTTTGTATGGGCTTGGCATTACACTATGCACAACTAGATTATACACAACCAAGTTGGATCCAATATTGACATATCACATTATATGACCATGCGAGTATATTTACATAATTACCTCAGAAGCATGATGAATGTCATTTTTCCTCCCGTGTTGAGAGATTCATTTCCCTAAGGGTTGACTATCTTTGGGTCAATCTTTTGTTCACAATATTCACATTGATGGCATTCACTCCACTAGCAGGTTGATTGACTTTTCATCCTCCATTTCGCGTACGATCTGGGAGGAAGGTTGAGATATTCTTCCATAGAGTTGAGTATGTTTCTAACCATTTTCACCTCTTCCATCATGGTCACTTTTATTGTCCATTGAGATTGAGTTACTTGTTTTATAGCTAGCATGTCAAAGATGTTTTCTATCTGTAGTGACTTGGACTTTTTTTTTTTTTGAGGCTTTTCCTTGGAAATATTCTCCCGCACTTCCATCTTAATTTTTTCTGACCATGTTAAGGGTCAAGCTTCCTAACCAAAGTACATTTCAGGTATCTAACTCAATATAGAAACCCTTCTTTTGTTCTTCAATTGGTTTAATTGTATCTATGACATGCCCTTCAAATTCTGTAATGGCACAATTCATCATTTTCAAAGAAATGAAAAATGATGAAAGACACTATTTCAGATATGCAAAAATAATGCAAACAATTCAAATTTAATGAATTTTCCTTGCCCTTTCAACATTTCCAAAATCTTTCAAGATGCCCTATTTTAATAAATACAAGGGAAAAACTTATCCAAGAGAGCATATCAAAGAATTTTTCCCAGCATGCCACAAAAGCCATATAACGATACCTTTCTCTTGCACCTCTTTCCTAAGAGTCTAGGAGGACAAGATTTGGACAAGTTATTACACCTTCTAAAGGGATATATAAATACCTATTATCACCGAATCACAACACCCTTTGTTTTCTTAGCTTGTGAGTGTGCTAAGGAAAACAGTGTGATTGTCTAACATGGTACCATCTCTCAAGTTGTGGGACTTGCTACTTGAGATGGACCTCCAGAAAAAGTTGGTTCCTCCTCCTAATCTATTGCAAGCTAACTCTAATAAAGGAAAACTATTGACTATCTCTATCCTATAATTTCTAAGGGACTAGGGAGAGAGAAAGATCATGAAAATGAAATAAAATACTCTAACATAGGTGATGCACCGAAGAAAAGGGAATGGGGAAAGACTCTCAAATGTGTGAAAATGAGAAGAAATGTTGATTAGAGAGGGTGAAAACAGTTCTCCACATGGTCTAACAACAGCACTTACAAAATCATTTCCATGAAAACACAACAATGATAGACACCTTGCAAGAGAATAAGGTAGACACAATACACTTACAAATGACAATAAAGAGGCAAGTAAAAATGCAATAAAAAACAAAGTTAAGGGAAGGAAATTATCCACAAATTTGCATCTACTACTTCATTGATATGCATAGTTTGATTTACAAAGCAAGAGAAGGGCTTGGATCAACATGCCAGAATTCCAATATGAAGGCCTACAACACATTGGTGTTCCAACAAAAATGAAAGAGTTTTGTTACAATAAGTCATCCCCCTTTTCAAATGAGAATAACACCTCAATTTATAGAAAAATGGGGGGAGAGATAGAGAGAGAGAGAGAGGGTTGTTTGTAATTTCATATTTTTTTCCTTGCCACTTACTTATAAAGTACCAAAAATGGGTGAAAATGATGATTTTTGACCTGTAAAATCCGTCCCATACTACCCCATTACTTGCAGCAAAAGGAAAATGGCTACCCATGCTCATTTATTTCCATTTCAACCACCATTAAATTGCCATTCTAAACTAGGATCGTTTTCTAAAAATTCCACCATTTAAAACTCCATCGATATTCTAGATTTCTTAATTTTTGTGTTTAGAGCCTCAGATTCATGATTTCAAGAAGACCACTTTTACGTGCGAGTTGGCTGAGAAACACAAAATTTATGCCCCTCTGAATGCACCTAGGAAGCTATTTTTGGTTTTTCAATGCATTTCCTTCTATTCTTACGGGATACTAAGCACATTAAAATTTTGGCTAAGATGGAATCATTAATTTTAATATACTTCCATCCCTTTTCATAATGTTTTGAATGCATCATTTGAAATGACTTGGGTAACATTTAAAGATATGGTGGAGCCCATCTATTTAAAATCATTTGGGAACCCACTGATTTTATGTTTCTATTTTAGAAAGGGTGAGTGTATGTTTTAAATCTCATATTGATAGCTTGAGCTTGGCTCATTTTGGCTGAGCTGGTAACTTGCTATACCACTCAACCCATGCTTACTCCATGCATCGGACCCCTTTTATTTTTAATTGGAAAGCATGGTCATCGCTATTCACCTTGGGATGTTTCATCAAGACCTCCCACCTAAGCCCCGATTGGTCTATTTCCATAGTCCACCCTTTTACCACATCGTCAGTTGCCTTATAGCTACACCCTAGTACTATGTTGCATGTTTAGTGCCAACACGACACATTCTACATCACCTCGGCCTTGAATGTCAAGTTCATCAACAGCTGCATACATCGCGGGTCAACGTTGGACTCACCTTAGTGATCAATCCGACTCTACTGGTTACTCTATGCAGCTTGCAGTTAATGCATTTTTGATCCTCCATTGGTACCTGAGGACCCAAGGTCACTACCTGACATATGTGCTCACTCGCAGTCTCTCACGGCTGCATGGAAGCTGCAGGAGATTTTGGGCATGCACATAAGTCATGCCACGATGGGGCCTAGTTCACTTAGGCTATCCTAGGATCACTCTACGTCGACTACCCTTGATAGACTACATGGGTCATTGACATGCATTTCTTCCACACTACAAAGGATGCAACAAGTTCATGTTTTTCTCGAATGAGGGTCCCAACTTATTCGGGCTCTCCAATACATTTCTATCTATTTCACCTCTATGAAGACCTACCAGGTAACTCACCGAGTTGGCTCAGACGAGCCAACTCTCCACACTTCGCCCCCATATTTTCCTAACTTTTTATCCCGAGCATAGATTCAACATTACTTGGATATTGAGCTCAACTCATTCAGGAGCATTGATATAGCTTTTTCATCAGGCTAAACCTAGACTCTAGCTCTTTTCAGATTTAAAACTCACCCAATCCTTTCTGATTTCATTCATTTCACTCACTTCATTTTGCATTGGCTCACCCTCCATTTATTGAGACAACTCAAGTCTATTTTCATCTTGTGTTATATATTTGACTCCGCTTGGTGATTTATTGCTTGGTTTTGTTGGTGATATGACTCACCATTCAAATTATGTGTTCTTCATCAATGTGTCAGGCATCTTCCACCTACTATCTATGATCTCGTCATTATAGCTCGCCCATTCTTTGTATGATCTCGGTGGAGTTTGACCATGCTTGGCTTGGTTCCATTTATAAAATATGAGCTCAATCAATTTTATTCCTAAGATTTTCATGTCCGAACCATGTTGTGAACTCTAGCTTATATCTCTATCCTCCATTACTCGATGTGTCATATCAGTTCAGAACACCGCCATACCTTGTGATACAGAGTTCAAGTGCTTTACATCTAATGTGCCTCATTGTGACCTTCAACCTAACTTAGTGAGTTGGGAGAGATCATTGAGTTCCTCCCTTCTGCTGTCATACCGTCGTAGCTCCAACTCATCGAGTTGATCAAATAACTTCGGACTGAACTATGTAATAGTTCTCTTTATCAACTCGGCAAGCAGGAAAGTGGCTCGGTGAGCCACTTAGGGGACTTGGGAAATTTTTTCTATTTTTATCCATTATCCTAGGATGTTTTGTAAATATTCTTGGAGTTTCCAGTGCTTCAAATCTGTGTACAGGTGTTCCAGATTTCCCCCAAGAAAATCAACATATTTTTTCCATTTTTCTTGCAAGTGGGCCTCATAGCTTGATCCTCCAATTTGAATAAGTCTTTGAACTTGATGAAAACCCAGAAGAGTAAAAAATTCCTCTTGGGGCTTCCAACCCTTTGGAGACACTATTGATGAGGCCCCCCAACCATTGGCAACTTCTTGCACATTTTGGATTGACCTGTGGGTTCAATACAACTGCCTTGATGCAAGCTTACCATGTTGTCCATTTTCACTTGAGAGATTAAAATGGATACCAATTTTGGTGACTAGTGGGGCCATCTTCCTGTTAGATGTAGTTGACCAACTATCTTGAATCATCCATTAGGCATGGAGTCCTCTGAAGAAACTCAGAACTGATTTGGGACCAAAGACTTTAACCTCGAAGCCTCCTAAAACGTTACTGCTTGGATCAAAAACTCCCTCTTGTTGCTTACATTTCCCAAGTCTTGTAAGAAAATGATGAAAATTGTTTTTTAAGAACTGAAAATTGTCTTAAAAATTGAATTCTACCTTTCCCTTAAACTATGATTTGTCAGGCTAATGATGAACACCTGTAACTACTGCCCCAACATCTGATTGTTTGGCAGCTATGACACACCCCAGAGTCTGGAGTAAAACATTTGCTACTTCAGACATCATGTAACTCTATTAAATTCTAATTTTCCTTTCTCTTTCTGAATGTTCCACCCAACACGTTGCTTGGAATGCTGCCGAAGGTTGGAGCTATTCACACACAAGTTGGGGCTTTTGCAAACTCATAACACTACTATCCACTACCGCAAGCTTCCCCAAACTGATTTTTCTAATTTGGTGGAGGGCATGAGAATCGTAGCCTCTTATATGAAAATCTTCTCCTTAATCTAATTTTATTTTCTATGCATTTTAACTTTCTTGAGGATAGTAACTATTACTTGCAAATTTGAGTGTCTTTGATGCAATTTCTCTTTTCGGGAGCATGATGAATTGTATAAGGACAACACTAGAAGCAATAGAGCATGTTCCTAAGGAACTTAAGGAAATTTAAAATCTATTCTAACAACAATAATGTGCAAAGTAATTGGAGGAATTAAAATCCTAAACTACTATATACAAGGGTGAGATGTTACTTCTAGTAGCAATGTTTGAGGTAGATTCCATTTACTGGAATCTGCAGTTATACACCATCCAACTTAGCTAGTCGGAAAACATTGTTATTCTTGAATTTCATGATCATGTAGGGAACACTCCATATTGCATCAAACTTGGAATGTTTTCCCAATTTTTTTCGATCAACATCCCATTTAAGCACAAGGTCTCTCTCTCTTGGAATGTCCTGGCCTTAGCTTTCTTGTCAAATCTTCTCTTGATCAATGTTTGATCTTTCTCCATGGTTTGCAATGCATGATATTTTTTTTATTCTAACTCCATGAATTCTTCATACCTGAATTCCATGGGCTCAAATTTGGAAAACTCTATTTACTTCATCATCTCTAATGTTGGAAACTCAAGTGATATAGGTAGCACTACTTCTTTTCTGTATACCAGTTTGTATGGAGAGATACATGTAGACCTCTTAAGTGTGATTATATCATCCTACAAGGATGATTTGAGCTTCGTGTGTCAGGTTCTTTGATTTTCACCAAGATTCCTTATGATTCTTAACAAGTTCTTGTTTGTAGACTCTATTTCCTCATTACCTTGGGGGTAATAGTTGGATGAAGTGATGAGATATACTCCATTTCTAACAGCCCATTTAGTGAGATTTGTGCCAAGAAATACAAGATCATTGTCTAATACGATAATGGCCACAATGTCAAACCTTATGAAAATTACCTCATAGAAGTATAATATGCTAGATTTATTTTCCTCCTTGAGTTCCACCACCTCGTTCCACTAGGTGAAATGATATTTTCAGATTAATAACTCCAATGAAGTCCAATCCCCATTGCATAAAGGGTAGGTCTACTGATATTGGATGGAGGGGCAGCGTTGCCAGTTTTTCCTTCCCTGTGAAGAATGCACATTTTTGCAATTTTTAGTCTAATTATAATAATATTTAAACAATGTGGACCAATAGTTTCAAACTTTCATGATCTTGAGAGATGTTACTCGTGGAGAAAATTGACCTCAAGCCTCTCTATCATGAAACTCATGCATCACTTTCTTAATATGATTTGTTGGGACACAGCTTAGGAGAAATCCATTCGCGTCTCTCTTAAATAAGATGCCATCAATGAGAGCATATGGAATGGATTGTAATCTACATTATCTTTTCTTTTCTTTTCTCAAGTCTAGAGGGCATAAACCTGGTTGAAGATAATTCACCATGTCTTAATTCCAACATGGAGTGGGCACATTATCGGCTAGTTGTTCTTGATCATTTTGTAGCACTAAGACAACTTATTCTTTACTATTTACTTCATCATGTTGTTTGGAAGCTAGTTGCTCGCATATGCCTTTACCACGAACCAACTTAGTCACCTTTATTTCAATATCATATTCCATCACCTGGGTATCCAACCTTTTATTTTCTTGTTCAAATATTTTTTCAAGAGAAAGTCCTTGACCCTATCCTGATATACTAACAACTGAATCTTATTGTTTGAGATTAAGTGTCTGAACTTCTTCAAGTGTCTAATAACATCTAAGGTGTTCTTTAAATGAAAGAATATCTTACTTCATAATGTTCACATATCCGGTTGAAGAATGCTATAGGTTACTTTGAACCTTATTTATTCAGTTGTACCAGGATGGTTGAGATTGTATCTGAACCACCAAAGGCGTAGAGAATGAAATCCTTGGAGAATTCTAGATTGATAAGATTCAGAGCTCGAGATATATCATGTTTGATGGCCTTACAACTCTCCTTTCCCTCTGTCATCCATTTTAATGCCATAGTTTTCTTCAACATCATAGTCAATGGTTTCACCAAAGTAGAAAAATTGGGCACAAATCTACGAACAAAGTTTATTCTCCCCAAGAAACCTTGGAGAGCCTTCTTGTGACTTGGAAATGGGAGTGCACGAATAGCTTAAACTCTCTCAGGATCAATTTTCAATCCTTCCTTTGAAAAAATTTGGCCCAAAAACTTGTTTTCATGTGTCAAGAAAATACATTTTTTGGGATTCAAGCATACTCCAAATATTTTACATTTTTGGAACACTTGCCTAAGGTGAAAAAGGTGGTATGTTGCATTTTTAGAGAACACAGTAATATCATCAAGATAAATAAGCACTATCTTTTTAATCAACCCTTTGAAGGTGATATTCATTGCTCTTTGGAATGTAGCCCCAACATTTGACAGTCCAAATGACATCTTCCTATAAGCGTATGTTGCCCATTTTGTGGAGAAGGTTGTTTTGAGTTGATTATCTTCCTTCACCATGATTTGATTGTAACCTAAGTATCCATCCAGCAATGAGAAACTCTCCTAACCATCTACTACCTGCAACATTTGTTCCATGGAAGGAAGTAGATAGTGATCCGTGAGTGAAGCACTATTTAGATCCTGAAAATCCACACATACCCTGAATTATCCATCTCTCTTTCTCACTAGCACCAATTTTTCTACTCAACTTGAGTTTTTGATAAGAAAGATCATGTTATCCTCTATCAGATCATTTATTCCTTTTCTCATAAGGTTTTCAATATGAGGATTGACCAGCCTTTGCTTCTGTCTAATGGGCTTGGATTCTGAATCCAATTCAATAGTATGTTGTGCCAATTTTGGATTAAAACCTCTTAAATATTTATAATTCCAGGAAAAGATATCTGGAAACTCTTGAAAATTTTGGATGGAATCTGATTTCTCATGAGGATTACTTAATTTTCTAATTTTCATTACTTTTCCTTCTTCAACTAAAATAGGTTTTGAGTCTTCACTCTTTACTTAAATGTTTGTATTTTCTTTATGGAATTGATCATTGGGGTTGAATATTGACTCCAAAGTTACAAGAACCTTTGGCAATTTTTTTGTTCTCAACTGAACCACTTGATCTTCATATTGTTGTTCAAGTTTTTATTAGTTCTTAGTGGAGAACTCATCTTCTTCTTGCAGAAAATTGATGATTTTTTTATCACTTTCAAATACTTGCCAGCTAGTATTATTATCTGGAACAACTGACCTTACAAACACTTTGATGAGAGGCTAGGTTTGTTCATTTTTTATAGTTTCCACAGCATCAAAATCTTCTCCAATTGTTGCAAGTCTTTTTAAAACCTCATTCTTCTTCCTCGAGATGGAATTGATGCTAAAAGATTTGAAATATTCAATGAGATCCCATACCCAGTTCTTGTAATTCTTCAACATATCATCTTAGCAGCATTTTGTCCTCTAACTTGGTTCACGAACAGCTCACCATTCCCAAACACTTGCAAAATTTTAATTTCCTTATTTATTACCCAATGCAATCCATGAATCATGGCTTCATACTCAGTTGTTTGTTCGAATAAGAAGACTAAAATGGAAAGCTAAGTACCATTTTGTACCTTGAGCTGGCATAAAATTTTCTCCTCCTCCAACACCTTGTCTACTTCTTGAACCATCAAAGAATGACTACCATAATTCATTGTCATCCTTGAGATCTGATTTGGTGATTCTTTGGAGAGATGGATTCTCTTCGTACAAGCAATAGATTCCTAACTCAACTTCTTCCATTTCCCTTTAATGATAAAAAGCATGTCTTTTGTTTTCCCATTCATCAAGATTTAATTCTAGAATTCTTCCAACCTTGGTATCCACTTCATAAGTGCTTGGACAATATTCTTGATCGAAATCTGAGTAATTTTCATTGATTTTACTTTATACATGAGGCTCAATATGGAATTTTTCAATAGGTTCCAATCTGATTTTAGTCTTAGCTCCATACCTCATTCTGAATAGCATGTGTGACCAATCAACAGACAAGTATCCTCTAATTTTAATGGTGAAGTCTTAGGACAAGAACAATGTAAAGAGTGGTGGTAAGTCTATGACTGATACATCCTGCAAGACTATGACATTGGGGCATGCATGTTGTATGAGGTTCAACCCTTTGATTATTCCAACTGTTCCCACTGTTGTCCCATCCAATTACACTACTCCTTTTGACACTGGCTCATATTTTAATCCTAGTTGATCAGTTATATGCTTTAGCATTACGGAACTACTTGGTCATGAATCAATCATGTAATTGTGTACAAGATTGTCTCTAATAATTAGATAAATGTAGAATGGGGGAGGCTTCATGTTTTTACCTTGTTGACCTTCTTGACTGCATTCTTGTGGAGTTGTATTAGTGAGCACATTTCTTGATCCTTGGATGGTTCGATTGATGCAGACCAATTTGCTATGACTGCTTGCAATAAATCTCTTTGGCCTGGGATAGCTAATGACTCCCACATTTATATGTTCACATTCATTTTCTTCATTTGTTTAATGATATTAAATGAATATGGGCTATCCTTCTTCTTCCCCTTTCTTGGAACAACATTTTCTTACACATTAGTTTCTATAACTTGTACATGTGTTGGTCTAGACGGTGGTTTAGACTGATTTTGTATGTTTGGAGTTGCACTTTGATTGCTGACACCTTGTAGAGTGATAGAAGGCTAAGAAACAATTGGATTGGATCATTTTCCTTCATTTATATTTTTCTTTTTAAACTATGTGTTAGTTTCCACGCCTTGTGATGGATCTTGATTTATTCCATAGAAATCTTTAACTTACCAATTCACAATTGTGGTGTCATTTGGAGGTACTTCTTGTGCACTAGTTTGTTTTTTATTTTCTTCTTCAATTACTTCTTGAGATACACCTATTATTTGCATCATCAAATCTTTATTCAAAGCACCATTGAAACATGTTGATTGTATGGGAAGCACCATTCATACTCTTGTGCCATGTTGTTTTGAGTTTGAACTAAGGCCCTGGATGTAGAGGTGGTATTAGGATTGTAAGGATGAAAGTGCCTATTAGAAGGAGGTTATCCTTGGTTTTGATTACTAGCTTGAACAGGTGATTTGTTTGGCTGATATGGAGGTCAATTGGATTGGGCTTGAGGCTAGTATGATCGAAATTTTTTAGCTTGCTACCTCTTAATTATCACCAACTCATTTCCTAAGTTTTGCAATTGCTTCATAACTTCTTGAAGCTCATTTAAAGTTCTAAAAGAAGAGGTAGAATATTCATTAGAATTCTGATTATCTGGGTCAGGGATGAGAGCTAATGTAGAAGTTTGACTAGAGCTTGGATTCCCCAATTCTAGATAAAGAGGAATAGGTGGCCTAGGTGCAAGTTTACCGGCTTGAATCAAACAATTTTAAGCTCTAATAACAATGTTATAGGTTGCGGGTAAGGTCGTACCTCCCATAGATTGTATCATCATGGATACATAATAATTTAAAGCTTTTAATAAGTAGAGAAAATCACCTTCAGTTTCTAGCCTGATAGAAATTGGAATCTTATCCCATGTACTTTAAAATATAAAACTGAAATCAGTCATATGCTCGTTCAGTTCCCTTTTGATTGTAGTTAATTGCTCCAATAGAGATAAATTGTCTACCTTTTTCCCAAATTGGCCATAAAGAGTTGTGCATAATTGATCCCAATTATTAATCGATCCTACTCCTAGGCTTCTAAACCATTAGAGAGATTTGCCTTTGAAAGAAGAAGCCAGTAATTTCACATCCACATTTATCTCATTGACCTCATGGATTGTGCATACATTTGTAATGTCTTGAATGTGATCAATCAGAGTTGTGTGGTTCTCCCCACTAAATTATGGGATGTTCTTCAATGCTTCAACTACGATTGGGTTTTGTGCATTTAAGGAAAGTGTACTACTACTTATGAAGTTGAAAAAAGGATTTAGAGGTGGTTGATGGGTCATTCTGATAGGCTTGAGAA
Organism: Taxus chinensis; assembly: GCA_019776745.2. Taxonomy (NCBI): domain Eukaryota; kingdom Viridiplantae; phylum Streptophyta; class Pinopsida; order Cupressales; family Taxaceae; genus Taxus; species Taxus chinensis. The sequence goes on along the minus strand of CM034155.1, from coordinate 383,641,618 downwards.
CTCTGGTTGATTGAATAAATGGCCTACAAGGTGGAGGTGTTGATAATGTTCTATTTAGTGGAGATGGCTATCTTTGAGCCCTTCTTCCTCTCCTTCCTTTGACTGGTGAGAGTTGCAAGTATTCAAAAACACCTATTCTCTAGTTCTTGGCCTTGTTTGAATCCTTCTCATAAATTTAAGAAGCTTTGTTTGCTAAAACTAATTGAAATTTTTCCTTTGGAGTTGTCAAATGTGCTATTACAAATCCTCTTAAGACTAGAAATCACAATAACTGCACACCAATCTTTTTGCAATAAAAACAAAGACTTCTTTTTCTCCCACCGAGCATGCTAGAATTCTTATCAAGTAGTGGAGGTAGCATGATGGCTAAAATTTGTTTCAATGGAACACCTAATAAATCATGCAACTTTAAATGTGTAATGTCTCACTAGCTAAGATGTGTTGAATTACATTATAGCTCAAGATTTTGACTTAAAGTAATATCCCATCGGGCGTGCCAAAACTATTATCACAAAATCACGGTACCCTGTATTTTCTTAGCATGTGAGTGTGTTAAGGAAAACATGGGTACCATCTCTCAAGTTGTGGAACTTGCCACTTGAGATGGACCTCCAGAGAAGGTTGGCTCCTCCTCCTAATATAGTGCAAGATAACTCTAATGAAGGAAAAATGTTGACTATCTCTATCCTACAACTTCCAAGGGATCAGGGAGAGAGAAAAAAAATTGAAAGTGAGAGAAAACTACATTAAATAGGTGATACACAAAGAAAAGGGAGTGGTAAAGACTCTCCAATGTGTGGGAATGAAAAGAAATGTTGATAAGAGAGGGTAAGAACACTTCTCCACAATTTAACAGTAGCACTCAAAACATCATTTCCATGAAAAAAAAACAATGATAAACCATGCAAAGTGAATAAAGAGACATAATACACCTGAAAATACAATGAAGAGGCAAGGAAAATGAAATAAACACATACAAGGGAAGAAAATATCCACAAAGTTGCATCTATTGCTTCATTGATATGCACAGTTCAATTACAAAGCAACATAAAGGCCTAGATCAACATGGAAGAAGTCTAATATGAAGGCCTCCAACACATTGATGCTCCAAAAAATGGTACATTTTTGTTGCAAGAGTAATCCCCCCTTTCAAATGAGAAATCACTTCAATTTGTAGAAAAATGGGGAGAGAGAGAGGTTTTTTGAAAAATCAGATTTTTGTCTTCCAAGGGCTTACAAAGTACCAAAAGTGGGTGAAAATGATGATTTGTGACATAAAAAATCCATCCCATACTACCCCATAACTTAAAGTAGAAGGAAAATGGTTTCCCATGCTCAATTATTGCCATTTCAACCACCATTACATTTCCATTATGAACTTGGCTCGTTTTCTATAAATTCTACCCCTGAAACTTGATCAATACTTGATTTTATTGATTTTTGTGAGTTGATCTCAGAGCCATGATTCCAATGAGTCCAATTTTTCACAATTTGGCTGAGAAACACAAAATTTATGTTTCTCTGAGTGCATGTAGTTATTTTGGCTCTCCCAAGCTTTTCCTCATTCTTGTGGGACTGCACATTAAAATGGGTAGCTGGAAACAATAATTTTAATATTTTCCCTCCTTTGTATAATGATTTGCATCATTTTTTTTTAAATTAGATGACATTTTAAAAATATAGGGCCCATTGATTTAATCACTTCCATTTCCTTGAATATTAAAAGGGGCCAGAATGTTTTACATATTTAATGCTTGAGCTAGATCAGCCAACTCAACTGATATGGCACTCTCCATTACATTCCATTCACAGGCTCCCTTTATTCTACGTTTACAGGATCCTCATCCTAGTCACCTCACCATTCACATGGAACCCCTTATACCTCCCAGCTTGGCCCCAATGCTTTTTTCTTGGTGGACCATTCTGCCACATCGTTGGCATCCTTATAGCTCCACCCTAGCCAGGTATTTTCCACCTTCAATTTCTAAGAGGTCTCTTAAAATGAACCCTGGATTCCACACAATGAGCCTAGTGTTATTCTAATATAGATATATAAATGAAGTCTTTATTCATTATCAAAGTTAATATTAAAATTCATTAGTTGGTCATTAGATTCATCCTCTAAAAGTATATATATATATATATATATATATATATATATATATATATATATATATATATATATCATTTGTCAAGAGTATATATGTCCAATCTATATGTCATTTAAAAAAAGAGTCTAGGGAGGTATTTTTATAGGTGATCTTAGGATTACTAGTATTATTTGGTTTAAGAGTCACTTAGTAAAGTTCCAAAATAGTTGGTTATGTTGTCAATCTAAAATTTGTGTCATTGTAAAAGTCTGAAAAAATTTAAAAATTGACTTACGAAAACATTTTCGGTGTTACCCAATGTCCAATGTTTTTGGAGAATAAGGTGAATAATATTGTATTTCTGATTATATTTTTGAAGAATTCAAAGAAGGAAAATGTGTTTGGCTTTAGGGGCTCCACCCCTTGACCCCACGGGCATTGCCCTAGGACCCTACAAGAGGTGCTGCCCCTTGACCCCGCTGGAGGTTGTAGCCCCCAGACCCTCGCTTTGGAATTTTAGAACCAAAGAAAAGATTTGTGGGGAATATGCATCGACACAAGGTGGTTTAAATTTGAGATCCATGCTCCAATATATTGAGTAAGTAGTGACATTCATGAAGGACAAAGGCAACAGAGGCTGGAGGTCAATCAACGACCTCTCATAATTCACTAGTGATGGGGCCGCACAAAGTTGTGGTGGCATTGTGTGTGTATGTGTGTTTTCTTTTATTTCAGATTTACAATATGATTTCAAATTTCTTGTTTGAATAAGTGAAATGTTCACATTGATAGGGGGAACTGAAACATGGTCTCAATGTTCAATTTTCCCTCTATTCAGTTTGTATTCAGTAATGGTTCCTACATATTCTCTGAAGGAGAGACATAGTGGACATATGAAAGCACAAAGGAAAATAAGCAACATGATATCTGGGTTGTTGGTTGACCTGTAAAACCATCCTTTTTTTTAGGCTGCTGGTTTTCCTGTAAAACCATCCTTTGTTTTAGGTTATTGGTTGACCTACAAAACCATCCAGATCATGAGCACGCATGGGCGGCCAGCTGCAGAAGGAAGTGTGATTATTTTTTCTACATTGTCAACATTAGGGAAGTGTATATTGGGAATTAATAATGTTAATAATAGGGGAGTGAATGTTACAAATATATTGTGACATTATTAATAAATTATAATATTATTAATAATGAGTTAATACAACTCATATTAATAATATAGTTAATAGTTGTGTGGGATTGAATTTATTGAATAAACAACTCACGTAACTATTTTGGTGTAGTGAGAGATATCCTAGGGATAAGTTTGAGAGATTCATGGAGAGTGATATGAGGGATTGAAGATGAAGTTTGACTCCACCTTTGTAGGAGATTAAACATTATAAAATGTAACCTCTATCATTGTAATTGATATCTCAGATGAATTCAATTTGCATATTATTATATTCATTTTTTATTTCTTATTGTGTAGTTTGTATCATCTGCCTCACCTTGGCCTTGATTATCGAGTTCATTAACCTCCTTGTGCATCGCGTTCACCACCAGTTCATCTTAGTGATCAATCCAACTCGGTGGCTGATTTGGAGCTTATACCAATGCCTTGTGGGTCCTTCATTTGTGTGGAGAACTAATCTCTCCCCAACTCGTACTCTCTCCGACCTCTCGCAGCCGATGCGGCCACATCAGGTTTTCCCCACACACACCTCCTATACCGCATAGGCCACCTGAATAAAAATCCCAATGCATCACTCTAATTCAACTGCCCTTGACCGAACGCATGGTTTGTTGACCTCCCCTTCTTCTACATTATAAAGGATGCAGAAAGTTCAAGTTTTTCTCACACAAATATCACAACATGTTTGGGCTCTACGAGAGATTTCTATCTACATCAGTCGTAAGGCCTACCGCTGAACTTGCCGATGGGTTGCCGAGTTTTCTCGGTGAGCCAACTCTTTCCTTTTCCATTTTCCCCAAGGTTTTCACCTAACCATCATTCAACTTTTCTCAAACCAAGGTCATTCTTCATGTTTTCAGCTCGTCATTCGGCTAAACCTAGACCTTGGCCTCCATTTTCATTAAGACTCGCTAAGTTATTTCCTTCAAATCAATTCATTTTGTATTGGCTCACCCTCCATTTTTCAAGCCAACCTGAGTTTGTTTTCATCTTATGTTATATCTTTGACTCCATTTAGTGATTCATTGCCTAGTTTTGGTTAGCGAGTTGATTCACCATTCAAATTTCACATTCTTCATCAATGTGTCAACCCTCTTCCACCTTTTTCCTGCAAACTCACCATTATATCTCGCCCACTCATTATATGATCTAGGCCGAGTTTGATCATACTTTTCTCAGTTCCATTTATAGCATATGAGCTCAATAAATTTGAGTCCCGAGCTTGCCATGTCTTCACCATGTTTTGAACTCGATCCTGGAGCTCAATCCTCCATTGCTCGATGTGTGAGCTCAATTCAAGAAACCTTTGTACCTTATGATGAATAGTTTGGTTGCTTTGCATCTAATGCAAATCACTGTGATCTTCAACCCAACTCAATGAGCTGGGAGAGCTTGTCGAGTTCCTCCATTTAGCTACCAAACTTACGTAACCCCGAATCGTTGAGTTGATAGACTAACTTGGAACTGAGATATATAATCTTTCTCTATCAATTCGGTGAGCTCAAAAGTGGCTCAGTGAGCCACTTAGGGGACTTAGGAAAATTTTTGTTATTTTCTCCATTATCCTTGTATTTTTTGTCAATCTTCTGAGAGTTTCCAGTGCTCCAAAGCTATATGACAGTGTTCTAGATTGACGTTGGGAAAATCAACATATTTTTACCATTTTACATACAAGTGTACCCCGCAGCTTGATCCTCTAATCAGAATAAGACTTTAAACTTGACGAAAACCCAAAAGAGGAAAAAATTCCTCTTGGGGCTTCTAACCCTTTAGGGACACTATTGATGAGGGGCCCTATCCACTGGTAATTGTTTGCACCTCCCGAATTGAATTGTGGGTTCGAAGCAACTTCTTTGATGGAAGCTTACCCTGTTGTCCATTTTCACCCGAGAGGTAAAAATGGATAACACTACCTTCGCGGACCTCTTGGAGAAGTTATAAAACATTTCTCTTTTAACATTGACTTTGAAGTCACAATGTTGTATTTATCCAATGCAAAACAATGACCAAATGAAATATTTTCCCAATTTTTACATTGATGGAGAGAAATCACAAGTCGGTTACCATGTTCAATCCCTGAAAAATAAATGGTTAACATCTTCATCTCAAACCTTAACGGTGAGCTATCCTTTCACTCGCAACTGCGCTACCTCCATACTTTTGAGGAAATCATCGAGAAAGGATCCCAATTTGAAAAATCATTTATTTCTAAAGGATTGATCAAGACTCATTTTAAAGACAATGGGCACAATCACAATAAAAATAACAATCAAAATACTAGCACTCATCGCAATAAATCCTTGTATGTCAACCATAACCACAATGTCATCGATAATAGTGTTTAACCAAATTTACATAATAAAATTCATGGAATAATAATTTATCATTCATTTATTTCCATATGTACATTCACAATATATTAGTCATATATATAGGCTTCTAGATAGGCATAACAACTCTAACAATGCATAACTATATTCTCTCAACCACTCACTAATTACATAAATTTTTATAACACTAATAACAATTTACTCCACCACATTATAATATATTCTCACATATATATTATGCAAACCCCCATGAGCACTAATAGGATTATTCCTAACATTCCCCCCCTTAGTGCAAACATGGTAGAAAAAACATTCACACACTTCTCTGCAGTATGCTCACCCCTGTGACATGTCCATCTCTATGACTCATGACCTTGATCCAAAAGAAAGGCTCTCTCCTTCCATGGTTGTAAACAGGTTTGCCAGAAATCTTGACATGAACATGAACCTATCAACTATCCACCTCATGTGGTTTTCTGGATCTCCCACAAACCTTTTCAAGATCCATGAACTGACTTACTCTGGTGCTTCTATTCACCAATAGGCTTGTACATCATAGAAGTATATAGGAAATATCTCATAGTAGAATATATTTCACACATATCGGAAATGGAATATTGTGTTCTATTCTCCCCCCCCCCCAACAATGTGAAATTTCCATTATTCTACAAAACTATAAAACATGAACTATGAAATGAATACACACACTGAAAATGCCGAGAAAAAAACACACACACATCACCAAATATGTTGTGTGGCCCCGTCGCTGATGACTGAAGAGAGGACGCTGGTTGTCTTCCTTCCTCTATTGCCTCCATCCTCCAATAACATGCTACTAACTCAACCTAATTTGGATATGAAGCTCAAATGTTTCCACATTGTTTAATCTTCCCTCCCGCAATGTGAAACACTTTATTTTTCTGGACGTCGGGTAACACCGAAAATGCGTCCATAATGTATTTTTTCAAACATCGTATTTTTCAATGAAATTTAAATAAATGAGAATAGGATTAAAAAACAAACACTTTTTCCAAAAATGGCACTCGATTTTGAGGTACCAAGGAAAAGTTATTGAGGTTTTAATTTCCCGTAAAAAAGGCTCAATTTGAATTAAAATTGGATCAATGATTAAGAAATTGCTCTAGATGAAAAACAAATTTATCGTGTAACCACTCATTAGAACTAGGAGGAAACCTGCCTCCATAATGGATAATGATGAAGGATTTGTAATGATTCACCTTTTTTGAAACACCTGACAACTTTTGTTGCAAATATGTTAACATCCATATCTGTGAATCATGTTGGAATTTTGTAACAAACTTAATGTTGGGCATATTCTTTTCTTGGGAAAGAAGGATCAAATATAATTGAAAGTTATATAATGCATGTTTTTTGACATGCAAAAGGTCGGAGAAACTTAGAATTTCATGGGAAAAAATGGGAAAAATCCCATTCTCTGAGAAACCGCCTGAGAACCATTTCTAATTCCTTTTTGCATCAGATTTGTATCATGTTGAGTTGGTTTCAGTTGTAAAGACATCAACAAGCTTTGAGATTGTTCTTATAACATTCCCCTGCTAATAAATTTGGTCATTCTAGATTATTTTGTGTTGTCTCTTGGCAAAATTTGCATGCATTTATGTTTCAGAATGTTTTCAATTTGTGTTTCTTGCTCTTGTTGCAGTCTTATGTCTAAAATCTCTCTTAATCATACATGGTCTCATTTCTTGTTGATAGTTTAGTGGCATTTGTAATCTCACATTTAGAAGAGATTTCATTAGATAAAGAGATAAATAGATTTAAAATCACTTTAGCTTCCCTGAATTTAGAGATTGTTTGTAAACCTTTGGGTGCACCTTGGGTCATGATAAAATAAAGGTTTTTGGATGCTTTGTTGGTTCATCTGCTTCAAGATTTTGTGGTAGGTTGTCAAAGATTGTGTGGAAGAGTGCAAATCTGGGCCTCCATTTGTTGCACATATCCTAGTTGAAGGAGTACCTTAACCCCTTTAAAGCATTCTGTTGTTTAGGTCTTACAAATTTCTTACAAAGGTCCTCAAAGAATTTGGAAAATTCTAGTTAATCTTGTCTAAAAATCTCCCATCAAAATTCATTCAGAATAACTAATCCTACCCCATACTACCCTGCATTGCATTCTGGGTCAACAAAATAATACAATCCATTTACAAAAATGCACAAAGAAAATCAGAATCATACCTTGTCTTCAGTAACCCTTTCCTTGCATTGAAATTATCTCCATAATCTTGAAGCGACAACTTGTGAAAGTCAGATTTGGAGTGTTGATCATATTTTTCCAAGGCCTTTTCATACTACTTGACTAGATTGAGGGATATCTTCATCTCCTTCACCATTTGAGGGTTACAAAATAGGTCTTCTGACCTTAGTTCAAAGGCACAACTTAAAACACATAGGACAAGATCAAGTCCTATTTTAGTGCTATCTATCTCTCCACAAATTTGAGTACCAGTTAGATCACATCCCTAGCTAAAAAATGACATATACATCATGATCTATCTAACTTCAAGCTTCATGCCATATCTCTTATGCTACTTAGGTTGAGAAGGAGAACAAATTTGGGTAGCAACGAGGGAGGTCAGGTATAGGGAAGGTCACTTGTCGATTATTATCCTCGCCTATCACTTTTTTATTGTACATTAACCTTTTGTACCCTTTTACTTCTCTTAACACTTATCTTATTAATAATTAACCTTTATAAACCTTTTTCGTCACTCTTCTCACTTGCTTTGTTAGAATTTGATCACACTAACCTTTTCAAAAAATTGTCTCCTTTATATACTCATTTTTTCAAAATTTATAACACATCACTTATCTTGTACAAGGATTCTCCCATCTTAGCATTTATTTTTCTAAGAATTCCATAATCAGATTTTCACTTTCAAATATTCTTCTCTTCATCCCTCTTGACATTCTCTTTGTTAAGGGTAAAATCTAACAATCTTTTCAAATCCCTCATCCTTCTAAACATTCATGTTGTTAAGAGTTAATTATATCAAATAATTTTCACTCCTCATTTATTTCATTCACTTGTAATGAATCAAGTAACCTCTTGTCATCACTAAGTATCTTCCACCTTAACATTCTCTTTGTTAAGGGTTGAGCAACTTTGATTTTCAAACTCTTCCATTTTTACATTCACCTTGTAAGGGGTTGATTACTCTATCACCATTTCACACTTCGTCTAACTTAACATTCACATTGTTAAGGGTTGAATAAATAAAATATTTTCAATATTCCTTCCATCTTATCATTTATGTTACTAAGGTTCACATCGTTCAATCATTTCCTCACCTCTTCCATTATAGCATTCACTCACCTAGAGGTTGATTAATTTTCATCCCCTTTTCAACTCTAGCATTCACTTTCCTATAGATTGAGTACGTTTCTAACCATTGCACCTCTTCCATCCTAGTATTCACTTTACTAGAGGTTGAGTACGTTTCTACCTTTTCATCTCTTCCATCTTAGTATTCACTTTGCTAAGGGTCGATATTTCATACATTCTCGCCTCTTCCATCTTAGCATTCACTTTGTTAAGGGTCAAGCTTTAAAATCTTTTCACCTCTTCCATCTTATCATTCACTTTTCTAAGGGTTTAATTTTCTATCACACCATTCATCACTCTTCCCCATTTTTCATTACAATGGCGGATTCACACAATTCATCATTTTCAAAGAAATGAAAAATGATGAAAGACATTATTTCAGATATGCAAAAATAATGCAAGAAATTCAAATTTAATGAATTTTTCTTACCCTTTCGGCATTTCCAAAATCTTTCGAGATGCCCTATTTTGATAAATACAAGGGAAAAACTTATCCAAGAGAGCATATCAAAGAATTTTTTGCAGCATGCCACGAAAAGGCATACAACGATACCTTTCTCTTGCACCTCTTTCCTAAGAGTCTAGGAGGACAATATTTGGACAAGTTATTACACCTTCCAAAGGGATCTATAACTACCTATTATCACCAAATCACAACACCCTTTGTTTTCTTAGCGTGTGAGTGTGCTAAGGAAAACAGTGTGATTGTGTAACATGGTACCATCTCTCAAGCTGTGGGACTTGCTACTTGAGATGGACCTCCAGAAAAGGTTCCTCCTAATCTATTGCAAGCTAACTCTAATAAAGGAAAACTATTGACTATCTCTATCCTATAATTTCTAGGGGACTAGGGAGATAAAACTACATTATATAGGTGGTGTACCAAGAAAAGGGAGTGGGAAAGACTCTCCAATGTGTGGGAATGAAAATAAATGCTGATTAGAGAGGGTGAGAACACTTCTCCATGGTCTAATAGTAGCACTCACAACATCATTTCCATGAAAACACAACAATGATAGACCCTAAAAAGTGAATAATGAGGCACAATACAACTATAAATATAATGAAGAGGCAAGAAGAATGTAATAAACATAGTTAAGGGAAGAAAATATCCACAAGTTTGCATATATTGCTTCATTGATATGCAGAGTTTGATTACAAAGCAATAAAAAGGCTTAGATCAACATGCAAGAAGTCTAATGTGAAGACCTGCAACACATTGATGCTCCAAAAAAAGGAATATTTTTGTTGCAAAAGTAATCCCCCCTTTCAAATGAGAAAGCACTTCAATTTATAGAAAAATGGGGAGAGAGAGAGAAAGAGAGAGGTTGTTTGTAAATTAATATTTTTGCCTTCCACTTACTTGCAAAGTACCAAAAGTGGGTGAAAATGTTGATTTCTGACCTACAAAATCCATCCCATACTACCACATTACTTGCAGCAGAAGGAAAATGGCTAACCATGCTCATTTATTGTCATTTCAACCACCATTAAATTTCCATTCTAAACTAGGCTCTTTCTCTACAAAATTCACCCCCCAAAACTCCATCGATTTCTAGATTTCTTAATTTTTGTGTTTAGAGCTTAGATTCATGATTTCAAGAAGACCACTTTTGTGCGAGTTGGCTGAGAAACACAAAATTTATGCCCCTCTAAGCACCTACAACTATTTTTGGTTTTTCAAGCATTCCCTTCTATTCCAGGATACTAAGCAATTAAATTTTGGCTGGAAATCATTATTTTAAATACTTCTCCCTTTTCTAATGTTTTATGCATCATTTAAATGACTTGGGCATTTAAAATATGGTGGGCCCCTTTTAAAATATTTGGGGACCCACTGATTTTATGTTTCTATTTTAGAAAGGGTGAGTGTATGTTTAAATCTCATATTGATAGCTAGCTTGGCCATTTTGGCTGAGCTGGTACCTTGCTATACCACCAACCCACTTACTCCATGCATCGGACCCCTTTTATTTTTATGCGGTGCACTGGTCTCGCATTAACCTTGGGAGTTTCTCAAGACCTCTCACGGCTAAGAATTGGTCGAACCATATCCACCTTTTCTTTTTGCTTTGGTGCACACTTCTGCATTGCCATTGATGGCATGCCTAGCTCAACTATGAATATCTCCACATCACGGCTATTGTGGACTACGCCTTGACTCAGTGCATGGGTCGCTTGGACTCACCAATACCGACTTCTACTGCACTCTATGCACCGCGATGAAACAATTTCATGATATCCTTGGTACCTGAGTGTCCAAGGTCACTACGGATCATATGAGACACCGCTATCTACATGCATTGCATGGAAGGTCAACCCCTAAATTTTGGGAGCTCCTAAGTCCCAGTGAGGCCCTAGTTCACTTAGGCTACCTAGGACCCGATTCCCAAGCCTTCTGCCACAACCATCATTCTTATCATGCTCGAACTGATCTCAGGCCTTCATGTGTTAATCTTTTCACTAAGGTTCAAGTGGGCCATTTGTAGCACCCAAAATCTACATTCACCTCTATGAAATTACCTGAGTTCATTCATTTCACTCACTTCATTTTACATTGGCTCACCCTCCATTTATCGAGACAACTCAAGTCCATTTTCATCTTCTGTTATATCTTTGACTCCGCTTGGTGATTTATTTCTTGGTTTTGTTGTCGATTTTACTCACCATTCAAATTATGCATTCTTCATCAATGTGTCATGCATCTTCCACCTTCTTTCTATGAACTCGCCATTATAGCTCACCGGTTCTTTGTATGATCTCGATTGAGTTTAACCATACTTGGCTTGGTTCCATTTATAACAAATAAGCTCAATCAATTTGATTCCTAATATTTTCATGTCCAAACCATGTTGTGAACTCAAGCCTATAACTCGATCCTACATTACTCGATGTGTCACATCATTTCAGGACACTGCCATAACTTGTGATGCAGAGTTCAATCGCTTTACATCTAATTCACCTCATTGTGACCTTCAACCTAACTTGGTGAGTTGGGAAATCTCGTCGAGTTCCTCCCTTCTGCTGTCATACCATCATAGCCCCAACTCATCAAGTTGATTGAATAACTTGGGAGTGAACTATGTAACAGTTCTCTTTATCAACTCGACAAGCAGGAAAATGGCTCGGTGAACCACTTAGGGGACTTAGGAAAAAAATTGTATTTTTCTCCATTATCCTTGGATTTTTTGTAAATCTTCTTGGAGTTTCTAGTGTTCCAAATCTGTGTAAAGGTGTTCCAGATTTCCCTTGGGAAAATCAACATATTTTTTCCATTTTTCTTGCAAGTGGGCTTCATAGCTTGATCCTCCAATCTGAATAAGACTTTAAACTTGATGAAAACCAATAAGAGTAAAAAATTCTTGTTAGAGATTCTAACCCTTTAGAGACACTATTGATGACGCCCCCAAACCATTGGAAACTTATTGCACATTTCAGATTGACCAGTGGGTCCAATGCAACTGCCTTGATGCAAGCTTGCCCTGTTGTCCATTTTCACCTGAGAGGTTAAAATGGATACCAATTTTGGTCACTAGTAGGGCCATCTTAATATTAGATGTAGTTGACCAGCTACCTTGAATCATCCATTAGGCATGGAGTCCTCTGAAGAAACTCAGAACTGATTTGGGACTAAAAACTTTCACCTCGGAGCCTCCTGATATGTTACTACTTGGATCAAAGACTCCCTCTTGTTGCTTACATTTCCCAAGTCTTGTAAGAAAATAATGAAAATTATTTTTTGAGAATTAAAAATTGTCTTAAAAATCAAATTCTACCTTTCCCTTCAACTGTGATTTTTGCAGCTAAATGATGAACCCCTATAACTACTGTCCCAACATATGATTGCTTGGAAGCTATGACACACCGCAGAGTCTGGAGTAAAACATATGCTGCTTCAGACATCATGTAACTCTATTAAAATCTGATTTTCCTTTCTCTTTCTGAATGTTCCACCCCCATATGCTGCTTAGAATGCTGCCAAATGTTGGAGCTATTCACATACAAGTTGGGGCTTTTGCAAACTCATAACACTACTATCCACTACCGCAAGCTTCCCCAAACTGATTTTTCTAATTTGGTAGAGGGCATGAGAATCCTAGCCTCTTATATGAAGGAGTAAAAGAGTGAGGACATCAAAATATTCTCCTTAATATAATTTTAGTTTCTATGCATTTGAAATTTCTTGAGGATAGTAACTATTGCTTGCAAATTTGAGTGTCTTTGATGTAATTTCTCTTTTTGGGAGAATGATGAATTGTATAAGGAAAACACTAGAAGCAATAGAGCATGTTCCTAAGGTAAATAACGAAATTTAAAATCTATTCTAACAACAACAACAATGTGCACAAGTAATTGGAGGAATTAAAATCCTAAACTACTATATATAAGGGTGAGATGTTACTTCTAGTAGCAATGTTTGAGGTAGATTCCATTTACTAGAATCTGGAGTTATTCACCATCCAACTTAGCTAGTCAGAAATAATTTTTATTCTTGAATTTCATGATCATGTAGGGAACACTCCATATTGCATCCTACTTGGAATTTTTTCCCAGTTTTTCTCGATCAGCATCCCATTTAAGCACAATGTCTCTCTCTTGGAATGTCCTGGCCTTAGCTTTCTTGTCAAATCTTCTCTTCATCAATTTCTGATCCTTCTCCATGGTTTGCAATGCATGATATATTTTTTCTTCTAACTCCACGAGTTCTTCATACTTGAATTCCATGGGCTCAAATTTGGAAAACTCTATTTACTTCATCATCTCTAATGTTGGAAACTCAAGTGATATGGGTAGAATTACTTATTTTTTGTATACCATTTTGTATGGAGAGATACATGTAGACCTATTCAGTGTGATTCTATCATCCTAAAAGGATGATTTGAGCTTCGTATGCCAGGATCTCTGATTTTCACCAAGATTCCTTATGATTCTTAACAAGTTCTTGTTTGTAGACTCTGTTTGGTCATTACCTTTGTGGTAATAGTTAGATGAAGTGCTGAGATATATTCCATTTCTAACAGCCCATTTAGTGATCTTTGTGCCAAGAAATGCAAGATCATTTTCTGATATGATATTGGCCACAATGTCGAACCTTATGACTATTCCCTCATAGAAGTCTAATATGCTTGATTAATTTTCCTCCTTGAGTTCCACCACCTCAATCCACTAGGTTAAGTAATATGTTTCCATGAGAATCCATTTATGGCCTTGGCTCAAGTTTGGATTAATAACTCCAATGAAGTCCAATCCCCATTACATGAAGGGTTGGTCTACTGATATTGGATAGAGGGGCAGTGCTGCAAGTTTTTCCTTCCCTGTGAAGAATGCACATTTTTGCGATTTTTAATCTAATTATAACAATCTTTAAACAATGTGGACCAATAGTTTCAAACTTTCATGATCTTGAGAGATGTTACTCATGGAGAAAATTGGCCTCAAGCCTCTCCATCATGAAACTCATGAATCACTTTCTTAATATGATTTGTTGGGACACACCTTAGGAGAAATCCATTCGCGTATCTCTTAAATAAGATGCCATCAATGAGAGCATACGAAATGGATTGTAATCTAAATTATATTTTCTTTTGTTTTATCAGCTCTAGAGGGCATAAAATTGTTACAAGATAATTCACGATGTCTTGATTCCAACATGGAGTGGGCACATCATCAACTAGTTGTTCTTGATCATTTTGTAGCACTAAGACAATTTCTTCTTCACTATTTACTTCAGCATGTTGTTTGGAAGCTAGTTACTTGCATAGGACTTTACCACGAAACAACTTAGTCACCTTTATTTCAATATCATATTCCATCACCTACGTAATCCAGCCTTTTCTTTTCTTATTCAAATATTTTTTCAAGAGAAAGTCCTTGACCCTATCATGAGATACTAACAACTAAATCTTATTGTTTGATACTAAGTTTCTGAACTTCTTCAAGCATCTAATAACATCTAATGTGTGCTTTAAATGAAAGAATATCTTACTTCATAATGTTCCAAGATCCAGTTGAAGAATGCTATAGGTTGCTTTGAACCTTCTTTATTAAGTCGTACTAGGACGGTTGAGATTGTATCTGAACCACCAAAGGCGTAGAGAATGAAATCCTTAGAGAATTTTGGATTGATAAGATTCAGAGCTCGAGATATATCATGTTTGATGGCCTTAAAACTCTCCTTTCCCTCTGTCATCCATTTTAATGCCATATTTTTCTTCAACATCATAGTCAATGGTTTCACCAAAGTAGAAAAATTGGGCACAAATCAACAAAAAAAATTTATTCTCCCCAAGAAACCTTGGAGAGCCTTCTTGTGACTTGGAAATGGGAGTGCACGAATAGCTTAAACTCTCTCAGGATCAATTTTCAATCCTTCCTTTGAAAAAATTTGGCCCAGAAACATGTCTTCATGTGCCAAGAAAATACATTTTTTTGGATTCAAATATACTCTGAATCTTCTACATTTTTGGAACACTTGCCTAAGGTGAAAAAGGTGGTATGTTGCATTTTTAGAGAACACAGTAATATCATCAAGATAAATAAGAACTATCTTGTTAATCAACCCTTTGAAGGCCATATTCATTGCTCTTTGGAATGTAGCCCCAACATTTGACAGTCCAAATGGCATCTTCCTATTAATGTATGTTCCCCATTTTCTGGAGAAGGTTGTTCTGAGTCGATCATCTTCCTTCACCATGATTTGATTGTAACCTAAGTATCCATCCAACAATGATAAACTCTCCTATCCATCTACTACCTGCAACATTTGTTCCATGGAAGGAAGCGGATGGTGATCCTTGAGTGAAGCACTATTTAGATCCTGAAAATCCACACATAACCTGAATAATCCATGTCTCTTTCTCACTAGCACCAATTTTGCTACCCAACTTGAGTGTTTGATAAGAAAGATGATGTTAGCCTCTATTAGCTCATTTATTTATTTTCTCATAAGGTTTTCAATATGAGGATTCACCAGCCTTTGCTTCTGCCTAATGGGCTTAGATTCTGAATCCAATTCAATAGTATGTTGTGCCAATTTTGGATTAAAACCTCTTAAATCTTTATAATTCTAGGAAAAGATATCTGGAAATTCTTGAAAATTTTGGATGGAATCTAATTTCTCTTAAGGAGTACTTAATTTTCTAATTTGCAGTACTTTTCCTTTTTCAACTAAAATAGGTTTCAAGTCTTCACCCTTTACCTAAATGTTTGTCTTTTCTTTCCGGAATTGATCATTGGGGTTGAATATTGACTCCAAAGTTACAAGACCCTTTCGCAATTTTTTTGTTCCCAGCTGAACCACTTGATCTTCATATTGTTGTTCAAGTTTTTCTTAGTTCCTAGTAGAGAACTCAGCTTCTTCTTGTAGAAAATTAATGATTTTTTGATGACTTTCAAATACTTGCGAGCTGGTATTATTATCCAGAACAACTGACCTTACAAACACTTTGATGTGATATTAGGTTTGTTCATTTTTTATACTTTCCACAACATCAAAAGATGCTCCAATCGTTACAAGTCTTTTTGCAACCTCATTCTTCTTCCTCGGGATGGAATTGATGTTAAAAGCTTCAAAATCATCAATGAGATCCCATACCCAGTTCTTGTAATTCTTCAAGATATCATTTTAGCAACATTTTGTCCTCTAACTTGGTTCATGAACAGCTCACCATCCCCAAACACTTGTAAATTTTTAATTTCCTTATTTATTGCCCAATGCAATCCATGAATCAATGCTTCATACTCAATTGTGTTTTTCGAACAAGAAAACTAAAATGAAAAGATGAGTACTATTTTGTACCTTGAGCTAACATAAAACTTTCTCCTCCTCCAACACCTTGTCTACTTTTTGAACCATCAAATAATGACTGCCATACTTCATTTTCATCCTTGAGATCTGATTTGGTGATGCTTGGGAGAGATGGATTCTCTTCATACAAGCAATAGATGCCTAACTCAACTTCTTCCATTTCCCTTTAAGGATCAAAAGCATGTATTTTGTTTTCCCATTCATCAAGATTTAATTCTAGAATTCTTCCAACCTTGGTATCCACTTCATAAGTGCTTGGAAAATATTCTTGATCAAAATCTGAGTAATTTTCATTGATTTTACTTTATACATGAGGCTCAATATGGAATTTTGCAATAGGTTCCAATCTGATTTTAGCCTTAGCTCCATACCTCATTCTGAATAGCATGTTTCACCAATCAATAGACAAGCATCCTCTAATTTTAATTGTGAAGTCTTAGGACAAGCACAATGGAAAGAGTGGTGGAAAATCTATGACTGATACATCCTGCAAGACTATGACATTGGGGCATGCGTGCAGTATGAGGTTCAACCCTTTGACTATTCCAACTGTTCCCATTATTGTCCCATCCAATTGCAATACTCCTTTTAACACTGGCTAATATTTTAATCCCAGTTGATCAGATATATGCTTTGGCATTACGAAACTACTTGCTCATGAATCAATCATGTAATTGTGTAAAATATTTTCTCTAATAATTAGATAAATGTAGAATGGGGGAGGCTTCATGTTTTTACCTTGTTGACCTCCTTGACTGCATTCTTGTGGAGCTGTATTAGTGAGCACATTTTATCGATCCTTGGATGGTTCATTTGATGCAAACCAATTTCCTATGGCTGCTTGCAATAAATCTCTTCGGCCTGGGATTGTGAGGTTGATTGCATGGGAAACACCATTCATACTCTTGTGTGATGTTGTTTTGAGTTTGAACTAAGGCCCTGGATGTAGAGACGGTATTAGGATTGTAAGGATGAAAGTGCCTATTAGTAGGAGGTTATCCTTATTTTTGAATAGTAGCTTGAACAGGTGATCTGTTTGGCTGATATGGAGGTCAATTGGATTGGACTTGAGGTTAGTATGATCGAAAAATTTTAGCTTGCTACCTCTTAATTATCACCAACTCATGTCCTAAGTTTTGTAATTGCTTCATAACTTCTTGAAGCTCATTTAAAGTGCTAATAGAAGAGGTAGAAGCTTCATTTGAATTCTGATTTTTTGGGTCAGTGATGAGAGCTAATGTAGGAGTTTTACTGGAGCTTGGATTCCCCAATTCTAGATAAAAAGGAATAGGTTGCCTAGGTGCAAGTTTACTGGCTTGAATCAAACAATTTTAAGCTCTAATAAAAATGTTATAGGCTGCGGGTAAGGTCGTACCACCCAGAGATTGTATCATCATGGCTACATCATAATTTAAAGCTTTTAAGAAGTAGAGAAAATCATCTTCATTTTCTAGCCTGATAGAAATTGGAATCCTATCCCATGTCCTTTGAAATCTAAAATTGAAATCAGCCATCTGCTCATTTAGTTCCCTTTTCATTGTATTTAATTGCTCCAATAGAGATAAATTGTTTACCTTTTTTCCAAATTGGACACAAAGAGTTGTGCACAATTGATCCCAATTATTAATCAATCCCGCTCCTAGGCTTCTAAACCATTAGAGAGATTTTCCTTTGAAAGAATAAGCCAATAATTTGACATCCACATCCATCTCATTGACCTCATGGGTTGCACATACATTTGTAATGTCTTGAATGTGATCAATCGGATTTGTATGGTTCTCCCCACTAAATTATGGGATGTTCTTCAATGCTTCAACTAGGATTAGGTTTTGTGCATTTAAGGCAAGTGGAATACTACCTGTGAAGTTGAAAAAAGGATTTAGAGGTGGTTGATGGGCCATTCTGATAGGCTTGAGAACTCGTGTTGATTGTATAAATGGCCTACCAGGTGGAGGTGTTGACAATGTTCTATTTGGTGGAGATGGGTATCTTTGAGCCCTTCTTCCTCTCCTTCCTTTGACTGGTGAGAGTTGCAAGTATTCAAAAACACCTATTCTCTAGTTCTTGGCCTTGTTTGAATCCTTCTCATATATTTAATAAGCTTAGTATGCTAAAACCAGTTGAAATTTTTCCTTTGGAGTTATCAAATGTGTTATTACAAAGCCTCTTAAGACTAGAAATCATAATAATAGCACACCAATCTTGTTGCAATAAAAAAGAAGACTTCTTTTTGTCCCACCGGGCATGCCAGAATTCTTATCAAGTAGTAGAGGTAGCACTGTGGATAAATATTTTTACAATGGAATACCAAATAAATCATGCAACTTTGAATGTGTAATGTCCCACCAGCTAAGATGTGTTGAACTACATTACAGCTCAAGATTTTGACTTAAAGTAATATCCCATCACGTGTACCAAATCTATTACCACAAAATCATGGTACCCTCTATTTTCTTAGCATATGAGTGTGTTAAGGAAAACATTGTGAATGTATAACATGGGTACCATCTCTCAAGTTGTGGAACTTGATACTTGAGATGGACCTCCAGAGAAGGTTGGCTCCTCCTCCTAATCTAGTGTGAGATAACTCTAATGAAGGAAAATTGTTGACTATCTCTATCCTATTCCAAGGGATCATGGAGAGAGAAAAAACTTGAAAGTGAGAGAAAATACATTACATAGGTGATACGTAAAGAAAAGGGTGTGGGAAAGACTCTCCAATGTGTGGGAATGAAAATAAATGTTGATAAGAGAAGGTAAGAAGACCTCTCCACAGTTTAATAGTTGCACTCAAAACATCATTTCCATGAAAACCTAAAAATGATAGAGCCTGTAAAGTGAATAAAGAGACATAATACACCTACAAATACAATGAAGAGGCAAGAAAAATGCAATAAACACATACAAGGGAAGAAAATATCCACAAAGTTGCATCTATTGCTTCATTGATATGCACAGTTCAATGACAAAGCAAAATAAAGGCCTAGATCAACATGCAAGAAGTATAATATGAAGGCATCCAACACATTGATGCTCCAAAAAATGGTACATTTTTGTTGCAAGAGTAATCCCCCCTTTCAAATGAG
The DNA here is from genome assembly GCA_019776745.2 of Taxus chinensis. NCBI lineage: Eukaryota > Viridiplantae > Streptophyta > Pinopsida > Cupressales > Taxaceae > Taxus > Taxus chinensis. The sequence continues at coordinate 383,621,759 of CM034155.1, read as the reverse complement.
AAATCACTTCAATTTGTAGAAAAATGGGGAGAGAGAGAGGTTTTTTGAAAATTCAGATTTTTGTCTTACAATTACTTGCAAAGTACCAAAAGTGGGTGAAAATGATGATTTGTGACCTAAAAAATCCATCCCATACTACCCCATAACTTAAAGTAGAAGGAAAATGGTTTTCCATGCTCAATTATTGCCATTTCAACCACCATTAAATTTCGATTATGAGCTAGGCTCATTTTCTATAAATTCTACCCCCAAAACTTGATCAATACTTGATTTTATTGATTTTTGTGAGTTGATCTCGGAGACACGATTCCAATGAGTCCAATTTTACACAATTTGGCTGAGAAACACAAAATTTATGTTTCTCTGAGTGCATGCAGTTATTTTGGCTCTCCCAATCCTTTCCTCATTCTTGTCGGACTGCACATTAAAATGGGTAGCTAAAAACAATAATTTTAATATTTTCCCCCGTTTGTATAATGATTTGCATCATTTTTTTTAAATTGGATGACATTTTAAAAATTTGGGGCCCATTGATTTAATCACTTCCATTGCCTTACATATTAGAAGGGGCCTAAATGTTTTAAATATTTAATGCTTGAGCCAGCTTGGCCAGCTCAGCTGAGTTGGAACTCTCCCTTACATTGCATTCATAGGCTCCCTTTATTCTGCGTTGGTGGGATCCTCATCCTAGTCATCTCACCATTCACATGGAACCCCTTATACCTCCTAGCTCGGCCCCAATGCTTTTTGCTCGGTGGACCATTTTGCCACATAGTTGGCCGCCTTATAGCTCCACCCTAGCATACATTGCACGTTTAGTGCCAACTTGGCGCATTTCACTGTTACAAATATATTGTGACATTATTAATAAATTGTAATATTACTAATAATGAGTTAATACAACTCATATTAAAAATATAGTTAATAGTTGTGTGTGAGTGAATTTGTTGAATAAACAACTGACGTAACTATTTTGGTGTGTGAGATAATAAAGGGATGTGAGAGATATCCTAGGGATGAGTTTGAGAGATTCATGGAGAGTGATATGACGGATTTAAGATGAAGTTTGACTCCACCTTTGTAGTAGATTAAACATTATAAAATGTAACCTCTATCACTGTAATTGATACCCCGGATAATTTCAATTTTCATATTATTATATTCGGTGTTTATTTCTTATTGTGCAGTTTTTATCAGTGGTATCAGAGCAGGACATTCTTTAGGAGCCAAGAATGGAAATTAAATTATGAGTTTAGTATGTGCAATCCATAGAAAAAAATGTGTGTGCATCCAATAGGATTCTCATCTGAAGGCATTGGAAACTTTTCTAGCTGTGCATAGCTCATCATGTAGAGATCTGGCTTGCAAGTTATTTTTGATCGATCCATTTGCTTTCATGTATGTATATGACCTTCATTCAATTAGACTATGGAAAGAAATTAAAATAAAACACGTATTATATTATTTTCATTCTCGAAGATCCACATATCTATGCATCATTTGTTCATTCTGAGCTAACTACGAATAAAAGAGGGGGATCTTCTTGCACATGTCTCTATCATTCCAATGAGAATAGATAATGTGATTAGGCAAGTCTGTTTAAAAAAAACAATCTACAAAAAAAAAATGTCATATAAAAAAATTTACAATCTATATTTTTCTATAATTTAATAGGTTGAAATAAGGATATGCACAGAAATGACAGCCAAAATTTCAGCCTAACCCAAATCCTAGTTTTTGAGAAATGCTGAAAAAAAAACATCAGTTCGAATGGATGAAGGAGACGGTCAATTTTGAAGAATCTAAAGTTTTGATATACAAATTCATCTGCTAGTACTGTTTGTGGAACCAAATAATTGTATTTTTTCTTGATGTAGATCACGACACATGCACAATTGAAGCTAACAATGACATGTAGTCAAGTATTACATAGCTGATCACAGAATTCAACATGTCTAGGTACATAATAAGTTTTTTATTTTAATTTTGTATGTCTGGTCAAGTCATTGTATACATCCACTATTGCATGCGTCCATCATTATTTTTTTTAAGTCCTCTCTTGTTTTAGATTCCACCAGGGATAATTTTAGTGGTGAATATTTTTAATATGGTGAATATTCCATTTTTGAAAAATTTGAAAAGGCAAATTTTTTGGTGCAGGTCAGTGACCTATTCACCTAAAAATTACAGTTTAATTTTTTTTGGGGGTCGGCTTCGCCTAACCTTGAAACTATCACCTATATAATCCTAGATTATTTGCCAGGTAGAACACTACTAGCTCACTCATACCACCTGGGGGAATATGTATTATCAAGTACAGTAAACGTGTGATAGGAGGGCAGAGGTTGCAGATGTGTGAAAGAGTGTTTATTGACACGCAACGGGGAGATTTTGTTGACATGTGATAAGGAGAGTTTTTTGACACGTGAAAGGAGTGCAGAGGGAGTAAACGCATGACAGAGTTTTTTTAATGCATGACACAAATTTTTTTTTTTCGTGCGACACAAGAGGGAGGAGGCTGCAGACGCATAATAGAATATTTGCTATCACACATCAAGAAGGTGGTTGATGCATGTCAACCACCTTCTTGATGCATGACAGCAAATATCTGTCACACATATGCACCGTTTTGTCACACCACTTAAAAATTAGATGAAAATTTGTTGTCAGACCCCCAAAAAATATGTCTTCCCATGAAACCGGTTCCGAGGATATTCGCTAGGTATTTTCCACCTTCGATTTCTAAGAGGTCTCTTCAAATGAACCCTGGATTCCACACAATGAGCCTAGTGTTATTCTAATATAGATGGTCGCATATCTAAATGAAGTCTTTATTCATTATCAAATTTAATATTAAAAATCATTAGTTGGTCATTAGATTCATCCTCTAAAAGTATATATATATATATATATATATATATATCATTTGTCAAGAGTATATATGTCCAATCTATATGTCATTTAAAAAAAGAGTCTAGGGAGGTATTTCTATAGGTGATCTTAGGATTACTAGTATTATCTGGTTTAAGAGTCACTTAGTAAAGTTCCAAAATAGTTGGTTATATTGTTAATCTAAAATTTGTGTCATTGTAAAAGTCTAAAAAAATTAAAAATTTGACTTACGGATGCATTTTCGGTGTTACCCAAAGTCCAATGTTTTTGGAGAATAAGGTGAATAATATTGTATTTCTGATTATATTTTTGAAGACTTCAAAGAAGGAAAATGTGTTTGGCTTCGGGGGCTCTGCCCCTCAACCCCATGGGAATTTCCCTAGGACCCTGCAAGGGGTGCTACCCCTTGACCCTGCTGGAGGTTACAGCCCCCAGACCCCCGCTTTGGAATTTTAGAACCAAAGAAAAGATTTGTGGGGAATATGCATCGACACAAGGTGGTGTAAATTTGAGATCCATGCTCCAATCTGTTGAGTAAGTAGTGACAATCATGGAGGATGGAGGCAATGAAGGCTGGAGGTCAATCAAAGACCTCTCATAATTCACTAATGATGGGGCCGCACGAAGTTGTGGTGGCATGTGTGTGTATGTGTGTTTTCTTTTATTTCAGATTTGCAATATGATTTCAGAGTTCTTGTTTGAATAAGTGAAATTTTCACATTGATAGGGGGAACTGAAACATGGTCTCAATGTTCAATTTTCCCTCTATTCAGTTTGTATTCAGTAAGCAGTGGTTCCTACATATTCTCTAAAGGAAAGACATAATGGACAGATGAAAGCACAAAGGAAAAGAAGCAACATGATATATGGGTTGTTGGTTTTCCTATAAAACCATCCTTTGTTTTAGGCTGTTGGTTGTCCTGTAAAACCATCCTTTGTTTCAGGTTATTGGTTGACCTACAAAACCATCCAGATCATGAGCACGCATGGGCGACGAGCTGCAGAAGGAAGTGTGATTACTTTTTCTGCCTTGTCAACATTAAGGGAGTGTATATTGGGAGTTAATAATGTTAATAATAGGGGAGTGAATTTTACAAATATATTGTGACATTATGAATAAATTGTAATATTATTAATAATGAGTTAATACAACTCATATTAATAATATAGTTAATAGTTGTGTGGGATTGAATTTGTTGAATAAACAACTCACGTAACTATTTTGGTGTGTGAGAGATATCCTAGGGATAAGTTTGAGAGATTCATGGAGAGTGATATGAGGGATTGAAGATGAAGTTTGACTCCACCTTTGTAGGAGATTAAACATTATAAAATGTAACCTCTATCATTGTAATTGATATCTCAGATGAATTCAATTTGCATATTATTATATTTGGTTTTTATTTCTTATTGTGCAGTTTTTATCATCTACCTCACCTTGGCCTCAATTATCGAGTTCCTTAACCTCCATGTGCATCACATTCACCACCAGTTCATCTTAGTGATCAATCTAACTCGGTGGCTACTTTGGAGCTTATGCCAATGCCTTGTGGGTCCTTCATTTTTGTGGGGAACTAATCTCTCCCCGACTCGTACTCTCTTCGACCTCTTGCATCCGATGCGGCCACATCGGGTTTTCCACCCACACACATCCCATGCCATGTGGGACACGTAAATATGAATCCCGTGCATCACTTTACTTTGACCTCCATTGACCGAATGCATGGTTCATTGACCTCCGCTTCTTCTACATTACAAAGGATGCAAAAAGTTCAGGTTTTTCTCGCACGAATATCACAACTTGTTTAGGCTCTATGAGAGATCTCTATCTGCATCGGTCATAAGGCTTGTCCTTGAAACTGCCAATGGCTTGCCGAGTTGGCTCAGCGATCCAACTCTCTCCTTTTCCATTTTCCCAAGGTTTTTCACCTGACCATCATTCAACTTTACTTGAACCGAGCTCGTTCTTCATGTTTTCATCTCGTCATTTGGGCTAAACCCAGACCTTGGCCTCCATTTTCACTGATACTTGCTAAGTTATTTCCTTCAAATCGATTAATTTTTTATTAGCTCACCCTCCATTTCTCAATCCAACTCGAGTCCATTTTCATCTTATGTCATATCTTTGACTGCACTTAGTGATTCATTGCTTGGTTTTGTTAGCGAGTGGATTCGCCATTCAAATTTCACATTCTTCATCAATGTGTCGACCCTCTTCCACCTTTTTCTTGCGAACTCACCATTATATCTTGCCCACTCCTTGTATGATCTAGGCTAAGTTTGACCATACTTTTCTCAGTTCCATTCACAACATATGAGCTCAATCAACTTCAGTCCCGAGCTTGCCTTGTCTTCACCATGTTTTGAACTCAATCCTAGAGCTCAATCCTCCATTGTTTGATGTGTGAGCTTAGTTCATGACACCTTCGTACCTTGTGATGCATAGTTCGACTACTTTGCATGTAATGCAAATCACTATGACCTTCAACCCAACTCGGTAAGATGGGAGAGCTCGTCGAGTTCCTCCCTTCAGCTACCAAACTTATGTAGCCTCTTATCATTGAGTTGATCAACTAACTTGGAACCGAGATATATAATATTTGTTTATCAATTCGGTGAGCTGGAAAGTGGCTCAGTGAGCTACTTAGGGGACTTAGGAAAACTTTTATTATTTTCTCCATTATCCTATGATTTTTTGTGAATATTCTTAGAGTTTCCAGTGCTCCAAAGCTATGTGAAGGTGTTCCAGATTGACCCCGGGAAAATCAACATATTTTTTCCATTTTACTTACAAGTGTACCCCACAGCTTGATCCTCTAATCACAATAAGACTTTAAACTTGATGAAAACCCAAAAGAGGAAAAAATTCCTCTTAGGGATTCTAACCCTTTAGAGACATTGTTGATGAGGGGCCCTATCCACTGATAATTGTTTGCACCTCCCGAATTGAATTGTTGGTCCGATGCAACTTCTTTGATGGAAGCTTACCCTGTTGTCCTTTTTCACCCGAGAGGTAAAAATGGATAACACTACCTTCGCGGACCTCTTGGAGAAGTTCATAAAACACTTCTCTTTTAACATTGACTTTGAAGTCATAATGTTGGATTTATGCAATGCAAAACAATGACCAAATGAAATATTTTCCCAATTTTTACATTGATGGAGAGCAATCGCAAGTTGGTTACCGTGTTCAATCCCTAAAAAATAAATGGTTAACATCTTCATCTCAAACCTTAACGGTGAGCTATCCTTTCACTCGTAATTGTGCTACCTCCATACTTTTGAGGAAGTCATCGAGAAAGGATCGCAATTTGAAAAAGCATTCATTTCTAAAGGATTGATCAAGACTCATTCTAAAGACAATGGGCACAATCACAATAACAATAACAATCAAAATACTAGCACTCATTGCAATAAATCCTTGTATGTCAACAATAATGGTGTTTAACCAAATTTACACAATAAAATTCATGGAATAATAATTTATCATTTAATTTGTTCTAGATGTACATTCACAATATATTAGCCATATATATAGGCTTTTAGATAGGCATAACAACTCTAACAATGCATAACTATATTCTCTCAACCACTCACTAATTGTGTAAATTGTTATAACATTAATAACAATTTACTCAACCACATTATAATATATTCTCACATATATATTATGCAAACCCCCATGAGAACTAATAGGATTATTCCTAACATTCCCCCCCTTAGTGTGAACATGGTAGAAAAAACATTCACACACTTCTCTGCAGTATGCTCACCCTTGTGGCATGTCCATCTCTATGACTCATGACCTTGATCCAAAAGAAAGGTTCTCTCCTTCCATGGTTGTAAACAGGTTTGCCACAAACCTTGACATGGACATGAACCTATCAACTGTCCACCTCATGTGGTTTTCTGGATCTCCCACAAACCTTTTCAAGATCCATGAACTAACTTACTCTGGTGCTTCTATTTTCCACTAGGCTTGTACATCAGGTAATTATATAGGAAATAGCTCATACTAGAATATATTTCACATAGAATGGAAATGGAATATTGTGTTCTATTCCCCCCCCCCCAAATGTGAAATTTCCATTATTCTACAAAACTATAAAACATGAACTCTGAAATGAATCAACACACTGAAAATGCTAAGAAAAAAACACACACGTCACCAAATATGTTGTGCGGCCCCATTGCTGATGACTGACAAGAGGACATTGGTTTTCCTCCTTCCTCCATTGGCTCCATCCTCCAATAACATGCTACTAACTCAACCTAATTTGGATGTGAAGCTCAACTATTTCCACATTTTTTATTATATCTTCCCTCCCGTAATGTGAAACACTTTATTTTTCTAGATGTCGGGCAACACCGAAAATGTGTACATAATGTATTTTTTCAAACATTGTATTTTTCAATGAAATTTAAATCAAAGCAAAGAGGATTTTACAAAAACACTTTTTCCAAAAATGGCACTCGATTTCGAGGTACCAAGTAAAAGCTATTGAGGTTTTAATTTCCCGTAAAAAAGGCCCAATTTGAATTAAAATTGGATCAACGATTAAAAAATTGCTCCAGATGAAAAGAAAATTTATCGTGTGACCACTCGTTAGAACTAGGAGGAAATGAGGATTCCAAAAATGTCAAAGGCGCAAAAAAATAGTGTTGGAAAAATATTAATTTGGCTAAAAAAATGTAATAGTTTCCCTTAAAATGCAATTATTAAACAAAAACTATAGTAAAATCAAATATTTTGAACTATAGTCTTTGCTAAAAATTAAAAAAAAAATAGTCAATCAAAAATGGCTGCAAAAACTCACGGCTTCATTGAAGTGACATAATGATTTGCTGATAATTCCACAACTAGAGCTCTATTTTATAAACCTAAAGATGCATTGGAAAGGTGCTTTCAATACCTCGGCAATGGTACTAACAAAATTTGATTTCATCACCTCACCTAAAAGTTGTTCATGACTAAGTTTTACTTGAATTTGGAGTTGTTCTTCAATGCTAAACTGCAAAGGTCATTGTCTGCAGGTTTCTTAATTATTTTTTATTTCTGTTCACTGCTCCTTGCAAATACTTACTCAATGTTGAATTTGATCCATGAAGAATGGTCGAGATGTCCAATTCTTTATATTCATCAATGCAAAATTTCACTAACTAGACCCAAATGAACAATGCAAGAAGGAGACAATGATTTCACCAAGATTCACAATGCAACATTCGAAAATAATGATCAGGGTCATGCTATTATTTTGGAAAACACTGATTTAATGCTCCTTCAGAAGGTTACATGCTTGAAAAGTATGAGATCTGACAGAGAGAACATTCAGAGGTCTGAATACTATAAATTTGAGGATGATAGATCATAACTTGATGGACATGATAGGATCCATAGCAATCTATAACTAGAATTAGCACCGATCTGCTATAAAGTTATTTGACAGTTTGGAAGCATAAACAACTCTCAGACATAGATCTCTGAGCTATCAATTAAATGATGCACATGGTCTAAACTGTACCTTGGGTAGATTACATCAGAATGCAATATCAATAACAAAAAGAACAATTCTTGTCAAAGATCAGAGATTCGTGTGAATAAGGATGGGCCCCCCCAATACACCCAAATTGAATCACCTAAATATTCTGCATTGCAAATTATTGGAAGCATTGCAATAAGATGGTTACCTCTTCACAGACCTGAGCATGTATCTTAAAATGTGGATATGATGAAATAAGTAGAGCTTGGAAGGCTATACGGTCTCTTACTTACAACGAATTCCAAAAAATCTCCAAAGCATTAATCTCCAGTTTTTCAATCTTCAATGCATATTTGGCAATGTAGAAAATAGAATGAAATGACTGCCTAATTTCTGTCAGTAGATTCACCTGCTCTGATACCAAATAATGGTGTTTAACCATATTTACACAATAAAATTCACAGAATAATAATCTATTATTCAATTTATTCTGGATGTACATTCACAATATATTAGCCATATATATAGGCTTTTAGATAGGCATAACAACTCTAAAAATGCATACCTATATTCTCTCAACCACTCACTAATTACGTAAATTGTTATAACACTAATAATAATTTACTAAACCACATTATAATATATTCTCACATATATATTATGCAAACCTGTATGAGCAATAATAGGATTATTCCTAACAATCAATGACAGTATCATGGCTAGTCAAAATGTCCACAACATACATGAACAATCAACCAAAAAGCCAATCATATAACCTAGAGAAGATACTACTCCACACAAAGTTAAACGTTAGTTTACACCCCTCAGAGAAAGTCTCTCTAGTGTCTTTCATCAACTAAAAGAGGATAACATGATAAAATATCCACTTACAAAACCCTTTGATGTAGGAGAACCTAATCCATATTGGTACAAACCCAATACCTACTGTGATTTTCATCACATTGATGTCCATTCCACAGATAGATGTGCATGATATAAGAATTATTTCCAAGACTTAATTGATGACATAGTCATCTTTATAGATCCTGAAAAACGAAGCTATCACAACCAAAGACACGTCAACTACCACAACTTGTCACGAAGAGTTGAATGTTGTCTAAAATTCTATACATACTCTCACTCAACGAGATCATGACGAAGATAAAGTATTTCTCCCTCAAACCATTACATCTCTTCTCTAAATTTTCTTTTGTTAGTTCAAATGGACATTGAACATGTTTTGGAAAATAATCTTCTACCATCAAACCAGGACTTGACTCTACTTCAAGACTCCCTTTCAACCCTTTATATAATTGTAGACTCTAAAGAAGAGGGCCCATCATCAAACATTTTTGATCTTGACTCTATTCTTCCACTATTGGCTTTTATGCCTAATATCTCTAGTCTTGTTATAGAAACACAACCACAACAAGCTTAGACACTTGCAACAATGCAACCTTTCATGTCCATTATACCTCCCACGATCAATCTTGCAGGAATCTCATCAACGATGACCCTTACATGTTAATACATTTGTATGCGTGTATTCTATGAGGTATGTATACCTGGGCATATCCTTACACAACCTTTTCAAGATTTAATTGCAAATATATCATCAAAACAATTACTCCCCAGCCTTAAAGGTGTAACATTGAATGTTTGTTCTCTACAACCTATAAGCAGCCTTGGATATACATCTAGAAATCAATCATTATCTCCTTTCACTCTTCCATTCACGGATGAATATGAATCTCAACATATTCTTCACCTTGACAATCCTCCTCTAACATCACATAAATATTTTTATCCCATCGAAGACTTGTCTAATAATACATCCATTGACTTGGATCTTGTCTGCCCAAGTCTTGTACTTCAAGACCTATCGAATCTTTTGATTCTCTCCTTTGACGTAGACCCTATCTTCCCAAGTCTCATACTTCATGACTCTTCGAATCTTAGAATTCTCTCCATTGACTTGAGTCTCGTATGCACAATTCTTGTACTTCAGAACTCATTAAATCTTCATATTCCTTCCTTTGACTTAGATCTTGTCTAACCAAGTCTCATACTTTAGGACCCATCGAATAGTTTGATTCACCTCATTGATTTCAACCTTGTCTGACCAAGTCTTATATCTCATGACTCATCAAATCGTTTGATTTTCTCCTTTGACCTGGACCTTAGGTAAGTGCACCAAGTTGGTGGACAAAAAAAGGGTCATAAGTGGACGTCATATTGCAAAAAATAGAGAAATCTCAACTTGTATGGATTATTAGCAATACGCGCCCTCAAAATTAGAAAACTTTATATAAATATGAATCGTAGCATCCAGAATCTAGTTTCTAAAATAGTAATTTAAAAAAAAAAGGACAATTTTACCTATATTAAACACTTAAACTTATATGACTTGGTTTTTGTTTTTGAAAAAACCTATAAGATTATATTCCGTTTGCCCGCAATTTGGATGACCAAATCTTGTTTTTCTTTTTCCTTTGGTGAAAATTTAGTTGTAGTTGTCTATTTTGGGATGAATTTTATTTTGTATTTTTTTGAGCAATATTTTTTTTTAATGATTTTTTCCGTGAAAGTGGTCTAAAAAGATTTAGAAAACGAAGCGCTCTCTGTTTGCCCGCCATAACTATATCAAAAAATATCGAAATCAAATATTTTTTTTAACGTGTATAGAATTTATCCACGCTTGGGATGGTATAAGTTTTATCAAATTTTGATAAACAAAAAAAAAGTTGTAGTCTTAAACATAGACATGAACATTCGCGGGAAAAATTTTCTTAAAGACCTATTGTTAGTAAAAAATTATTAAATGATATTTATCTTATTCTATTCACTTTAAAATCAATATTTCTACGAAGCTAACAGTCTCCCCTACGTGATGGCACCATTTTTGTGAAATGTTTTCAATTTTTCAGCATGGTTCAAGTCTGTGGAAGAGAAAATTTGAAGTTTTTTGACCCTTTACATTTCATAATGACCTTCCATAGCTTTAGTTGGGGAAAAATAAATATTTCTCGAGCCTTAGAGTCAGCTTTAATGATACAGATAGAACCAAGATTGTGGTTTTTTCAACAAGAACCATGATCGTGCTTTATAAACCGCGAGCACGGTTTATAAAGCATGATCACGGTTCATAAATCATATTTATACGCATCCCAATGTTCTAATTACCATGTGATTTTTACTGTTTGACTTTACCATACGAATTATTGCAAAATTCTGTCATTTTCTACACGTTTTTCTTATCACCGGAAGTAAAACATCATGGGAGACAAGAAACAAATTCAAAAAAGGAAGTCATTAAGTAAAAAAAACACCAAACAAATTGGAGGCAAAAAAATTTCAAAATGTGGAGCGAATGCGGAATCTTCGTGAATCAAGAAAAGGTTCATCTTCAACCCCTACTATTGTAATCAATTAGGAACCAAGTAATGTTTCTACTGTTAATGTTGAAGTTGAATTAAATACTCTTGATAAAGATGTTTTAACTGTCAATGTTGAAGAAGAATTAAATACTTGTGATGTAGAAAATGTTGAAAGTGAAAGAGACAATGAAAATGTGAATAAAGAAATTCAGGTTGAAACTATAGACAAGCAAAATTTGAGAAAAACACCTCCTAGGATTTTCCGTAAGAAACCTAATTTTTTATTGAAATTGATGAAAACATTTTGAAACCAATGTGTGACAAACTTTTTGAATGGAAAATCAGAAGAAAAGCCACTGAAATTTGGGATAATCATTTTGAAATATTAAATGATTCCCAAAGATGTCAGTTGTTGGTTAGTTTGATGAAATTGAATAAAATGAGACCTACATTAAACACCTTATGATTGACAACATCTAATATACGTGGTCAAACCTCTACAATTGTTGAAAACCTTCATGATGCATATCACATTTTTGGTGTTAAGAGATGCACTAGGGATAGTAATATTGTGCATCATGTACTTGCTACTAGTGTTGTAAGTGAATCAATAAAAAACAATGTTTGATTACACAAATAAGTCGAGTGTTACAAGTTAATCAAAAAAATATTATGAAAGCAATTGAAATACGTAATATCCTTCAATCACTCAATAATACCGATTTTTGGGCATTTTCTACTAGAGCACCACATAAGGAAAAATATAATATTGATTCTATAAGAAAAGTTGTTATTCAATTTTGGCATGATAACACTAGAGTTTCACCTAATACAAGAGATGTTGTAATATGGAAAGTTAGTTCTATTAATCGTGAACTACATCCAAAGTATTTCTTAGATATGACTCAAACTCATTTTTTTCATAAGTTTGAACAAGAGCATCTGGAATTAAATTTAGTCAACATTTTTTTGAAATGTTAAAACCATTCTATGTGAAAATCAACCACGCTCGCACAACTTGTTGTAGGCAACATGTTGAATTTGTTATGCATTATGCTAAATTTTTATGTATTCATTCTATTTTGCAGTCTGAAACTATGTTATAGGAATTTGGTGTTCAAGTTCCACCAATATCTTCTAGGGATTTCATTCCTACGATATTTTGTGAAAAAGAAGTTGAACAATTTTTTTATAGTCAAGATTGTTTAGATGGAAGTTGTGGTACATGTAGCGGATTACCTAAATTAGAAAGTTACATCCATGAGAAAATTGGAAGGTGCAATAGGAAATAATTTAGTTAAGTTTGATAAATATAAATCAATTGCATACCAGTTGAAAGATGGAAAAGAGTCTAAACGGTGTGAGCTAGTTATAGAACATATGCCTGTTTTTCAATTTATGAGAAAATTTAAGGATGAAATTGTTTATGACTATGCTATGTATACACATATAGCTCGATGGTTGGATGAACAGTTCAAGATATGCAAAGACACATTTCTTATTTGTACTATTGCTTCAGTGGTTGATTTTGTAGAGAATTACACATTGCAACCACAAATGGAGGTTCAATCACAATATTACAACTCAGAACAAGTTGCCATTTTTGTGCATATAGCATTTATACATTCTCCTAATAGTACAGAGAATGATCCATTTTTTTTAATAGAGTACCACTTTTATATCAGTGATACTTGTACTCATTCTACTGAATTTGTGCAAGGGTGTTTCTAGTTATTTTATGGAAACTTGTCTGATAGGGACATCCACTTCAAACAACATTATATATGGTCAGATAATTGCATGTCTCAATTTAAGAATGCATGAATATTTTATTGGATGAGCAGAATGCATTTCAAGATGGGTGTGTAACATATTTGGAGTTTCACTGAGGCTGGACATGGAAAAGGATAGCATGACAGTGTAGGGGAATGTGTGAAAAGAGCTCTTGCAAGAGAAGAGTTGAAGTACAAAGATGGTGCTAAATTGAAAGATGTAGAGATCATAGTGGAATGGTGTATTGAAAACATGGCCCGAGGTTTTCAAGAAATTTCCATGGTTTGCAAATATTTTTGGTTGATAGATGAACAACAAATTGCTAATTGTGAGGATTGCATGACACTCACTAGGTCCAATGATATGCACTCATTTTGTAGCTCAGACGCTACTTTGTGGGCCACATGGACAATAAATTTGACATGTTTTTGTGCATCTTGTATCAAATTTGTCACTACTGATTGTGATTCACAAGAATGGGTGGATGGATGGATTTGTAGGCCTCTAACTCCCCTTCTTAGTTATCTACCTCCACAAGCATTACAACTTGTTTCTACATATGAAGTTGCAACATCTAAGGACTTTGAGGAAATTTTGATTTTGGTGCGACAAGGTATTTATGGTTATTTACAATTTTTCTATTGATTTATGTCCATTGAAATTTTAATATGTACAATTTAAATTTGAGTTGAAACCTTTTTTTGTAGGACATGTGTATGTAGTTATTACAACAGAAAACAATGAAGAAGGAACTGACTATTTCTTATGTTATTGCATCGAGGAAAGAAAGAAGTTGACTTCTCCTATTATAGATGGCGAAGATATTGAGTACCCTACAGGGTCAGTGGTAGTTACTGGAACTTGGCTTCGACGGTATCCATTAAAAAACTCCTCTATTTGGGTGTTTGAAGACTTTGAGACACACAAGAAAATACTCTTATATTTGCATCTAGTTTTAGCGACAAATATTCAGCTGTATAGATATTGAGGAAGGCTTAATAACAAGATTCTTTGGAAGGTCAGAGAGTCAGATCATGAAACAATCATGTCCGCTATTCAGAGTAGATCCGATCATAATGGTTCATTGGAATGAATTTACAATGCCCATGTCTAGTATATATAGTTTCTTTGGTATATATAAATTTGTTATAACTAGATAAATTTAAGTTCATATATTTTATTAAATTTGTGTATTTTGTATATATGTAGTATGGTTTTGATTTGAAACTTAAATTTCTTTGAATAACACTTTTATATGCAGGTTAGTGGTGTCAGAAAATCTTCCACCTTCACGTGGTTGGCACTATTAGTAGAGACTTATGAATTCTCAAAGCTAAGAGAAGCTTTCATTGTTTTACAAGAAAAGAGAAGCAATTAACAATCATTTATGTACCTGTGGAGGGAGATCTCAGCTCCGGAGGAGGTAGCCCAGAAGGACCTGGAGCATAGAGAACTGAAACGACACCTCCCCAAGTGTTTACAAGACCATCCCTATGTGTGTGCACAGTCAGTTCGGTGCCACGACCCACCGTTTACAAAATATATCGTTTGACAGCGTTACATTGTCTCAAACTACACTATTCGGTGCATTTGTAAATAATAGGGTAGCAAGAGCACTGATTGGAGAAGGAAAAAACTGAGATAGTATATTGTAAAGGGTCCCTATGTCGAGGTTTAGGATTAAATGAGATGTCCTTAGGTGCCACGGAGTCTGTGTAGTCACCCGTCGAAGTTGAACTATTTTTTGGTCTCAATGCTCTTACATGACTACACCCGAATGAGGTAGCCTGGAAGCAACAAAATTTTCGTGCACTAAAAGGATGCCTCCTCTAGCATTCACCTAGCCACCCAGATGTGTCCGCATAGTCAGTTCAGTGCCATGACCCACCATTTACAAAATATACTGTTTGACAGTGTTATAATGTCTCAAACTACACTATTCGGCACGTTTACAAACAATCAGATAGTGAGAGCACCGATTAGAGAAGGAAAAAACTGAGACAACTTATTGTATAGGGTCCCTATGCTAAGGTGTAGGATCAAACGATACATCCTTAGGTGCCACAGAGTCTACGTAGTCACCCGTCAAAGTTGAATTTTTTTTTGTCTTGGGGATCTTAAGGGACTCCGCCCGAACGACGTAGCCTGGAGAAAACCACATTGTCATGCACCGAAATGACACCTACTCTAGCATTAACCTAGCCACCCAGACATTTCTGCGCATTCCGTTTGGTGCCATGACCCGCCGTTTGCAAAATATACCGTCTAACAGCATTACATTGTCTCAAACTACACTATTCTATGCGTTTTCAAACAATAGGACAGCGAGAGCACCGATTGGAGAAGGAAATAACCGAGATAGGCTATTGTAGAGGGTCCCTATGTTGAGGTGTAGGATCAAAAAATATGTCCTTAGGTGTCATGGAGTTGGTGTATTCACCCGTCGAAGTTGAACATTTTTTTGGTCTCAGGGATCTTAAGGGACTCTGCCCGAACGAGGTAGCCCAGAAGAAACCACATTGTCATGCACCAAAATTACACCTCCTCTATCATTCACCTAGCCACCCAGATGTGTCTGCATAGTCGGATTGGTGCCATGACCCACCATTTGCAAAATATACCATTTGACAGTGTTACACTATCTCAAACTACACTATTCGATGCATTTACAAAAAATAGGGCAGCGAGAGCACCGATTAGAGAAGGAAAAAACTGAGACAGACTATTATAGTGGGTTCCTACACTGAGGTGTAGTATCAAAATAGAAATCCTTAGGTGCCATGGAGTCTGTGTAGTCACTCATCAAAGTTGAACGATTTTTTGGTCTCAGGGCTCTTAAGGGACTCCACCCAAACGAGGTAGCCTGGAAGCAACCATGTTGTCATAGACTGAAAGGATGCCTCCTCTAGCATTCACCTATCCACCTAGACATGTCTGCATAGTCCATTTGATGCCATGACCCACCCTTTACAGAATATACCATTTGACAGCGTTACATTGTCTCAAACTACACTATTCGGCACATTTGCAAACAATAGGGCACCGAGAGCACCGATTGGAGAAGGAAAAAATTGAGACAAAATATTGTAGAGGGTCCCCACGCCAAGGTGTAGGATTAAACGAGATGTCCTTAGGTGCCACGGAGTCTGCGTAGTCACCCGTCGAAGTTGAACAATTTTTTGGTCTCAGGGCTCTTAAGAGACTATGCCCGAATGAGGTAGCCCGGAAGCAACCACATTGTCACGCACCAAAAGGAAACCTCCTCTAGCATTCACCTAGCCACTTGGACATGTCCGCACAGTTGGTTTGGTGCCACAACCCACCATTTGCAAAATATACCATTTGAAAGCGTTACACTGTTTCAAACTACACTATTCGACGTGTTTACAAATAATAGGGCAGCGAGAGCACCGATTGGAGAAGGAAAAAACTGAGACTGACTATTGTATAGGGTCCCTACACTGAGGTGTAGGATCAAAAGAGAAATCCTTAGGTGCCACGGAGTCTGGTAGTCACCTGTCAAATTTGAACGATTTTTTGGTCTCAAGGCTCTTAAGGGACTCCGCCCGAACGAGGTAGTCTGGAAAAAACCACGTTGTCGCAGACCGAAAGTATGCCTCCTCTAGCATTCACCTGGCCACCCACACATGTCTACATAGTCATTTTGGTGCCATGACCCACCCTTTATATAATATACCATTTGACAGCGTTACACTGTCTTAAACTACACTATTCGGCACATTTGCAAACAATAGGGCACCGAGAGCACCGATTGGAGAAGGAAAAAACTGAGACAAGATATTGTAGAGGATCCCCACACCAAGTTTTAGGATTAAACAAGACATCCTTAGGTGCCATGGAGTCTACGTAGCCACCCGTCGAAGTTGAACGATTTTTTGGTCTCAGGGCTCTTAAGGGACTACACCCGAACGAGGTATCCCAGAAGCAACGACATTTTTGTGAACCAAAAAGATGCCTCTTCTAACATTCACCTAGCCACATAGACATGTCTGTGCAGTTAGTTTGGTGCCACGACCCATCATTTACAAAATATATCATTTGACAACGTTGTACATTGTCTCAAACTACACTATTCAACACGTTTGCAAACAATAGGGCAGCAAGAGCACCAATTGGAGAAGGAAAAAACTGAGATAGGATATTGTAGAGGGTCCCTACATCGAGGTGTTGGATCAAACGAGACATCCTTAGGTGCCATGGAGTCTTCGTAGTCACCCGTTGAAGTTGAACAATTTTTTGGTCTCAGGGCTCTTAAGGGACTATGCCCGAACAAGGTAATGTTCAAAATGGTTTGAATAATTAAATTGAAATAAAAAACACATATGTAGGTAATGTTCAAAATTTTGAATAATTAAATTCAAATAAAAAACACATATGTGGAAGAACTAATAATTGTTTATTACATTTTATAGGTATAATGCACCATGGCCATTAAATCTCGATGGATCAAAGTTATATCAAGACTCAGAGACTGGAGATAAAAATTTTGAACCTACGAGAAATGATGATAGTGTAAATACACATAATCACTACATATTACAATTGTGGAGAGAAAATGTAGATTGGCAACCTGTTCTTTCCAAGCATGTCATAGTCAAGTACATTGCAAAGTATGTAGCAAAAGTGGAGAAAACCTCTGAAACTTATCATCAAATGTTGATGCGGATTGCAAAAATTGAAAACCCAGATGAAATGGCAGCGACAACATACAGGATACTTCTAACCGAAACAATTATTGAAAGAGACATTGGTGCACAAGAAACATGTCACATGTTGTTGGAGCTCCCTTTAGTAGAGAGCAGTAGAGTATTTGACAATTTGAATGTTGCCCATGAGGTGTTCAAAAAAGTAACAACTGATGGAGATGACCATGAAGGACATGCAATAAGTTTCAATGACGGGTACAAGAATAGGCCTTTTTCCATGGAGAGTGTGTCTCTTATTAATGCCGCTAGATATTGGACATATAATCCAAGGAGAAAATGGGATAACAAGTGGGAGGTCAGGAGTTTGGCAGCTATTGTGAGAGTGTTCCCGAGGTTTTCCTATGTCCCTTCGCAGGAATCTCATAAATGGGTTGATTTTTGTTGGTCAGATTTGTTGCTTTAAAAATTCATTTCGGGATATAGAGAGAGATATCAGACTTGATTTTGATTCAATAAGTTCAAACTGGGAATCATTCCATTATAATCCATGGCATGTCGACATGAGGATTGCAGTAGAAGACGTTGAAAATAACAATGATTCTGAAGAGGAAATTAATCAACATGTTCAACATAATACAATAGAACATGATTGGGAAATCATGTGTAGGCTTCATCATGGTCAAATGTTGCAAGTGACATAAATAGATATGTTGGGAAGGAGAGATATTGACAGACAAGCACCGTGGAATGATGCATATC
This sequence comes from Taxus chinensis, assembly GCA_019776745.2. Lineage (NCBI taxonomy): Eukaryota > Viridiplantae > Streptophyta > Pinopsida > Cupressales > Taxaceae > Taxus > Taxus chinensis. The sequence continues at coordinate 383,602,811 of CM034155.1, read as the reverse complement.
GAGGTGAAGAATACACAAGTAAAGAGATAATATTCATAAGCAACATGAAAGAAAATGGATTGGTTATAGACGATGAATTAGCCCCAAATTTCAATTACGACACCTTGGGTGCTAAACAAAAACAAGAACTTGATATAATAATGACAAATTATAATCAATGTCGAAATAACATTCCATTGCTCATGATAGTTAAAGGAACAGTAAGAACAAGAAAATCCTATTTGATTGGTGCGATTCATCAGGAACTTTTTGATGCATCATTCCCAGAATGTTCTCCTCTTCTATTGCTTGCATCAACAAGAGTTGCAGCTTTTAATATTGGCACCTCAACTATCCATTCACAACTTTGAATCCCTAGTACAGATTTTGCAGAATTGGAAGGATCGATACTTGTAACATTCCAACAAAATATCTGCCACATAAAATATGTATTGATTGATGAAATGAGCTTCATTGGACAAAGTTTGCTAGAAAACATGGATTCCCAACTTCGTCAAGCATTCCCTGAAAGAGGAGACATGAGTTTTGGTGGTGTTTCTATGGTTTTGGTAGGAGATTTGGGGAAACTTCCTCTTGTTACCGATAAACCACCATACAATAGTAATATGCGCACAAAGCTGTTATGGGAAGCATTTGGAACAGTTGTTACATTGGATAAGGTATTTAGGTAAGGAGGAAGAGATGAAGAAAAAAAATGTTTTCGACAACTTCTGGAAAATCTTAGAGATGCGAATCTAACACTGGATGATTGGATGTTTTTAATGAGTAGAACAAGTTCTGCATTAGACAAAAATAACTACGAAAAATTCTATAATAATATTCACTTGATGGCAACAAAGATTAACGTTAATAACCACAACAACAAAAAATTGCATTCATTGAAAAGACCTATAGCAAATAACATTACAACTAGAACATGTACCGCCAACACACTGGCAGGAGGTTTGAATGACGAACTTGATTTAGAATTATTAATTTCTAATGATACAAGGGTTTCGCTAACATCCAATCTTTGGATAGAAGCAGGTCTTGTAAATGGAGCTCTGGGATATATTTGAAGCATAGTATATGCACTTGGTAGTGGTCCACCGAACCTGCCAATGTATGTAATGGTTGAATTTGATAGTTACTTTGGAATACCATTTGAATATAGAACTCTGTGTACCATCCCAATTGCACCAATATAGAGGGGACGCACACACCAATTACCCTTACATTTGGCATTGGCATTGACGATACATAAATCGCAAGGTTTGACTCTTTCCAAGGCTACAGTTGATATTGAAGAAAGAGAAACAATGGGGTTAACATTTGTAGCTATCTCTTTAGTGAAGTCATTACAGAGTCTAAAAATATCTCCGCCATTTTCATATGAACACTATGCAAAGATGAAGAATGGAAAACTACTTTCGAAATGGAAGACTGAGAAAAAAAGACTTATGTCCTTGGAATATAAATAATGTACCATGTGTAACACACATTTCATTCTATGAATTTGTCATTACATGTGATGTACATTATGCATTTCAATTCATATGAAAAATAGGTTGTATTTTTTTAACTTGATAATACGGTTACTAATAAAATCCATAAGTACTTTGTGTATTATAGACCTTCCTTTTTTTGCTCATACTCATTCTCTTAAGAGATATGGTTACTCCTTTAAATGCGTTTATGATGTTCCTTGTAAGATATTTGATTTTATTCATGCACGAACAAAATTCCCCCTTATTTTCTGTACTTTATTTTAGATATTATTTTTTGCAACTCCAACGGTTACTACTAGCATACCTATATTTATATAAATATATGTAATATTATGCCGAGAGGTATATATAGTAACATATATTTATATATTATATAAAATATATAGGTGCCTTAGGAACTTCACCTCTCAGCATATTTTTACATACATATAGAACATAAATCAAAACATGACATGTAAAATATGCCGAGAGGTGAAGTTCACAAGGCACCAATATATTTATATAATATATAAATATAGGTATGCTAGTTATTTACACGGCACGACATAGACTCCTCAACTCAATATATATATATATATATATATGAAGATGCCTCTCGGCATAACAAGTTGGTAGACTTGATTTCTAGAGTAAAGAGGAAGGCTAGTAAATATTATATATACATATAACATATTCGGGATAGCTGCTTTCATACAGAACGTTTTATAGGATGGACCTCAAACATGGAAACAAAAATGTGCATTAAAAAGATACAATAAGTACAGAATAAAATAAGGTAAATTATATCAAAATACACTCCCTTTTTTTTATAACCAGCATAATATACAAATCCAGAGATACCACAAAAAAATCTAAACACTTTCACCTAAGTCATTACAGTTTCACATTTTTAAACTATGGCTTGAAAAAACTGGAAAAATTTTGTGAGTTTGTTAAATGTTATTTTCTAGAAACTATTGTATTTAGCAAAGGTGCTTCGAACTTAATTCAGACTTGATTGGTAGGGCAATATTTGAGGCAGGGCATACCAGTCCATGTGAGTGACTGAATCAGCCCATGTATCATATTACATGAATTGGTCACGTAAAAGTGTTTGGAGAAGCTTAAAATTTTCATGGGGACAATTATGGGAAGAAGCCCATTCTCTTAGTAATTAGCCAAAGTAGCAGCAAAGCATTCCCAAACTCAGCTTTCATGTCCATCATGTTAGGTTGGTTGTATATGTATAGCCATTCTACAAGCTCTGAGATTGTTCTTAGTAACATTAAACGCTGCTAGATCCACAATTTGGTCATATCTGGATTGAAAGATTCACTGTGTTGTCTCTTGGTAAAATGGTACGCCCTTTACTTATATTTAGGCAGTACAACTGTTTTCAATCGTTTTGGCCACTTTTCTTGAGCCATCCTGTTGAAATATGGTGTTTGGAATTCTCACTTTAGGGAGTGGAGTCATGCATGTCTCCATAATTTTGGTAACAACTTTAGTGGCATTTGCAAATTCTAGAATCAGGAAGAGAAATTCAGTCTAATGAACGGCTAGAATCAAATCTTAAATTGTAGCATGAATGCTTTCCGTGATATATAGTTTTTGAAATGGCAATACCTTTGGGGGTACCTTATGCGTATGATTTTTACATAGAAATTTCTACAGTATTTCAATATGCAAATAAGTATCATTTGGAAATAAATCACAAGATTTTGTGATACCAATCCATATCAGAGATTGCCTGTGTGACAGAAGTGCAGATCTAGGCGTCCATTTGATGCACAATTATCCGTTGTTGTAGGATACACCTTAACCTCTGATTCGAAGAATTTATGTTGTCATACAGTCAGATCACCCTTTTGCAACAACCTGTCCTCCAACATAGACACGTTGGAAGATCCTCAATTTTGGTTAGCTCTTGATTTAGAATTTCTACTATCCCATGTTCCAAAATTCATTTCAAATTAACTCATCCTACCTGATAGGTGCCCCTGCATTATATCCAATAGCCACCAGGTCTCAAGACTTTATCCACTTCAATCAAGTAGAGGCCATCTAGAGACCAAATTGGATATGAGTAGAACCCAATTTCGAACTTCCATACATATGCAAATTAACTAACTTCAATAGCTATACAATACCATAATCAGTCCATGAAATCAGACATCGGGAACAATAAGCCATGTCAAAGGCCATTGCAGGATAAGGAAGTCTACGAGTGCCTAGTATCCCAATCATAGTTGTACTTGTTCTTCATGTATACTCTTTGGAGTGAAAGACATGGTCAAAATATTGTATTTGAATAGGTAAGCGCCCAAGCTTGCAACCTACAAAATATTTTCCATAGTCATATTTCATGGCATTAGCTATCTAATCTCTATACCGACCACCGAATCTTGTACTCTACTTTGAACAGCATAATTTTTTAGTTACTGTTTTGTACAGTTCTTTCTCGGAAAGAGACCTGATTCCAAGTTAAAGATTTGGAATGTAATTACTTACAACTTTCAAGCCTTTACAAATATAACTAATGAGTTTGTTTGAGATATGTAAAAGGAAATCCTTCGTACCTTTTACAACTAGTAACAAAAAGTTAGTACTTACCCTTTCACTATTCTTTTACATATATGAACTTCTATAACATGATAGAAGAACATTTAAATATCTTGATGTCTTCAAAGGCCTATATAGTGTGAAAATTCTATTGCAGTTATTGATTATTAATCTCCTATCTTAAAAGATTATTTAACTTCCGAAAACTAATTCACAGCTAATATAGAAAAATAACACAACTGCAACTTCACTAATAAGAATACATAAAGAAATGTGTAACATAATGAACACAATATTTTCAAACAAATTGTCTGTGGAAAAACCCCTAAGGGAAAACCAGTTCTACAGATGAGAAATTATATTAACTTTAGCAAATTAAGAGATACAAATATTTCTTGCCTCTTACTGGCAGAACTTTGACAATCTCCCAACTTCTCCCATTGATATTCCCCCATTGCTATCCCCAACGCTATCACTGCGCCCTTGCTAACACTACAAGACTGTTTGCTATCACTGCAAACTTACAAACTCATTTGCTAGCACTACAAATGCCCAATGACCTCCTTTTATACTACTCTCATTGGAACACCAACGACCAAGATCAGTTATCAATCAACAGCTAAGATACATAACTTAACAACCATAACAAATTTGGTTGCAAGGTGTCACTAAAGGAAATCAATAATTAGAAAAAAATTAATAAATTCTCAACAATAAGATAACTATTATCTAATCTTAGCAAATGGACGAACAACTATCCAAGCTAACAAACTAACACTCCCTCTTAGCGAGGAAGTTGTTTTGCACAACACCCATCTTATCTCTGAAGAAGATAAATTTTTCCTTCCCCAATGCCTTAGTCAGAATGTCTACTACCTGCTCTGTTGTAGGTATGTATTGTAGCTGAATAATACCTCGCTGTACACAATCCCTGATGAAGTGATACCTTACATCTATATGTTTAGACCTATCATGAAACACTGGATTCTCAGACAACTTGATGCAACTCTTATTGTCACAGTGTATCACAGTAGTCTCAACCTTCTGACCGAACAAGGCCACTAGCAACTTTCAAAGCCATGTAGCTTCACATGTCACCATGCTAGTTGCAATGTATTATGCTTCTGATGAACTCAAAGCCACAGACTTCTGCTTCCTGTTGAACCAAGAAACAACTCTTGATCCTAAACTGAAACAACACCCTGAAGTGTTCCTTTTGTCTGTTGTACTGCCTGCCCAATATGCATCAGTATAGCCTATCAACTTGATTCCTTCACCTCGAACATATCTGATCCCATACTCAACTGAACCATGCAAATAACACAACACATGCTTAACCATTGTCCAATGCACTCTCTTTGGCTCAACCATGAACTAACTAAGAGAGTTTACTGCAAATGCTATATTCGGCCTGGTGTTGAACAAATACATGAGAAAACCAATTAACTACATGTATAAGGTCGGATCTACATCTTTGTCCTTAGATGTATCTACCTTCCTCCAATTAGTGATCATAGGTGTAGACATAGCTTTGCAATCCTTCATCTCGAATCTCTTTAAGATTTTAATGTAATATTTCCCTTAACCAAGGAGAATCTCTCCATCTATCTACCACACCTCCATGCCTAGAAAATAGTGCAGGAGTCCCAAGTCCTTCATCTCGAAATCTTCTGCAAGGTCCCTCTTGCAATCCTCTATGATCCCTAATGCACCTGTAAGAAACAAGTCATCTACATATAGAAGAAGAATGAGAGCCTCGCCCCCAACGACCAAGTAGTAGAGGTTAGCATCTGCCTCACTATTCACAAAGCTCATTTTCTACAAGTATGTATCAATGTGCTCATACCACACTCTAGGAGCCTGCTTGAGTCCATACAAGGCTTTCTTCAATCTGCACACGTGGGTCTCTTTGTTGTGTGCTACAAATCCTTCTGGTTGTTCTATGTATACCTCCTCCTTCAATTCACCATTAAGGAATGTTGTCTTGACATCCATTTGATGGATCTACCATCCCATCTGTGTTGCAAATGAGATTACAGCTCGTATAGAAGTATACCTGGCCACTGGAGCAAATGTCTCCTCATAGTCTATTCCCTCCTTCTAAGAGAACCCCTTTGCCACAAACCTTGCCTTGTATTTCTCAATGCTACCATATGCACTGTGTTTTATCTTGAAGATCAAGTGTGTGATCCAACTACTGCCCTATTTGTTGGTCTAGGCACTACCTCCCACACATCATTCTGCATTATTGAAGTATATTCCTCAACCATAACATCTCGCCATACCTAATGTTGTGCAGCCTCTTGATAGCTAGAAGGTTCACTATCTACCAACTGGTTGACTAATGCCACATAGTCATTGAACTTGGCTAGTTTTCTCCTCTGTCTCGTACTCTTCCTAGGAGCTCCCAAAAACTCCTGAGTATCCCTTTGTGTTTCTTAAACCTCACGGTTCCTGCTGCCAACTGTAGAGGATGAAATATCAACCTCTATATCTTCTAGATGCATATCCTGCTACACCAGTTGCTCCATAATATGTGAATCATCACTACTTGAGTCTATGCTTGTACTAGTAACTGTACTTGAGCTTTGTTGCCCTTGACTTGGACTTGGAGATTTTGTTGGCTACTGACTTTGATCATCTGCTGGAAAATATTTGGACCTTATAAACACTTTGTCCTCTATGAACTTGACATCACGTCTGACAATAATTCTTCTGGTCCCTGGAATAAAAATCCTATATGCCTTTGAAGTTTCACTGTACCCAACAAGGTACCCCTTCTCTGTAGTCTGATCTAACTTGGTACATGTATCTTCTGGAATATGAAAATATGCCAAACTCCCAAATATCTTGAAGTGACCTACATCTAGCTTCTTCCCTGTGAAAGCTTCCTCTGGTGTCATCTTCTCTAGTACCTTGTGTGGAACCCTGTTCTTAATGTAAACTGTTGTACTACACACCTCTACCCATAGGTAGTGGGGCATGTCCTGGTCATGTAGCATAGCCCTTGCTACCTCTGATATAGAATGGTTCTTCCTCTCAGCAACTCCATTCTGCTGTGGATTGTAAGGAACTGTCAACTCTCTCTTGATTCCTTCTCTGGTACAAAAATCCTGGAAGTCATTTCCTTTGTACTCGCCTCCATTATCTGACCAAAGAACCTTTATCTTCCTTCCTGTCGAGTTCTCCACAAGAGCCTTGAACTCTTGGAAGCAACTAAAAACCTCATCCTTGGTCTTCAAGAAGTATATCCAGGTCTTCCTAGAGAAATCATCAATAAAGGTAACATAGTACACATATCCTCTGAGAGACTTTGTCGACATTGGTCCACATACATCTAAATGTACTAGATCAAGAACACCCTTAGATCTATTGTCACTCCTTGGAAAAGATGCTTTTGCAAACTTCCCCAACACACATCCCTTACATACATCATCATGCTCTGTGCTCACCTCTGGAACACCTGTCACTGTCTCACGAAGCAATTTAAGTGCTCCATGATGAATATGGCCCATCCTCCTATGCCATAGCTCTCCAAGATCTCTAGGATTACTGCTGCTCATAAGTGCCTTAGGAGTATCAAACTGTAACCTATAAAGGTGACCACTCCTAACTCCAATAGTTATGGGTGATTTCCAATCCTTGTGCTTAATCAACACATGTGTCCCTCTAAAAAGTACATTATACCCTTTATCCTAAAGAATAGATACAGAAATCAGATTCATACCTAAGCCTGGCACATGCAAGACATCATGAAGTGGAACTATCTTTCCATTCTCCCTCTGAAACTGAACCGTCCCTTTCCCAACTGGGTTGAGCTTGGACAAGTTCCCCATAGAAATTTGGATATTGGTGTCCTCCTCCTTGTAACTGGAGAAGTACTCTCTAACTCCTATCATATGAAAAGATGCCCCACTATCTATATACCAAACACACTGTGAGGTTGAGCTGACCATACAAGCTATGAGTGCAAACTCATCTTCCATTCTACTGGAGAGTTCTTCTACACTTGTTGAAGCTGCCACCTACTTCTTACCCTTCTTCCTATCTAGGAAATCACTGACATAGTGGCCAAACTCGTGACAACCAAAGCACTTGACCTTAGACAAGTCCTTCTTCTTCTTCTCACTTTGATAATTTGATCCTTTGCTAAATCCCTTCTTTGCTTTCCCTTTTCCCGCTAGGGAAACGTTTTCTTGTTCTCCCTCACTTTTCTGACTCTTGTTGGCCCCATTGACAAGACTTAGTCTAAACTCCTCCTGAGTGAAATCAGTCCATAGTCGATCCCATCTCGGTAAGGTGTCTCGTCCACTAACAACTTGAACAAAAACATCCCACTATTTAGTAAACCCATTTAGGGCTATCCATACCATCTCATCATCGCTAGGGCTATCTGCAACAGCTGCTAACTCGTCCTTGACAAGTCTAAGTCTGGTGAGGTAACTTGTAACATCTTCTCCCTTGTTCATTTGGGTATTCTTCAACTTTTCTCTGAGAATCATCTTCCTATTGGTGGTAGCGTTCTGGTATAGATTCAGAATGGCATCCCACATCTTATTCCCCGTATACCTAACTCGGAGATGTGTGGAACAATATGATCCTTGACACCATCAAGGACAATCCTCCTCACCTTGGCATCCTCTTTCTTGTATGTTGCAAGCTGTGTTGTGTCTGTAGGTACAACTACAATAGTGGTAACATAATCCTTTATACCATTCTCTTCCAACAATAAAGAAATTTTGGCCTTCCAGACACCAAAATTTGAGGCACCATCCAATCTATCCTGATCTCTCAAACCAACTGAAGCCATCTCAAAGGATAAAAGTAATAAAAATTTAAAGAGATCAAACTAGGTTATAGAAACCCTCAATTTCTTTCCTAGGGAAAACCTTTTTCTACCCTTAACACTGCTTTGATACCATGTGAAAATTCTATTGCAGTCACTGATTATTAATCTCCTATCTTAAAAGATTATTTAACTGCCAAAACTAATTCACAGCTAATATCGAAAAATAACACAACTACAACTTCACTAATAAGAATATGGAAAGAAATGCATAACACAATGAACACAATATTTTTAGACAAATTGTCCCTGGAAAAACCCCTAAGGGAAAACCAGTTCTACAGATGAGAAATTATATTAACTTCAGCAAATTAAGAGATACAAAGATTCCTTGCCTCTTACTGGCAGAAATTCGACAATCTCCCAACTTCTCCCGCTGATATTCCCCCACTACTATCCCCAACGCTATCACTGCGCCCTTGCTAACACTGCAAGATTGTTTGCTATCACTGCAAACTTACAAACTCATTTGCTAGCACTGCAAATGCTTCTCCAAAACTTGTACTTTCCAAATGCCCAATGACCTCCTTTTATACTATTCTCATTAGAACACCGACGGCTTGAGATCGATTCTCAATCGACGGCTGAGATACATAACAACTTAACAACCATAACAAAATTTGGTTGCAAGGTGTCACTAAAGGAAATCAATAATTAGAAAATAATTAATACATTCTCAACAATAAGATAACTATTATCTAATCTTCGCAAATGGATGAACAGTTGTCCAAGCTAACAAACTAACATATAGCTTGTCAAAATAGGATTATGGAATTTTTCCACGGTAACAATTTTCCTTGAAAGAAAGACACCAAATCTAGGGATTGAATTTTATTGTTTGTTTGATTAATGGCTTACAACTTGAAATTTATTAATTGGTTGGTTAATGGTGTACAAGCATTAGCAACAAAAAAAAAAAAACATGAACAGACAAAAATGGTGTAAGAGTATACCACAAGTAGTTGTTGGAAGTTTTTATCACTAGAATGGGTAAATTTAGAAAATTAGAAAATAAAATAGGTTATAACTTAGAAAGGAAGAAAAGTAGTTCTAGAAGATGGGATGTAATTGTATGGGAAGAGGGAAGCACTATTATTTGGCATTGCTTAAAAGGAGAATTTATAGAAAAAATCTCTATCTTGAAAGATTTGGCAAATTAAAGTTTATTACTGAGCTTGGTAATGAGCTCAAAACCCAGGGATACAAAATTTGAACAATATATAAGGTAAAGGTATTTCTTTGATATTAAGCTTGGCCATGAACTCAAACTCCAGGTATACAAAATTTGAACAATATATAAAGTGGTTACAAAATCTGAACAATATATAAAGTAAATGGAAGGACATTCCTTTGTGGATTTTCATATTTGGGATCTCATATACCAAATTGGTGTCTCACTTGGAAGTGACCTTAAAAATGCCATTTACCTATTCTATGTTTCTGTATGGATTATATCATGTGTGTGAGTTTTTTACGTTTCTTGTTGCATTAGTGGCATGTTCCTGCATTTTGAGTTGAGCTAGAAACAGTTCAAGGCAGGTGAACTGTTAATTTGTCAGTGGAGATAAGAAAATGGCTCTAAGAGGATGTAAATAAAATTGGAGAGGAAAAGGCAGGAGGAATGCAAGAAACTTGAGAATTTTAGGTGAAGATTTTTTCAGAAGATTAAAGACTCTTAAAGCTAGGTGAAAAACAATAAAGTTCAATTCTAGAAAATCAGATTAGAAAATTTAAGAAGCATGATGCTCTTCACGTAACCTAAAATTTTTTTGTTACTTGGGAATTGGAAATTGAAATCAGTGGGTTGTCGAATTCAAGAGGATGAAGATAGAACATAGAATATAGAAGATCCACAAGAAATTTTTGCACCAACCGAATTGATAAAAATGCCATCATTTGATGCGGAACCTGGAAAAGAATAGGATTGAACACGTGGAGTAGAGGATCTGAAAATGAAGCAAGATGGTTAAGAAGACAACAGACAAGTTTGGTGGAAATGAAAACTCACCTTGTAAGCCCATATGATCCAAACATGGAGCAAGATGGTGATGACTACTATAAACAAGTTTAGTGGGAATGAACGCACACCTTATTACCTGATATGATCTCAGCATGGAATGAACATGCACTTTGTAAGATGATCAGTGAGTAGAGAAAGATGGACTTCTTAAAAGAAAACAAAGACGGTGAAGGAAACCAAAGACGTTGAGGCTAAGATTAGAAACCGAATAAAGTTGCTAGAAAAGGCAACGATTAACTCGCTTGAAGAATTGGCCGACTTATTACTAGTCAGCAAGATAGTAGATGTCCTCTATAGGGAACTTGAGAAAGAGGAAACACTTGAGACTTGGAGATATTGCCCCAAATGGAGCAATCAAGGGAGAACCAAAAGAAGCGGTCAGTATGAAGAAATCCTTGCTGAAAAGGATATCTTTTCAAGGGTACATGTAGATGGTGAGACAAAGAGAAGAGACTATGAGCAACCCCAAAGTGAAGTTAGACTGAATGTTTACAAAAAGACACAAGAAAAGGTTTTTATGGGAATTCTTAATTCCCCAATATCTAAAGTTTTTGCTCCATGTATGGCTAAGGAAGATGAAATAGATGGTGTAAGGCACGAACAAAATATTTGATGACCTTGGATCTATAACAGGGATTGATTATTTTAAACAACTGAAAAATTACAAGGACACAGTAGTGTAACAGAGAAAAACATGTCAAAGAAGACAATCAAGATTAAAATGTTGTAACAGGTACAATGAGATTAATCAAGGATGAGATTAATATAGATGCAGAAATAAATGTTGGATAAAAGCAACTGATGTGCCAATGTATGCAAGTATAGAGCAGGTTAACAGAAACAAATGAGATTGGAGAGAATTCGTTGAATATTCCTTTTGTTAAGGAGGAAGCACTCTGATGAGGGGATGACAAAGAGGATGCAGTTAATACCATGCATGATGAAGTTTGGAATGATTAGCAAGTTGAAGTTGAGATTGCTCCCATGAAGCATGAAGACAAACACGTGGAAATGGAAATATGAAATATGATTGTTCTCATGAAAAGAATTAAGGATTAACCACCTGAGAATGGCATTGCTAACTACAAAGAATTTGTACTAGCAATCAATTCTTAAGTTGCTTCATTGTAGCAAGCAAGAAAAGAAAGGAAGAGAAACGGGAGTTAAAATTATTCCCCTGAAGCATATAGCACATTAGACACATGGAACTAGATTTGTTCATCAATTGGACTTCATGAGGCTAAAGTCCAAGATGTGGCAACAAAAGAGTCCAAGGTTTAAGATGCAATGGACACATTAATGTCAAATCAAAGACGCATTATTTGACTAGACTAGTGAAATGAATTGATATCAAGGACTGATTTGATAGGTAGAAAAAGAAAACAAAAAAGTAAGAACTCTGAACTAGGAGGATTGAAATTTTTTGTCCAATGGAAGAAAATATGATGTAGGATCGTTAGCAACAAAAACTTAAGACTAGATAAGAATAGTGTAAAAGCATATTGTGAGTGTGAGTTGTAATTGAAAGACTTTTCCATCGGAAAAACTAATATTTTGTCAAATAAGTTCAAAAAAACTCTAAAGAAAAGCAGCTCTAAATCGGGTATTTTCATATAATGCAAGAAAAATAAAATTATTCTTAGTTTTCTTAGGAAATAAATATAGACTGAATTTTTTATTTAAGAACACGAGATGTAAGAAAAATAATCTCTTGAAAGATTTTTGAACATGAGCTTATATTTCTTTGTGGCTTATCCTACATAATTTTTAAGATTCATGTAGCTTAAAGCTGCATCAATTAAATTGAACATTGACAAGAAGCATCAATCTTAGTGTTTTTTGACCATCACTCCTAAGTTAGGAATCTAGTTATAATTACAAGTATGTGTAATATCCTTTTCTCAATCAAAGACCTTTGGCCCATTTTGTCAACTCGACAACCAAAGGAAAAATATAAGGGTGATTTAAGTCACAATAAATTATTATAAAGTGTTTAAAAAATAAAATAAAATTATTAAAGTGCTTATATTAATTTATTGGTCTTAATAAAAATAAATTATAATCCCTATGGTAAATACGATTTGCCTTGAAGGGACAAATATCATTGTAAAGGGATTTATTATATTTTATTCTTCGTGGAAAAGATAATGGCGACTTGGGTCAAAGGGGAGTAATAAAGTTTAGGAAGGATAAAAGCATAATTAATTAATGTATTTTCCCTAGAAAAATGTGACTTGCATTAGGAGGGAAAAAATTGTTGGGAAAAGCATTTACTATGGGAAAATATTAAATGCTTGCATAAGGAAAATCCTTGTGAACTGATTGGATATTGTAGAGGTTGTTTTGGGTCTCTTCTTCCTTTATAAAGAGAAGTCGACTTGAGGGGAAGGCATTCCATAACCATTTGATATTTTTTGAATTGTGTTGAAGCTTGAAGCTTTCACAAAAAATATTCTAAGGACGAAAAACCCTTAGTATATTTCTTCTAAAGAACGAAAACCCTCTTAGAGAATGGGAGGGATCTCTACTCAGGAGATTCTATTGTTTTTGCAAAGATTTATTTTCAGTATTAGAATAAAGGGGATTTTACAGATTTTGGCAAAGGGTTTGAAGGGAAATTGTTATCAATTTTTATACGCCTTTGTCTAGCTTGAGCAACCACTTATGGAGATGATACTTCATGTTCAAAGGCAGATTCAGAGCTTTTTTAGTGGCTGTAATGATTCCATATTTTTATATATCAGATTTCTCCATTTTCAAAATTTCTAGTGTGCAAAACGGGTAACCAATTTATTTTCCAAGGGCAGCAAGTCTGCAGATTTTATAAGTTATTTCCAGCGATTTGTGTATCTGAAAATATGGGTTTTATTTGCATAGTTTGGCTTTTAAAAATATGTAGAATCAGATTTGTATGAGAGCATGATGATATAAATGTTGATGTAGTTGGATTTAATGTTGCACCCTAATCGCATTTTCTAAAGGAATTGTCAAATATGCATAATACATATTTTGTATCTTGTCTATAAGTTGCATTTTAAAGTTGGGATTTTCCTCAAATCCCATTGGGGCAAAATAATGTCCATTGGGGACATTACAGTCTGCAACAACATCTTGAGTGTCTGTTTGAAATAAATAGCGTGAACTATGAGGTAAGACATCGATTATCATTTGCATTTTAGTTTCCCTACCTAAAATGGAGGAGTGCCTTGACAATACACCCAGGTTTCAAAAACAATGGGATTCTTTTTTAATCAGCATACTTTCCAATTAGGAAAACTAAAATTTACACTAATGTTTACTCGTACTCAAATTTTTACTCTTATCCTCCACAATAGGATTAGTAATGCCAATGCCTACTTGACATGTTATGCCACTGCAAGCTAATAAGTATGATAGATCATGATTGGTACGGTACAATGGAAATTAGTTTGACAGCTACATGCAACATAACTTAATATAAAATGTTCAAGATTACACTTAAAGAAATCTAAAGAGCATACATGAAATAGCTTAATTTCCTTCTATACATCTTGGCTTTGAGAAGTTGCTCTTATGCAGTCCCAAGGCATAACTTCAGTCAACCACATGCCTTGAATTTGGTTTAATTTAAACTTTTAACTATTAGTAAGGTCCACAATGGAATGAGCTCAAGTGGTGAAGTACTCTAGCTTCCATAGACGATCCCCAAGTTTAAATTCTTGAGATACATGATAAAATATTGAAATTGCATAAAGAAACGCATCTTACTTGCTAGATGTGGTATATAAAAACTTAGATTGTGGTATATGAGAACTTGGATCAAATAAAGTAGAGAAAATGGATAGGAAAGGAACACCTAAAAGAGGCCAGGAAGACTATCAAAAATATAGGAAAACTTATAACTACCGAGAAGGAAACTCAAAAGCATCATAGACGAGGACTTGGGAAAAATTGTGTCAATGGGCCGCACTCATGTCAACAGAAAATGCAATCCTACTATTTCAAATGCAAAAACAGAAGGAAAGAAATAGTTTACTCACCCCACAGCCAGTATCAAGGGCAGTCCTTATAGACCCTCCTACTGAAGGAATTAGCTCTCCAATCTCCTCAATGTACATTTTTGCACCGTTTTGAAAGGAGGTTCCGCCACAAGAAAAGTAGAATCGATCCCCCTGTAACTTAATCTAGTTCTGATGTACCTTGAGAACACTAAACTTCTTATGGGGCACATTAGCATACCAAGAAAAATCCCTACTCTGCGGCCATGGAAATGGAGTCCTGTATCCTAGCGGATGAGGAATCAGACATCTCAGCAACTCAATCTTTTGTGGGCAATGTCACTCTCTGAAGAATTGCATGTGGGCGTCAAATTGGTCAGAGCATTCAATGTATTCACACGGGGTATAGTCACTATATTTCATAGCACAGAGCTTGAACATGGGTGGTATATGGGCCTTAGAAGCATTGTCTGAGGGAGCTACTCCTTGATGGTGAGCATTGAAATCCAAAGATTCAAGTATTGGTTTCAGAAGATTTGACAACAAATGGCAAGGTGTGTGTTGTATATTTTTTCCTCTCCGACCCGATGCCAGGGCAAATCGCGGAAGCCAGTCGGGCGGAGGAGTCGGGAAGACAGGGGGGAAGAGCATGGCGCGGGATATGCCGGAAGGGCCGCAAAACCCGACACACAGAGCAAACGCGAATGGAATCGGGTTTTCGGGGCGGAGAAGCATGGTGGAATAACATGTCGGGTGGTCTCCAAAACTCGACAGCAAAGAAAATGTGTCGAGGGGGTCTCGATAACCCGACGCAAAAAGACATGCAGGTTTCGAAGTCGGGAAAACACGTCGGGGGGTGCACGGGGGCAAAAGCATGTCGAGCGCCCCTCCGGACCCGATGCGCATGCGGGTTCATCTTCCGTCCCGACACAAAGGAAAGCTCAGAAATCACGAGGGAAGCAGGTTTCGGGGGAGAACGCAAGCATCGAACACATGCCGGGGCTTCTTCCAAACCCGATTTCGAAGCACAGTCTGCCATAATGAGATGAGTTAGGTGCGGATGTGGAGGTGGTTGGGGGAAATTCCGAATTTCTCTTCTCCCTCATTTTTTCTCATATAAATGTAAGGAGAGGCTGTTTTAAAAAAGGGTCAGACATTTTTGTTTTGTGCACTCCTCCCTTATTCTCCTTCTGGCAGGTGGATTTTGTGGAGTTTTCAAAAGACCTTCCACACGGATTGTAATTGAAATGTAAGCTTTGCCTCTTGGCGTTTTTGCAGTATACTGTATCGACCTTTGGAGCAATATTAATACATATCTGTGGATGTTTTTTCTCAACCCTCTACGCGTATATTCATTGCTGTCCTTTTGGATCTTTCATTGTGAATTTGGCTGTCTGTGCATAATATCTTGCATTGCATTTTTTATGGTCTCGTGTTTATTCTTGCAAGACATGGGTGTTCAACATTCCTCGGTGCATCACCTCCTTAGCTTAAGTTTATTTTTATGCATTTCTCTCTCCCTGTCTCCTTAGTAGTTAGATTAGGTTTTTTGGGTAAACCTCTGCATTTCATTGGTGCATCTGAACAGAGGAATAGGAGCCGGCCTTCATCTGGAGAGCTTTTCCGATTTCGCAAGGTCCCACACTTGGGAAAAGCTCCATGTTGTGCAATCGCACTGGGAGTCTCAAACGATCGTGTTGCGGAGTCCCAGGGGTGCTGTGATTCAACACCAATAGTTTTGGCACGCCCGATGGGACCAAGAGGTCATTCCATCAAAATTCGAAGGAGTTTTCACGAAATTCGAACTGAGAAATTGCAGTTTTTACAAATTTTAGATTTTGCACCTCCCAGCCTGAACTCCGAAATTGATTTTCAAGGGCTTAAATTGCTCAAAACGAGTCAAAATTTCACCAGTTGGTAGATCTGAGGATAATCTTCAAAAGGGTATCTTTAGTTTTTTGATATTTTGATTTTCAATTTTTCAGGTATTTTGTGATTTCAGGTTTTCGGGATCCGAGAACATCAAAGCAGCAATTCAGGTTTTGGGGGATGCATTACATGGTCCTATTCCCGACAGCAAAGGAAATCAGGTTTTGAGGGATGTCGGACATGTCCCAAGTTCCGACACATAGCAATTCGGGTTTTGTGAGTTGCATTGCATGACCTGAGTTCCGCCTATACCTTTCGGGGATCCGCAGCTGCACAACAAGGCCCGAATTCTGGATTGAAGATTGTCTCCTCTGGGTCCTTCAAAGTTTAAATTATATTTTCAATATTGTCAAGTTTGGTGTGTAACTTGGCAAAATCCAGCCTTTTGAGGCTCGTTCTCTAACACATCTGGCGACTCCGAAGGGATTGAATTCAGCGGTGTAGCAGCACAAGTTGCCCAGGCACATGAGAAGAATTTGGACAAGGTATAATACTCGAGAAGAAGGGCTATTTGTCCACTTGCAACTTTCACCAGGTTGGGGAAGGAGAGGAAGAAGATCACAAAGATCGCCATCCCCACCTAACAGGACTTTGTCTACACCTTCACCTGGTAGACCTTTTCTCACATCAACCAGGGTTCTTAGGCCAATCATAATGGCGCAGCTACCACCGAATCCCTTTGTCAATTTCACGGGTAGTAGTCCACTTGCCCTAAATGCTCATAATCAAATCCCAGTTGCAGCACTAAAGAATATCCCCTACTTCATGGGTGAAAATCATACTACTCCTATTGATCACATCTAGGATATCGCTAATGCATGTACAATCCACGAAATAAATGAAATGGATCCTGTAGTAAAGTTATTGGCTTCATCTTTCAAAGGTAAGGCCTTACAATGGTTTAGGAGCCTTACAACAGGGTCTATTACAAATTGGAACCAACTTTGTTCAGCTCTTTGCAGCCAGTTTGGGGAAAGGGCAGATAATTTTTCTTTATTGGAACAACTGACAACAATCAAAAGGGCTCCTAACGAGCAAATGGCAGATTTCAATTTCAGGTTCCAACGGACATGGGACAGAATTCCGATAGCTGTTAGGCCAACAGTCGAAGGAGCATTCCTTTATTTTTTAAAGGCTATAAATTTAGACATAGCCATGATGATCCAATCAATGGGAGGGACAACGCTGCCAGGGGCCTATGACACAGCTATCAGAGTAGAGAACTGTTTGATCCAAGCTGGTAAGCTTGCACCAAGGCCACCAATGCCTCTCTATCCAGATATGGGAAATCCTACAACTAGTCAAGCACCAGAGTTGAATCCCATTCCAACTCCTAGAAATCAAAGCAATAATGAGGCATCGACTTCTTCAAATACTTCAAAGGAATTGCAGGAGGTTATGAAACAGCTGCAGAACCTTGGAAATGAGCTAGTGACTATCAAAAGATAGCAAGCTCAAAGTGCTAGACCGTATCAGCCTCAAGCGCAGTACCAGGCTAGGCCCCCGTACCAACAAAATAGACCACCACCTCAGGCTGTGAATCAAAACCAAAGCCAAGGACAACCTCAAGCTGCCAGGCCATTTCGACCGTATGATCCAAATGCAACGACATCCTCAAGAGCCTTGGTTCCAACTCAAAATAACATGGCACAGGAGTACGAATGGTGTTACCCTTGCAATCTGCCTCACAATCAGTCAGCATGTTTCAATGGTGCACTAAATCAGGCCTTGATGGTGCAAACCATTGGTGCCCCTCAAAAATCAAGCCAGGAAGAGAATCAGCAGCAAGAAACACAACAAGAGAGACCTCCAACAGAAACCACATTGGCAAATTGGCAAATGGAAGACTTTTGTGGAGTTAACCAACAACCTTTTCAAGGCGTGGCTACCAAAACACGGTCAATGAAGAGAATCATGGAAGAGGGACAACCGTGTAATCTATTTGTTTCTCAGACCACTCCTACACAACAAGGGGTCGGTAGACCAAACGCAGCTCCAAATGTGCAAAATCAGCCCAAGGTACCTATTGTAGCAACACATGCACCTGTTCAAGTTCCAGAAAAGGTTGCACCAAGTAAGGGACAACAAAGGGATAGTTCATTCCCTTTCAACATCATCGATCAAATGAAGAAGACACACGTGAACATCTCCATGTGGGAATCACTAGCGATCCCAGGGCAATGAGATTTATTGCAAGCTGCCATGGCTAATTGGTCTGCTCCAAATGTATCAAACCAGGGGCATGAGAAAGTTCTCACTAATGCAGTGCAACATGATGGGGGCCAGACAAGCAAAAATTTGAAGCCTCCACCCTTCTATGTTTCATTGATTGTTGGAAACCACTTGGTACACAACTGCATGATAGATTCAAGGGCAAGTAGTTCAGTGATGCCGAAGCAAGTAGCGGACCAACTTGGTTTGAAGTATGAGCCAGTGCTGAAAGGAGTAGTACAGCTGGATGGAACGGTAGTAGGAACTGTTGGAGTCATCAAGGGGTTAGGCCTAACACTACATTCCTGTCCTAATGTTACAGTTCTGTAAGATGTGTCTATGATTGACCTCCCGCCACTCTTTGCATTATGTCTATCAAGAGACTTCACTGCAAAAATTGGTGGATATTTATCTGCAGATTGGTCACACATGATTTTTAGGACAAGGTATGGGGCCAAAGCAACAATCAGGTCAGAACCAATTGCCAACTTTCATATTGAGCCTCATGTACCAAATCCTATCAATGCAAATTGCTCAATTTTTGATCAGGAGGAGTGTCCAAATGATCTAGAGACAGGTACTAAGGTTGAGGGAATTCCTAATTTAACTTTGGATGAATGGGCAAACAAGAGTCATGAATTTGACCCATACAAGGAAGTTGAAGAAGAAAATTCACCCATTCCCAACATCATTCAGCCTGAGCAAAGGAATGAAAACAAGGTTTGGCAACTATTCTTCGATGGTTCGAGAAGCAGGCAAGGTGCTGGAGGTGGTGCAATGTTGATTTCACCACAAGACATCAAATATTATTCAGCTTTTCGTTTCCAGTTTTCTTGTTCAAAAAACACGGCTGAATACGAGGCATTAATTCATGGACTTCATTGGGCCAGGAAAAGGGGCATAAAGAACTTACAGGTGTTTGGAGATAGTGAGCTAATCGTCAACCAAGTTAGAGGACAACATGCTACAAAGAACGACTTGCTGAAGAGCTACAAGAATAGGGTATGGGATCTCATCGAGGATTTCGAAGCTTTCAACATTATGTCCATACCCAGGAAGAAAAATGAAGCCGCAGATAGGCTTGCAGCAGTTGGAGCAACGTTTGATGTGGTTGAAAACATCAGAAGGGAAAAAACGCAACCACATATTCACGTGATTGTGAGGCCAGCAGTTCCAGATAATAACACAAGCTGGCAGGTGTTTGAGAACGATCAACAGATCGTCAATTTCTTACAAGAAGAGGCTGAATTCTCAACTAGGAATCAGGAAAAACTAGAACAGTAGTATGGGAATCAATTAGTGCAGCTGCGGACAAACAAGCTTCCTAAAGGTTTAGTAACATTGGAGTCTATCTTCAACCCTAACGACCAGTTTCGTAAGGAAAAGGCTAACATACAGGTCAAGAGAGAAGATTCAGGGCTAATTCTGGTTGGGGAAGGCAAAACACTTCAAGTTGGTAAAGTGGCCACTGAGCAGGAGAAATTAGATTTCATACAGCTTTACCAAGAATTTTCAGATGTCTTCGCTTGGAGCTATGAAGACTTGAGAGGATTCGATCTGAAGTTGGCACAACATACCATAGAATTGGATTCAGATGCTAAGCCCATCAGGTAGAAACAGAGACCTGTCAACCCTCACATTGAGCCTCTGATGAAGAAAGAGCTAAACAAGCTGATAGAGGCAAGCATTATATTGCCGATCAAGCACTCAAGCTAGGTTACGAACTTGGTTCCGGTCAGGAAGAAGAGTGGAGAAATTAGGTTATGTGTGGACTTTCGAGACCTTAATAGGGCATCTCTCAAAGACCATTACCCACTTCCTTCAATGGAACAAATATTGCAAGTAGTATCCGGTTCAGAGAGATTCTCTCTCCTAGATGGCTACTCAGGGTATAATCAGGTGATGGTGAAGGAAGATGACCAGTTCAAGACGACTTTCACCACCAAATGGGGGACCTATGCTTACAAGAAAATGCCATTTGGGCTATCAAATGCTGGAGCCACTTTCCAAAGGGCAATGGATATGGCATTTTAAAGGGTTGATCAATAAAATAGTTCTGATTATATCTTGATGACATCACTGTATTCTCAAAAAATGCAATTGATCACCTCTTTCATCTGAGGCAAGTATTTCAGAGATGTAGAAGATTTGGGGTATCATTGAAATCCCAAAAAATGCATATTTTTAGCTCACGAGGGAAAACTTCTAGGCCATATTGTTTCAAAGGAAGGGTTGACGATTGACCCAGAAAGAGTTGAAGCAATTCAAGCATTGCCATTGCTAAGTCACAAGAAGGCTCTTCAAATCTTCTTAGCGAAGGATCAATTTTGTCCTCAGGTTTGTTCCAAACCTTGCAGATCTCGTGAAACCAATAACGTTGATATTAAAGAAGAGCATGGCATTTAGGTGGAAATCTAAAGGCAAAGCAAGTTTTGAGGCAATAAAAGAGGCTATATCTCAAGCTCCGACTCTCGTCAATCCAGACTTCTCCAAGGACTTCGTGCTATATGCCTTCAGTGGCAGAGACACAATTTCTGTGATCTTGGTACAACAAAACAAAGAGGGATTAGAGCAACTAGTTTTTTTCTTCAGTCAAGGGCTTGGAGGAGATTCGAAACTAGGTACTCTTTCATTGAAAAGCATGTCCTTGTAGTGATCAGAAGCTTAAAGAAATTCAAGCACCTAGTCTTAAACAACAAGATCCAATTGATTGGTCTCCCATGCGGGAGTCAAGGATTTCCTTCTAAACAAGGATCTGAATGAGAAGCGTGCAGGATGGATCACTCGTGTCATGGAATATGACATCGAAATCAAGGTCACCAAACTAGTACGTGGGAAGGGACTATGCAAACAACTAGCCTTGAGTCAACAAGTTGAAGCAAGTGATGAAAAAGAGACTGTCTTGGTACTACAGAATGGTCAAGAACATGAAAATACTGATGTAGCCACTCCTTGTTGGACTCATAGTATGATACACTTCCTATAGACAGGACTATGCCCCCCGGGAATGAGCAAAGCAAAAAGGAGATACTTCAAATTACAAGCTATTCCATATGTGCTTGTTGATGGTGTTCTGTTCAAGAAAGACATCAATGGAGTTTTATTGAGGTGCATTGGGATAGGTCAAATTGAGAGGGTGTTACGAGATTTTCACGATGGAGATTCTGGAGGACATTTTTCCCCACGAGTAATAGCTCTCAAGATAATGAAGGCAGGGGTATTATTGGCCCACAATGTTTAGTGACTGTTATACATGGATAAGAAAGTGTAAGAGATGTGCACTCTTCATAGGCAAAGAAAGGCTAGCAGCACTTCCATTACACCCGATTTTGGTTGACCAACCATTTATGCAATGGGGGATTGGACTTCATTGGGGTCATAAATCCAAACTCAAGCCAAGGCCACAAGTGGATTCTCACGGCAACAGACTACTTCACCAAGTGGACCGAAGCGGTAGCGCTCAAAGAGGCAAATGAGTCTAACATACTAGACTTTTATGAAGGGATAGTAACCAGGTTTGGTGTGCCAGCCACTATCATATCAGACAATGCATTGGCATTCGTAGGTTCCAAGATCATAGAATGGGCTGTCAAACATGGGAATCTACTTGAGCACCTCTTCCAATTATTACCCACAGGGTAATGGGCAGGCAGAGTCCACGAACAAAAACTTGCTAAGAATCATCAGGAGGACTCTAGATGAAAATCAAAGAACATGGCATACCAAGCTAAAATCACCATTATAGGCTGACAGGGATAACACCAAAAAGGTCTACAGGGGATTCTCCCTACAAGCTGGTCTATGGGAAGGAGGGCAGTATTTGCCCATATCATTAGAACTGCCTGCATTGGAGTTCATGAGGCAGTTGGAGTTAGCTGAGTTTGAACCAATGGAGGCTAAGTATGTGGAGTTGATGGATTAGGAAGAAATAAGAGAACATGCAGTTCAAACAATTGAGAAAGATCAGGCCTTGGTGAAAAGATGGTTTGATAAGAAAGCAAGAGCAAGGACCTTCCAGGAAGGGGACCTAGTTCTGAAATGGGATGCAGATCAGGCAAAACCAGGAAGGCATTCCAAGTTTGATGCCATTTTGGAGTGGCCCCTACATGGTCACGGGATGCAAGAATAGCAATGCCTTCCAATTGTCTACATTGGATGGAGAAGAACTCCCGATTCCGGTTAATGGGAATCTATCTTAAACATTACTACTAAAAAGAAAAGGTTTATCCTTGTAAATATTAGCTTAGATTTCAATTTCCTCTAAGTGCGTATGCACATTATCTTGATGAAGTTAGGTTTCAGTTTCCCTAAGTGCTTTGGCACAGGTTTTCGTTGCTCCTGGGTTGGTTTTCTATAGAAGCAGCGTGTTTCTCAGGCTCAGGCTCAGATATCAGATTAGTTCAGGTTATTGCTTATGACTCCATGCCCAATGGATTGCTGAAAGGCCACTGATCTTCTACCTAGCAGGCAGGTAATCCCGTTGAGTCGCCAAATTGTTGTATATTTTTACCCTCTCCAGCTCGAAATGCCAGGGACAAACGCGGGTTTGGAAGCCAGTAGGGCGGAGAAGCAACCCGACACAAAGAAAGCATGTTGTGGAGGGAACAGTTCAAAGGCGGAAACCAGAGGCGGAAAGACGCAGCAATTAGGGACATGTCGGGGTTTCTTCCAAACATGACAAAGAAGAAACATGCATGTATGCGGCTCCAAATGTCCCGACGCTTGAGAGCAAACGTGAATGGAATCGGGTTTTCGGGGCGGAGAAGCATGGTGGAATAACATGTCGGCCATGGTCTCCAAAACCATTTTCCGACAGCAAAGAAAATGTGTCGGGGGGTCTCCAAAACCCGACGCAAAAGACATGTCAAGGTTTCGAAGTCCGGGAGAAAACACGTGACAGGGGACCCTGCACGCGGGCAAAACCATGTCGAGCCACCCCTCCGGACCCGGATGCGCATGGTGGGTTCATCTTCCGTCCCCCCAACACAAAGGAAAGCTCAGAATCACGTGGGAAGCGGGTTTTGGGAAAACGCAAGCATCGAACACATGCCGGGGCTTCTTCCAAACCCGATTCGAAATACAGTCCGCCATAATGAGACGAGTTAGGTGCGGATGTGGAGGTGGTTGGAAGCAGAATTCCGAATCATTCTCTTCTCCCTCATTTTTCCTCATATAAATTGAAAGGAGAGGCTCTTTGTAAAAAGGGTTCGACATTTTTGTTTTGCATTACTCCCTTCTCTCCCTTGCTTGCAAGAGAATTTGTGGAGCTTTCAAACCTCCCATACGAATTGTAATGCCAATTTTTCTTCCGCCTCTTGGCCACTACAATGTACTGTATCGACTCTTGAGCAATAACATATATGTTTGTGATTGATTCTCAACCCTCTCATGTATTCATTGTTGTCATTTTTGATCTCTTTATTACAGTTTGGTTACCTGTGCATGGTGTTTGTATTGCATCTTATATGGTCTGTGTTAAATCTTGCAAAACGAGTGTTCTAACATTCCTCGGTGCATCACCTCCTGTAGTTTAGGTTTCATTTTTATGCATTTCTCTCTCCCTGTCTCCTTGGCAAGTTAGATTAGGTTTGTAGGGTAAACCCTCTGTATTTTATTTGTGTATCTGAACAGAGGGATAGGAACTGGCCTTCATCTGGAGAGCATTTCCAATTTCGTAAGGTCCCACACTTGGGAAAAGCTCCATGTTGTGCAATCGCACTGAGAGTCTCAACCCATCGTGTTGCAGAGTCCTAGGGGTGCTGCGATTCGTCACCAATAGTGTGGGTGACAACCTGGACTAATTTTGTATGTTAAATCAAACCTTTTTCAGGTTCAAGCGATCTTATAAATACACCCTAGAATGTAAAACCTGGAACACATGGATGGTGGAAGTTGGCTCTTGAAATGCAACTACATTATATCTTTCATTGGGAAACTTTCGTGATGAGGTCTAGTGGGTGTTCCTGGTTTTTCCCTTCCCATGGTGTGGTCGAAAGCCCCAAAGCATCGGAAGCAATTAATCTCAAGAGGAGATTAAGCAAGCATCCATATGCATTGCATATACAGTAGAAGTCTTGTGGGAATACAGGACGCACCTTGTATAGGTTTCGAGGTTCCACATTTTTAGTTTACATTCAAATGTTTAATTTGAAACTTGTCAATACCCAAAATGATAAATCCTTTACTTAACTATTTCGGGAATTGGGCAATCAATTTGAACAAAATCATTTCATTCAAAATCCCTCAGATAAGGATTGCTCCAAGCCTCCATGCCAGAATGCTCCAACTGCATAGGGGAATGTGTCAGGTTTTAGGGAATCTGGGTTTCAACGTCTGCAATTTTCATAGTAAATTGCAATGGGGTTGAAACCGCAAAACCTGAAATACATTCAGAGGGTCCTATGTATATTTCAGGTTTCATGGATATGAGGAACATATTTGCATGTAAATTACATTTTGGTCCGGCTAAAACCTAAAATCCAAACTATGCAGGTGACGGAAAGTTGTAGCCCCTCTTTGGACCACTTAGGATAATTATCTGACCTATTTTTCAAAAGCTCCAATTTTTCGTGGTGGATAACAAGGAGCATTGAACATGTGGAGGTGCAAAAAGATCTGTGAAAATTCCCATGGGACATGCTGCAGAGTAAACTGTGGAGCATTTCTTAGCCACCTCCATCAGACAACACCCTTACTCCTTCCTTTTCCCAAGGTACAGGTTCCATGAAGTTCCAGTGGGTTGCTCACCAAATAACCCAGGGGTATTTTAGACAATAGTTTGGTGCCATTTTCAACATGATCATATGGTCTCACTAGATTCTTTAGATTCAGTTACCTGTGCAGCATCCATTTTAGGCATGGAGTTATCTTAGAATTATATACTGAAAACCAGGGTCTAAAACTTAAATCTCATCACCTCATAAATCTTCCTTAAGTAAAATTCCTAGGACCTTGAACTGATTATTCATGCTTTAATTGATCATTCTCATGTATAGAATCATTGTTCTAAATTCAATGAAACCATTTTATGAGAGTGGAAAAATATATTGAATTGATTTTTCACCACATCTCTCCTCTTACATACTGATCTCTAGTTTAAAATTTCAGCTCCTGTTCTTGAAGATATATCTATCTTCGAAGTCCTACATGCAAACACTAGTGACATAGAAACATGCCATCCAAAATGAATAAAACACATGTGTAAAGGACTTAGGGATAAGTAAACCTATGGAGGCGGACCTAATGTAGATAATGTGTTGATTTAAAGACTCTTTGGTTTTGTAAGTTAAAACTAATATAGATATGTACAAGGGATTAAGTCCGCTCTCATGGTATGAAATAGCATACATTTCTTTATATGCAAAGCAATCCCATCGACCAATGATGTATTTTACTCTGTGATCCATCTATATTTTGATCCATGGTATACGTCAAATGTTTGACTTGCATCCAAACTTGAAATTGATGAGTAGGGGCCATATCAAAACTTAGGTTGAATCTGAACTTCAAGATATCCTACATAGTTTGGCAAACTCGCTTATTGCGTCCAATTTTAGGACCAGATCTCCGGTCTTGGAAGTTGCTAGCTTTCAGAGTTTCTTGATCAAAAAACTTCATTATTACTAGTTTTAGGCCTAATATTTCTTCTTTTAGGAATTTTCCACAACCCCCTAATTTTTGGTGTATTATTAAATGTTATCTTCACATTCTATCTAAACAAACTAAATCTATCACACCAACCTGCTAAAATGAATGGTTAAGTGGTACCCCACATAGAATGCATCCAAATATAATTAGTACCTCGCCATTTTAAGAAAATGGCTCATATCATTAATACCCATGTCTCTTCTTCTATAGATGTTACTCTTAATATAAATGAGAGTGACATTGTTTGTGTTCATGACAATTCTACACACATTACAAAGGATAAGGTTGTCATTGAGATTATGTCCAACCACGAGGGTGGCCAGTATGACATTAACGGTGACGAGGAGCTTGTTATTCAAAAAATACCACCTAAGATCCCAGTTGATACATTCACTCATGTCTTCAAGGATAAAGCAAACAACATTGATAGTGTTTTAGCAATATCACTAACTGCCCACAAACAACAGTGTGTGTAAAATACCAAAATGAAGGATTCTCAAGTCAAACCATCAAGTGATACAAACCCACCTTCTAGAGGATATCCTCCCTCAATTGGGTTTATACCCCATTTTTTAAGGTTTAGTTGTCTTCCTGCCTTACGTGTGCATTATTACTGTGTCAATTACGCATGAGTTTCCCCCTGTCGTGTTGGCATATCACGGTTAGACAATCTAAGGCATGCTCACCTGAAGCGTAAAAGGTTTCCAGGTTTCATCATAGTTTTGCAAGAGTGAAGTGAATGAAGTGAGTTGTTCATTTAACAATTAGACTTATGTTCCTAATACATTAGCAATATAACAAGACTTTGCATACACCAAACATAATGCTTGTATATTAATTGTTGTGCAATACAATTTCTTACACACTCGCCACATACATACACACATCTAGACTAGACCTCTCCTTGGGTATTTATACAAGTGGGAGCTTATCCTTCACTAGTATTACAAGGGCTAATAATAGCCTTCAAGTTACAACTTCAATTAACTACTACTTCCATTCGGTTAGCCAAAATTATCCTTTTTCTGCTTTAAACTTGTAATGCACGTGATTCCTCTACGTAAGACATTTTTATATTTAGCCTTATCCACCCCCTCTGTGAAATTCATGTTGGTGTGGAGAATTGAAGTCTAAGTCCACCTTTGGACTCATGTTTATCCTTATCCTTTTCTATTTAGCATGCCATGTCTTTGACCTTATCATGTACCGAATAACCCTTCTTATGATTTCTTTTGCACACTTTCACTATTTTCCATGTGTGCATGCTTACTCTCTCTCTTCCTTACATGGCCATTTCTTATGTGCTCCTCTGCTTATACCCCATGGACACTCTCATACAATTCCCAAGTGCCTCCAAAGAATAAATCGTGAACAAAGAATATTAAGTCCTTTATGACTCAAAGAATAAAGAATATGATAAACATGGGCCCAACATTACCCCATACTAATTTGTTTGTCTGTCCTTAGGAAACACTTATTGGATATCTTCAAACAATTACGGATCTTCATTTTGTAGCATGTCTTCGTGCGCTTTCCATTTATTTATCACGGCTTCAATTTTTTGGGTTATTTTATCCAACTGGGTAATGACTTGGTTGAAAAATGAAGCTCCTTTGACCCTTGTTGTCATCATTACACATAAGTGTTTGAATTATTGTTTCAAATAATGTCGCGTTACTCCAAGCTCCATTTCCTTTGTATTAGTGAACTTCCTCAATTTTTTCAATCGTTATTTTATATGTTCAGTCTACACCGTGATCTCCTCACTAACTACTTCAAATTCTTCCATTATTTTATCACAGGTAAGTAGGTCTAATGATTCATCATCTAGTTGGGATTCAAATGTCACTAGTTTATTATCTAGCTCTTTTTTCCATGCATTGATTATCTGGGGTTACTTATACAACCCCTTAATCTGTTTTTTAGCTTTCTCTACTTTGGCCTCCAACATTCTAGCATTTTATTAGTAATCTACAATATTCTTGTTGCAAATGAAACAGATGTTTTCAATTTCACCCCTTTTCATTTGGCTCTTTCCCATTCCTTCTCCAGTTCCTTGAACAAGAGATTCACAAGTTTCTTAAGCTCTTCTATGAGTTCGTCGGGTAAGAGAAAATTGTCCTTTAAAATTCTAGGCTCATTGTGCGCCACCCTCTCCTTGAGAGTTTGAAATTTTGACTCTATGCATGAATATTTGTCTTGGAGGCCTTTGTTCTCATGTTGAGTTTTGTGCAGCTGACATTTTATTTCTTTTAGCTCATTTTCAAACTTTTTGCCTACGCTCTATAGACTCTTGCCTCGTTGTTCTGTAAATTTTGTTAAACTATTTCTCTAGTAATATTCAACAAATTCTCCTTGGCTTGAGTCTTAGACATATTATAATTTGTTGCAAGAATTGGATCTCCATCCTTAGATGGGAAGTTATGGACATTGTCACCTAATAATCCAATGAGAAATTCTTTCGTGCATGCATCTAGTGAAAAGGACAATGCCTTTTTGGAGCGTTTTTTTTGTCATGGTATTCTTGAGAATGTTCCAGTGGAAAAATGCATAATATTTCTTCCCCTATTGTTATGTTTTGTGCATGGATTTCTTGTTGAGACCTAGGTAGAGTTGTACATCTACTTCTTCCTCCTCTGGGCATATTTCTTTCTCTTGTATTAGTTGTTTAAAAATAACGCTAACCAAATCGTGTCAAGCCAAGAACTCAAATGCTAATCAAACACCACGATCAATAATATGAAATCAATTCACCAGAATAACTTTACATAAACCTTTGCAAACAAATGAGCAAAAATATTATATATTATTATGGAACTCAACGAAATACAATGAGAATGGGCCTTTCTTATATAGGCAAGGAATAACAATCTAAGAACTAGTCAAGGTCGTAGATCAAGTCATAAATCATGGAAAGAACTAGTCATCAAAGAACTATTCAAGACCATAGATTTAGGAAAGAACTAGACATCAAAGATCTAGTCAATACCATAGATCAAGGAAAGAATTATACCTAACAATTAGATAATATCTCCTAATATATAAATAAATAAAAATAAATATCCACACATATAAGTGGGTGAGGATAAATACAATAAAAGTAAATAAAGTACCTAAGTGAACATGAGATAAGGTAAATACCTACTCTAACACCCCCCCTCAAGTGAAGCTAGGGGCCAAAATAGAAGTGGTATGTCCACAGTATGAGTCCTGACAACTAGGCCTAATGAGTTACTCATGTACAATATATATATGAAGAAATATCGAACCAAAAGAAGGAAAGACAAAGAAGAATAAGAAGAAGGAAGATGTTCTCATGAACACCCCTAAGAACAACATCCGAAACCCCAAGCATTACACACAACTTAAGGTACTGAGGTGATGCAAAAGGCTTCGTAAAGATGTCTGCAACCTGTTGTTGAGTCGGAATGTACTCCAAGCAAATAACTTCATCCTGAATGTGCTGATGAATGAAGTGGATGTGTATCTCAATATATTTGGTCCGTTGGTGCTCAAATGGGTTGTGAGAAATGTGAATTGCACTTTGGTTATCACACAAAAGTACAGTCGGTGAATCCTATGGGAATCCAAAATCTGTCAATAAATGTCAAAGCCAAAGAATCTGTTGAGTCATTGTAACTTCTACCCTGTACTCTACCTCTGAAGATGAAATTGCAATAGCCTGTTGCTTTTTACATGCCCAAGTAACTGGAGAAGAATCAAGACAAAAAAGATAGCCAAAAGTGAAATGCATGTCATCAATACAACCTTCCCAATCTGAATATGTATACCTAACCAACTGAATAGAACCCCTAGTGTAGTGTAGGCCAAAGTGGGAAGTGCCCTGCAAATAGTACAAAGTCCTTTTAACAACCTACTAGTGACTATTATGAGGAGAATCTACAAACCGAGATACAAGCCCTACTACAAATGAAATACCAGGGCAAGTATGGGTCAAGTACATGAGACTTCCAACTAACTGCCTATACAAAGTAGGATCACAAAGTGGAGTGGTACATGTGGAAGTAAGAGTAAACCCATACTAAAAAGGAGATGGACTTGGCTTGCAATCATCCATATCAAAGCACTGAATAAGAGCATGGGTGTACTTTTGCTGACTCAAATGAATCCCTAAATTTTTCTGAGAACTCTCCAAACCAAGGAAATAATGTAATAACCCAAGATCTGTCATGTCAAACTGTGTAGAAAGAGCACTCTGAATAGTCTGAATGTGGGAAGAAGAGCTGCCAGTAAGTAACAGATCATCAACATACAAGAAAAGTATCACAATAACCTCACCAACATGTTGGAGATACATTGTATGATCGGAGTGGCAATGAACAAAAGCATTAGATAGAAGAAAAGAATCCATCTTCTCATACCAAGCCTGAGGGGCTTGTTTGAGACCCTAGAGAGACCTTCGGAGCCTACAAACAAGAGAGAATCTTGAACAAATCCAGAAGGTTGCTCCATGTATATTTCCTCTTATAAATCTCCATGTAAGAAGGAACTCTTCACATCCATTTGGTATATGGTTCACCCCTATGATGTAGCAATATCAAGTACAAGACATACAAAATCCATCTTGGAAACAGGTGTAAAATTCTTAGAGTAATCAATACCTGTAACTTGTGAAAAACCCTTTGCAACAAGACAAGCCTTATGCTTGTCAATGGACCCATCAACTATGTATTTGGTTTGTTATACCCACTTACACCTAACCATCTTTCTTCCTTTAGGAAGAGATACCAAATCCCAAGTATGATTCTTCATCAAAGAATAATACTCAACTCCCATCAGATCATCCCACTCCTGTATCCCATGAGCCTATGAAAAAGACTAAGGATCCTCAGAAACTACCTGACACAAAATCCCAGAACCAGTAGAATGTGTGTGATGATGCCTAGTGGGTGGAAGATCTTGTATGAAAGTTACTACCTTAGAAACTATAGTACGAGCCCAATTAGGCATAGTGACAACATCAGAGGGAATAAGATCCTCAACGAAATCTATAACCTCCTCAAAGAAAGGATCTGTAGACACCAAATTTGTGTTTTACGACCCCCTGTGACCCGCATCTCATTTCGCAACCTAACCCCATCACCTAAACCTTACACAATTATTTATTAATTACTTTATAATTAATAAATCCATGTCGCCTTACCTGCCAACCTCATTTTTCCACCTCATCATGACCTAGCCCTAACCCTAAACTAACATAATTAAGACCTAAAACTTGGTTTACATCCACACCCATGACTAATGCCTCCTTACTCGCACCCAAAACTGACCTTGTAGCTACTTGACCAAGCCCGCAACTAATCCCTCAAGAGAAAAGTAGGGAAAGTTCGCTATTTTACTAAAAATAGCCCACTTTTTCCTAACCGATACCGGTTCCTACTCGACCGCCGTCGGTTACGTAACCGCCATCGGTTCCCTGTAAATGACCTTCCCTAATCAACAAAGGTCGAAGGATTTTTGGATCAATCAGGATCATCAGAAGCGATCAAGAGAATCTGGATCTTTACTTGGCTGAGCAGAGACAAGTGAAGAAACAAGAAGAGTTTGCAGCAAAAGGAGATCAAGCCCAAGACTGCCACTCAGAGCCCTGTGACACTCATCTGATCATTGGGAGGGAGACATCTCATCTTCTGGGTATCAGGCCATACTACTTGAGTTCTGCCTTTGTCATCACAGTTCTTGGACCTACATCCTTGTCAATAACTAGTAAGTTGCATCTTGTGTGTTCTCATTTTAAAATTTCTTAGACTTTTTAATCATAGCCGTCATAAATCTATTCCTAGATCTACTACCCAGCAACACATTTTACCTAACTATCATCCACTTACCTCTCATCACCCCATTACCTAATCCCGTTCATATACCAACCTTACAAACAACACAACCACCTTACAACCCCCTTTACAAACATAGCCCCTACCGATATCGGTTAGCAGAAACCGGTATCGGTTATCCTGACTACAACCAAAAACCAGCCTTTTCCCCTACTTGTTTCAATGAGGTAATTAAACTGTTATTTTACAATCTTCTGTGTTAATTCATATTAGCAGGGGAGCTGACCACCTTCGAAAGGAAGTTTTATACTTCCTGGGCCCAAGGCGGTTCCCTCATTTATTGTCTAATCAAAATCTTAAGGTCTTGTGTTCTTATTTGCAGGTAGTCCTTCCAAGACAAAAAGGGGTTCTTCGCAATCAACCTGATCTCTCTCTACGGTACACGCACACCATCTCGACATTCAATAGGTATTCCTCCTAGCCCTAACCCTTATCTGTTTCTAAAAGGAATGAAAGGATAGAAGCAACTCTATTCCCAAAAGCTGAAACATTCCGAGTGAAACAGGATCCTCAAGATGAGATGAAGAAGGAGGCATGGAATAAGATGAAGAATCATGAGGAATGAAGTGCTCATCAAACTAAACATGTGTTCGAAAAATAACATCATGAGTATTAGAATCTAGAAGTCAATAAGCTCTCATGTCCTCACAATACCCTACAAAGATCAAGGGTTTGTTCTTCTTGTCCAAAGCTTTACTTTACTTCTTTGGTACAAAGGCCCAAGCATGGCTCCGAAAGACTCAAAAAAATGAGAAATCTAGCTTAGTGTTGGACCAAGCTACCTCTGGAGTCACATACTCAAGTGCTCCGTGTGGTGTGTGATTCTGAATGTAGTTAACATAATTAACTGCTTCTGTCCAGTAGATAGGAGGTAAATCTCTAGAATGCATCATACAGTTAGCCATTTCCTTCAATTTTTTATTCTTCCTTTCTGCTAATTCATTCTATTGTGTAGTATGAGGAATAAAATGTTGGTGAACAATGCCTTGAGTTGTCAAAAAATTATAAAACTCGTTGTTGAAGTACTCCCCCCATTATCAGTGCAAAGGTTCTTTATTCAACTCAAAGATTGTTTCTCAACCAAAGCCTTGAAGACTTTGAAGTGTGAAAAAACATCACTTTTGTACTTGAGAAAATAAACCCAAGTACACCTTGAGAAATTATCAATAAAGGTAAGTGTATACTTAGCTCCATTGAAAGAGGGGGTGGGAAAAACCATCAATTCACTATGCACAAGCTCAAGTGGTGAAGAAGATCTCTTAGACAAATTCTTAGAAAATGGATCTTGGTTTTGTTTCCCTAATGCACAACCAGAGAAAACTCCCTCAAGACAAGAAACTCTAGGAAGACCATCTAGCATACCATGAGTGTTCAAATCCTTCAAATATCTATAATTAAGATGTCCAAATCGTTCATGCCAAAGCTTAATCTCTGAATTTTCATGAGAAACCAATCCTATCCCTATAGAAAAATTGTCATCAAAAACCTCAAAATGATATAGTCTAGAACTATGATCAACAATACCAATGCAAGAACCAAGCAATGCAACAAGCCCCCCAAACAATGCAACAAGAGCACCCCAGATTTTGGCACTTTATAATGAGTGCATGTTACAATATCTCATATTATAATTATAGTGCAATTCTCAAAATAAATATTTCCAATGGAAAGATCATGGAAAAATATGCACTTTAAAAAAAAATGGCACTCAAAACTGAGTTACCGATCAAAACATTCAAGCTTTTCAATATTATGCTCTACTATTTATTTTAGTTGCCACTAAAACAGAATAAAATGCTCTTGCCTTCACCACACAAATAAAATGAAAGGGGGTTGGAGTTAAGCACCTACTATTAGGAATCACAAGCTTTAAGCCCTCATATGACCAGGGGCTAAGGATTTTAATGGGTGCTAATCAAACACCATGATCAATAAGATGAAAGCAATTCGCAAGAATAAATTTACATAAACCTTTGCAAACAAATGAACAACAATATCATATATTATTATGGAACTCAATGAAATACAATGAGAATGGGTCTTTCTTATATAGGAAAGGAATAACAATCTAGGAACCATTCAAGGTCATAGATCAAGCCACAAATCATGGAAAGTACTAATCAAGACCATAGATTTAGGAAAGAAATAGACATCAAGGACCTAGTCAATATTGTAGACACCTAAAATATGCTTACACTTAGCATTTAATCCAATTCAACCAATTAATGATACCACATTAATTCCCCATTCTTCGCTCCATTCTTAGATGCCTATTTACGACACCTTCTTGGTCGTATTCCTCCTATAAATCATCTAATTTGATTAATATCTCTCTTATTAGCTAAACATCCCTCATTTTGACCATTCACAATCTCCCTAGTTCTCTCTAGACCACTTCTATTGGCTTCCTAGGCTATCTATCAGTCACAATTGGTTATCCAGACCCCTCCTAACTCTCAATGAGTCTCTAATCACTTGCTAATCAATTTTAACTAGCCTAAACCCTAGTTAACTAGCCTAAACCAATCTTAACTAAGCCTAAATCATGTTTATCCTAATCTAATCCTAAAGTACTTTTTGATATTTAGTCCCACATGCACCCAAATGCCAAACTCTTCCAAACTAGAAGCTATAAATAGAAGGGTCACCCCTCCCATTTAAACTTACAACTTTACTCTATAACACTTTGGTAAGAGGTCCTCCATCTTGCATCCGTCCATTCCAAATATATTTAGTAGGGGAAGATCTAAATCTTGGCCATGTAGCCAACTTGGAGAGATATCTTCACTATGTTTGGGAGTAAACAACACATAATTTGATTGCTTAGGATCTAAACTAGGTTCATTTTATTAAGCTTTCATAGAGTAGAGAGTAGTATAGATGTTAGTTTTTGATGTTTTTGTCAAAGTTATAATGCTTTCATGTTAGTTTCTCTTATTTATCTCTAATCTGATGGTGCATGGTTGAGTTAGCAAAGCTTTGAGGTTCTTTAGCCTCACTCCATAGCTTTTGCAACTTTCCATTGCATACATTTGGCATGCCCAGTGGGACACTTATGCTCATCCTCCATTAATGGAGGTCCTTTGAGTTCTTCAAAGTCATTTTTCAAGTTTTTTTTTGTAAATCACTTGTTATTTTCCTTATTTCTATTTTAAACCTTGGATTAATAAACTCTATTTACATACATTTGTGGGTTTAACGTAGAAATAGGAAGCTTTGACTAACCAATAACCTGTTTGCTTTTAAAATTTTGAAAATCCATGTTTTTTGCAGGTTTTTCACAGAGCACATGTAGGTGTTTTAGGGTGGCACGTACATGTTGACATATGCCCGTCTCCATTGGAAAATCCATGTACCCATCGGGGTGTCCTCTGTGCTAACAAAATTTTTCTTTGCAGTCTTTGCAGGGACACGTCCGCGTCCCCGTTGGTCTGTCCACATCTCCGTCTCTCTAGATGCATCTGTGTAATTAATATCACTGTGTAAAATTTTATAGTTTTATTTTTTTTTGGGCTGCATATCCATCAGTAGGAGCACGTCTGTGTTGAAACCCTATCGTACCTATTGGATTAGGGCATGTAGGTGTTGGTGACTGTTTTGATCTTAATAAACCCACGTAGGTGTTGGTAAAGGTGTGTACCCGTTGGTTGGGGTGCGTAGGTGTTGGTGACTGTTTTGATCTTAATAGACCCACGTAGGTGTTGGTAAAGGTGTGTACCCATTGGTTGCGGAACGTACATGTCAGTTTGGACGCGTAGGTGTTACTGTCGAAATTAAAATTTTCTTGCAGTCTATTCTAACTGTTTCTCTGACATTTTTTATGCAGGTTTCTAAAAATTGACAGGTTTCAAAATAGGGTTAACTCTTTAAAATTTTAGTTTGCATGATTAAGTGTTTTTCATTCCTTATCTTAAACTAGGATTTGTGAAAGGTGTCTATGCTCTCTCCTTGCGCTTTCCAAAGTGATCTTGGAGATCAAAAACACTTGCACAAAATCTATTTTACATGTTAAAAACACTTTCTATTTTAAAGGATAAAGTAACATTTTTATGTTCTTTTAGTAGGATTTCCACTTTGCGTATGCTCTTCCTTCACGCGTTTGGGCGATCTTAGGAATCAAAAGCAAGTGTGAGTTCTCTTTTACCTCAATCAGCGAACCAAAAAACTACTAACCAACTTGTTGTTTACAGAGCCTTACGTTGGTCAAAGAAAGGTGTTAGGAATGAAGCAAAAACTTCTAATACACATGTGTTTGCAAATTGCCAAATGGTGTGCCACTTTTGAAACCACATTAAGATTAAAAAAACAAACCATATTCAACACACTGTATTGCAGGTTTCAGAAAAGGGTAAGTCCATATCCGCTTAACTGGAACATAACCCCTTTGGCATAACACCTTAAGCTATCAAAATGGGGGTGGTTCTAGTAACCCCAAAGTATTCCACCGCTAATAACCTCGTGGATGAAACAGGAAGCACCTCGCTTATCCACTTGACTAGTTTTCCTTGTGAGATAGAGTTACAAGTTTTCCTTGTACGACCCTTTTAAGTACATGATGGATGCAGTTATTGCCCACTATGCTTGAAGGGGGAAAATTTGAGATACTCCCAAACTAGTCATTGCGACTTTTTGGGTAAATCACCCCACTCATGGATAACTCTATGACACCTAGTTGAGAGAACCTATTAGGAAATCCATTTTGTCTGGAGGCCAACTTTACTATTCCATGCATGTCATTTTAACCATCATGAAGTGATAACTTGTTTGGATTCAGCATCGTGTTTTTCGAACACGGTAACGAACTCATCCCAAGTTTGATCCAAGTGTCTTTCATCACAAATATAGATAAACATATTACTTAGCTTAGCTTCTTTCTTGTTTTTTAAACGAGGAAAAGCTCTGCCCAAGTGAAACTAAGTCTATTTTCACATGTTCTTGATCTACACCCATACATTCATACTTTCCATGTTGGAATTCGAATACAGGCATGCTTTATGGGTTGTGTCAGAGATAGTGCTAGCTAATTTTTTGTACGTTTACACTCATCCATGTTTGCGGCTGGGGTGTTAAACGACTAAAGCAGG
The DNA here is from genome assembly GCA_019776745.2 of Taxus chinensis. Classification (NCBI taxonomy): domain Eukaryota; kingdom Viridiplantae; phylum Streptophyta; class Pinopsida; order Cupressales; family Taxaceae; genus Taxus; species Taxus chinensis. Next base: position 383,565,214 of record CM034155.1, on the reverse strand, counting down.
TGGGTACATTTTCACATCTTTAGCAGTCCTACGATGTTGATTTTAGGATCTTCGTCATTATTACGAGTCATTTTTTTCATTCTGTCTCTCCCCTAGTTTGTCGACTTTTTCTTGCATTCTTGTCATTCAATATTGATATTTACATTGTGTCTCCCAGTCTTTGGGCACATAGTATAAATCCCTCTATTGTGCAGTTACACTGCTTCCATTATCACAGACTTCTTGTTATACCTTCTACTTGATTTTAGTTTAGACGTCATCTAGGTATCTTGATGAGTGTTGATACCACGTTATATATATCACCATAATTTTTTCTTGATATCGACACCTTGCTTGCTTGGTTGAGATATCGAGATAGCGTTGTTACGATATATCTAGTTATGACGTCCACTTTTCAAGACACTTATCTTTCGTTGATACTCGAGTTAGTACTAGGCATACCTTGTGTGGAGGTCGTGATTGGCTCCTTGTTATTACTTACACCTTGTTCATTTCGAACTTGATGTAAGTATTGAAATTGTGTGGATCATCTTTGCATTGGGCTATCATTTTGCACACACATTTTACATAGGGAGTATTTCCTTATCGTTTGTATTTGTGTTTCACACTTGCGTGATTGTTCATTGTGATTATTCATTCAGAAAACTTGTTTTCTAGGAAAATCCTTTTTGATCTCATCGAGATTGTGTCATCATGATGTCTATTCTCCTTAGACCTTCTTCAGAAAATCACACATGCGTCTCCGTACATACTGAATGTCTAGTTGGCTGCCATTTTACTACCCAAATCGGCATGGGGCCTTCGTCACTTTGAAGAAGTTTGATCACACTATCTAGGTCTAGACATTTTTGCTTAAACGACGCTAACAATGATTGACTATCGTGCGGTTCCTCACACTTATGATAATGTGAAACCTAGGTTTAGGCATTCACATCAAAAGATACCCTTTATGACTAAATATTTTTTGGTTCTTCGCGCTAGAATTCCCACCTGGGTACCTTGTTCCCCACATTTAGCTCATAGTTAGTGGTATGGTTTATATGCTTCTGATCCAAATTATTATTCGAGTTCCCCCCACTCTTCTTCTGATTCATATCCAAACTACCATTTAGATTCCCACTCTTCTTCAGAAGATTCGGATCCCAACTATTGTTTGGATACCTATAGATCAAATCCAGAATCACAGTCCTCCCTTCCTTTGTAGGACCTTTAGTCCAACTCATCTCAATGATGTATTCCTCCTTTGAAGACTCGTGTGACTCCAAGTTCCATCGACCAAACATCTAATTCGGTTCTTGAGTCATGATCCTCCCTTTCTTTGCAGGGCCTCCTTCATCAGTCATCTCAACGACCTCTTCCTCCATCGAAGAGTTCCACGACTCAGGTTACCTCTAGTCACTCATCCAATTTGACTCCTATATCACAACTTAATAGATGGTTATGCGATCCTACTTTCCAACCTACATTATGTCGTCTTCTAGAAAAATGACCTAGGTCCAAATCCAAATCATCCATTCATGAAACGCCTGCCTCCAAACCTACTTCTTCTCTTGAGTCATCTTCTTCTGTCAATCAATCTTCCCCACTTAGCGGATCCATTTCTTCTATTCAACCCTCCATGGCTGAAAAACAAAAACCTCTACTGATTGATGTATCTCAGGATAAAGGACCAATCAAACTACACGAAGATATCGCTTTAGAGGATTGCAAACAATGTTTCTTTGTTTAACTCGATACGCTCACGTATGGGGAGGAAGACTTTGATTCCTTTTATCAGAACATATAGGAAGAGCCTAAGGTCATGGAACTTGATTCTCCTTCTGTTATTCCATCTTCACCTGCCTCTGAGCATGATGAGATGTTGGGGTCTAGCATTGATCCATGGCCTATCTTCTCATTTCCCAATCATTCCTTATCTATCATCATTCCTCAATCAAAATCTTTCCTTGGCTCACCTCTTAGTAGCCCATCGTCTTCTTCTACCTTGGGGCCACCTCCTAGTAGCCATCCATTTTCTACTTGTGGGTCACCTCCTGGTAGCCCATTACCTTCTATTCTTGGGCCACGTTCTAGTAGCCCTTCATCCTATTCTATCTATAGTACACCTTCGAGTAGCCCCTACTCATCGATACTCGGGCCACACCCTAGTAGTCCCTCACCCTCATCTTCTATTCTTGGACAACATCCTCATAGCCCAACTTCTTCCATCTTAGAGCCATATCCTAGTAGCCCTTCATCATCTTCTATCGTTGGCTCACCTCCTGGTAGCCCATCCTCTTCAATTATTGGACCGTATCCTTTTCATCTATCACATCTTTCTTCTATAAATGTTTAGGGAAAGACCACTACCATTTCTAACGTTCCTTTCATCAATCAGAAATGTTCGCTTTCTTCTCCTTCTTAGGATCAGAAAAGTCATGCGTTAGCTTATAAAAAACCCATACAGGTTCATTATCAAGCTTAGGTCAAAACTTCCAAGAGCTCTAAAGCTCCCAACAAATCAAATGATCTTAAGGTTAAAAATCAAACGTAATTCAAGAACCCACATCAATGTAACCATCAAGTATGGCACAAAGTGCATAAACCTCTGGATAGGGAACTCAATCTCCTGCATACGAAATCCATGTTTCAGGATAAATCGTAGTCATTTATTGAGTATGAGCTCACCACGATCATCGACATCGGAGATAGCATGACTCTTGATAAACAATCATGCTTAGTCTCCCTTATTAAGGAAGTTGCAAACATCATTGTTGGATCTTACCACGTAGAATGACTTTTTTGGTCCCACCTTTCTAAAAAACTATCAAAAATCTAAAAATCAAAACAATTCAAAAATACAAAAAACATGAGAAAAAATTTCATAGAAAAATCAAAGGTTCAAAGATCAAACATTGCAATCAAGTATTGCATACACATGGATGTTTCTTTCTTCCCTTCCTTGTTATTCTTCTACAAGTCTTCCTACCATTTTTATCCCTTTGGTGATCTTTTGGTTAGCCTATTCGCATGCGTTTTGTGACAGTTATCTCTATGGTATTCGTTTGAACCTAGTCTTTTATCACCTTGGTAAATTAAAGAACGACTGACCTCATGGAGATCCTATCACATTCAGCATCTAATAAACTTGTTGCGAAGAAATTTTGGACATATTTGTTAACACTAGCCAATGTCATCATCACAATCACTTCCACCTCCTTCGATCAAGCCATTTGTGGTTCTTAACCCCTTATCAAACAAGAGAGCTGAAATAAGTTTTCAGAAAGCAAAAGAATCAAAATCAATCAAAATTCAAAAGATAAAAGCTACAAAGAGAAATAAAATTGATATATAACTCTCTTGGGGTATTATCAATATTCTCTATCAGGGCTATGGACGCTTGATTGGTAGTAGAGCAATGTTGCCATTAAAATCAAATAGATCTCCATTGGGGCTATGGATGCTTGGCTGGCAGTAGAGCAATGTACGGCTATCCCTCCACCCTCCATTCACAAATCACCTTTCGAAATAAATCATTCCTACATGTTGGCTAGGGTGTCTTCACTTGTTGTCTGTTAAATCTTCCCTTCAAGAGGTAATTTAATTCCACGTTCACACACTGGATCTCTATGAGTATGCAGGATTAGTATGTCACCAAGTGTATTTCTTTTTTCCTTGTTCAGACTCTTACTCTAGTCTGTATCTCATCTTATGATGTGTGCCTTTGGCTAATCACTTGTTTCATCATGAGGCTTCTAAGCTACATTCATGTCTTTCACATCATTCTTCTGCTTTGTTCAAGACATCCATATGTATAAGATAACCTTTTTTGGCATATTTTCGGACACCTTTGTCCCCTTTCACAAATACAATCTTCTTCTTTCTTTATATCATGTGCTTTTAGGCCAATTTATGCTAGGGGCATCCTTGCTTCTTCCTAGCACTTAATTAGTTTACGTTCATCATCACATTGAACTTATCCATAATGGCCTTAGGTCCCACTTCTACACGTGAAGATTTTGCCTTTGAATACCCCCACCTAATCGCTGGGGAAATTTGGCATCTTCACCTTCTTGCACATGCATGTGGCCATTTTCCCTTGTACATCCCATCTATCGCTAGGGGCATCCACGCTTCTTTTTCTTCCTATACATAGTTTCAAATAACTTTCAAAATTAAAAAAAAATTCAGATATGTTAGAAAAAATCAAAAACATTCAAATATGTTAGAAAAAATCAAAAAACATTCAAATATGTTGGAAACATCAAAAAACTATAAATCATCCTATAAACATCACTCTTTGGTTCTCACCTGTTCATTTGCACGACTCACAGATCATCTTGATCTACCTCCATCAACCAAAGCTAGGTTGTTTACTTCGTCTATACTCTGGGGCACAACGAGTTGCCTGGTACTGTTTCGTAGTGCAAATTGTTTTTCCATTGGACCGAAGTGTCCTTCATTATTCCCCCTCGCATGTATCTTTACTTGGGGCAACATCATTAACCCTTGTCATTGATTCAAATAGGTTGGAACTGAAGCTTGATAACAAAAATAGTGCATTATGTTTCTCTGTTAGGTTACCTTGTTTATTTTCTCGTATTGCATTGCATTTTGTATGTTTCATGGAGTTAGTTTTTGTTTTTTTAGCAACGGACATTTGTTCATATATGGATTTTCATGTCATAGTACACTTTTGTTCATTATTTTTAATAATGACTGATGATGAAGATGTCTAGTAATATGATGAAAAATAAAGTTGTTTAAAAGGAACTGGATGGATGTTAGCTCATTCCCCCTTCCTCATACTCCTTTTCTTCTATATCTCATTTCTTTTCTTCTTCATCAAATTATTCTTTCTTTTGTTCTCTTTCTGTCATATTTTCGATCGTCAATTGAGTTCTTCTACCACCCCATCGATAATCGAGGGGGCATCCTCCATTCTACTCATTTTTCTTCTATCCCTTCAAAGTGTTCTACTTGTTTATGCTTGTCTACTTTCTTTGAAGTGACATCACTTACGTCACCCCAAAGAGGGGAAAATGTAGACACCTAAAATATGATTACACTTATCATTTCATCTAATTAACGATACTACGTTAATTCCCCATTCTTCGCTCCATTCTCGGATGCCCATTTACGATACATTCTTAGTCGTATTCTTCCTATAAATCATATAATTTGGTTAATATATCTCTTATCAGCTAAACATCCCTCATTTTGACCATTCAGAATCTCCCTAGTTCTCTCTAGACCACTTCTATTGGCTTCCTAGGCTATCTATCAGTCACAATTGGTTATCCAGACCCCTCCTAACTCTCAATGAGTCTCTAATCACTTGCTAATCAATTTTAACTAGCCTAAACCCTAGTTAACTAGCCTAAACCAATCTTAACTAAGCCTAAATCATGTTTATCCTAATCTAATCATAAATTGATTTTTGAGATTTAGTCCCACATGGACCCAAATGCCAAAATCTTCCAAACCAGAAACTATAAAAAGAAGGGTCACCCCTCCCATTCAAACTTACAACTTTACTCTCAAACACTTTGGAAAGGCATTAGAAACCATTTGTGATATCTTTAAGCTATAGAACATTTGGATCTTGGTCAAAATCCATTGTTAAGAGCTCCTCCATCTTGCATCCATCCATTCCAAGTATAGTTAGTAAGGGAAGATCTAAATCTTGGCCATGTAGCCAACTTGGAGAGATCTCTTCACTATTTTTGGGAGTAAACAACACATAATTTGATTGCTTAGGATATAAACTAGGTTCATTTTATTAAGCTTTCATAGAGTAGAGAGTAGTATAGATGTTAGTTTTTGATGTTTTTGTCAAATTTTTAATGCTTTCATGTTAGTTTCTCTTGTTTATCTCTAATCTGATGGTGCATGGTTGAGTTAGCAAAGCTTTGAGGTTCTTTAGCCTCACTCCATAGTTTTTTCAACTTTCCATTCCATACAAATACCATAGATCAAGGAAATAATTATACCTACCAACTAAATAATATATCCTAATATCTAAATAAATAAAAAGAAATATACACACACATAAGTGGGTGAGGTTAAATACAATAAAGGTAAATAAAGCACTGTTAGTACGAAATCACAGCACCCCCAAATGAGTTCTACAAGTCTGCTTTAAATATGGATAACAAATACCTAGGTGAACATGAGCTAAGGTAAATACCTACTCTAACACAGTTTTCCCTTAATCTTTTGGGATTCCTCTATCTCAACTTCTTTTCTGCTATTTTTTTTTCCATGACCCTCTCTAACACTCACATTTCATTCGACATCCTCCAATTGGTCTTCAATTTCTATCACTGTCAGGGGTGACTTGAGCATCGATGTTGTTTGTCCATCAGCACCAGAGTATTCCATATTCTTGCCTAGCCCTTTAATGGTATTTACCTTTATGGGTGATTGTTGTATTGGGAATTCAACATTTATGTCCTTTTGGTGTGATGCTTTTGTAGGTTCCTTAATTTGAGTTTTATGTGGATTTATTTTCTCCTTTTCTTATTCTTCTCTTGTTGGCCCATGCCTCATATTTAGTTTTCTCTTCATCATAGGTTGTTCAATCGGTGCACACATCCTTACCTTTTCTTCTTATATGTGTTCTGCATGATTCACATGCTCTTATGCTCTTCATCATACAATTTTAGGCATAAATATATCCTCGTCGAGATCTTCATCTATGGTGTTCTCCTTGTTAGCCTTTTTCTTCGGTCCTAGATAAAATAAAATTTTATGTGCTTCATTTTTCACCATAATAGTTTCCCACTTGATAAGGTGACATATATTTTTGACTTGAGTTCCTTCATGCACATCTCAATCAATATGTTTGTACATTATGCGCAACACATGGATTTCCTCGTCTATCCCTTGTGCATTTATGTTGAGCTTCTTTTCCCTCTTTACTCATTAAACAGATAAGAGGAAGTAATCCACTGTGAATGCATAGGGTAGTTTGGCCCATGGTGTCCATGTCCCAATATCCTTTTTTATCCTTTCCACCAAGTAGTTCATGGCGACGCTGAACTCTTCTTCTCTAGCCAATTCCTTAGGTAGTTAGTGCGGATTCTCCATTCTTACCCGAAAACATTGTCCAAGTGTTTAAACTAGGTTCTAAACCTTGTCTTATAAGAATTGTTGAGAGTTGGGGGAACCATGAATGATTTATACATCATGACCGGAGATAGATTCATGGGGTGATATATTAATGTTGGTTGAAAATCCCCTTTTGGTATGCCAATCTTTGAAAATTATCCAGAACAAAATTGCACCCTACCTGAATCTAACTCCTTTGAATTCTTGGGCCATTTTGGCATATACAATTATGATTTGCACAAAAATTTGGAGTGGTTGAAAATTGTCCCATGTACTACTTTATGTGCAATGTTTAGAAAATATTTTGATTTTTGTCCATCTCTCAACCCTTGCAATTTTACCAATAAGTAGTCGCATAGTGAATATTGTCCCAAGGTCCTTGAGTTCATCTATAAACATGAAAGTTCCTTCACTTTTATATTTTAGGTGGTCTCCAATGTTGTCCATAGAGGCATCCTCTTCCAAGGCTTGCGTTAGGTCTTTTCCATCATTGTTGATCCATGTTGCCTTATGAATCAGATGACTCGATAGTTTCATGCATCGTCCTACAAAATAGAAATACCCCTCCCTGACACATGAAATGAGGTATTGATATAATTCTAATGGTTGGTCAAAATAGGGCAGTTCAAGTAGTTGCATGACTCCTATTTTCTCCAGTGTTTTACATAGACTATTGTCATAAACATCATTTCCCTGACTATATTTTTGTCATGTTGGGAACAATATTTCCATCTCAATGGTTCCATAAATCCCAAGTAGAAGATGATTGCATCTTGATATCTTATACGAAGTCACATGATTTATAAAATCCCCAATTCTTTTGGCTTCTTCTAGATATTGCATTTTGGTATTCACGATTAAGGTGTTGGGGATTTCGTCATTATTATATTTATTTCTTATGTCCATGGTAATATTTTCCGGAGGAGGAGTGATGTTGATTAAATGACCAAGGCCTAATGCTTCTAAGAGGACAGCCCTTTGGGCAGGAGAGTTCTTTAACAAATCCAAAAAGGAGATGTGAGAGAAGGTTTTAGTTAAGTCCTTAATTAAATCATAGGCACCTATGGGTTTTACCAACATTTTTTGAATGTTGTCTGGCTCCAATGGATAACTTGGATTTGGTTGAGAAGAGTAATCCCGTGTTCTTGTTATGGTTTATATGGGTAGCTTAGTGTCTAACTCCACCAGACCAACTATCTTAGTTTGGGGTCGAGTTCCTAGCTGGCATGGGACTGGTGGATTTAATGAAGTTGAAGCTTCATGATCATTGTTTCCTATTATAACACCCTTATTTGTTCCACTAGGGTCTAACCTATTATTGTTAGAATTGTTTGGGAGTGGATTATTAAAGATCTTGAGGGGTGCATTTTGAGGGGAAATCACCCCTGTATAAGTGTTCGACATGGGTACTACAGAATTTTCCAAAAAAAAATCTATAAAGAGTTGTTTTTGATCTTCTGGAAAGCGTTGCATGAATTTATTGTAGTCACAACAAGTCATGGTATTATGGCCTTGAATCTTGTGGAACCCAAAATACAAATTGGGATTATAATTTTGAGGTTGTTGATTTGAAACCTGCTATGGCCCAAAATTTTGAGGCTGTTGCCTTTGGTTTTGACTCTGATATCCAGTTGGGTTTTGATTTGGACCTTGTGTTTGGATTTGTTGTTGTTTTTTTTTTGTTGTCATGGTGGATGATTAAAATTCACCGCGTTGATTGTTGGAGTAAAATTGTTATTTCGCTGATTATTAACAGTTGGCGAAATGTTTACAATGTTTACCCTTTTAACTTGGTCAGTTACTCCATCTATTATAACTCTGTGGTTCTTGTTAATGATCTTAGGTCCTTGATTAGCATTCTCGATATTAGGATAAGCTGCGGTGTTTTGATTAGGAGTGGTTGATTTTCCATTTTTTCCATATGTCTTATGACCACTATCAATCGTTACTTGGTCGATTCAGAGAGCACTCTCAAGTACTTCATCATAAGTTCTTAGTGTGAACTTCTGGACTTCTTCCTTTATCTCTCTATTGAGAGAATTAAGGAATAAATTACATGATTCCATTTGATCCATGTTTGGAGCACTTGTTGATGAGTATAGAACCGTACGCCATCTTTGGATAAAATGAGCAAGGGATTCATTATGTTCTTGTTTAATATGAAGGAATTCCCTGATTCCTATTCTTAACAATTTGTTCATGTCAATATCTTTGATGAACTCTGACACGAGTTGTTGAAATGAGTGTATCAAGGCTTCAGGTATTCTATAATACCAATCAATGGCAATACCCTCTAAGGTTTTAGGGAATATCTTAGCAACAACCCCATCACAAGAGAGTAATTCCCATATGGCTGTGGCATAGGCCTTAATGTGTGTATTTGGATCCCCTTCCCCTTTATATTTGGGTAAATTGGGAAGAGGTCTTGGAAGCATAACACTTTGTATGGTGAATTCCAAGGGCTCTTTTAAATATTCTGAATAATTTCCTACTGCGTTGGCCTCGATCATCGATGGTGCTTGCTAAGGGGGTCGGGGTGGCATGGTTTGCTGATATGGCATAACAAATGTATTTGCAGGGGCATAAGGGAATCCCTGTGTTTAAACAAACATCCCAGGAGAAGAGAACATGTCTCCTTGTGGTGACTTTGAATATATGTTTAAGTAAGGAGGAGCATTGTTCTGGTATGGGTTGTTTCATGCCAAGCCATGAGGTGTCATGTTTTCAACTAGAGCGGTGTTTTAGAATGTGGTCCTAGTTGGTGTTTGTTGTGGATAACTATAAAGATTTTGAGGAGGCATGCCTAACGTGCATGTTCCTGTAAAGAGGTCAACCTGACTGGGGTGATACAGAGGGTTGGGGATCCTTGCTTGCCCAAAATATGAATTTTGGTTTGTTGGAGCAATTTCTAGCCCTCTAAATTTTTTAGCTAGGGATGAAATGACCTCTATTGGTGAAGACACAGTGCTTTGCCTTAATGGTGTTTGTTATATACCTTTAGGTTGTAAAGGGGTGTGATACCCTGCTATGAATTGATCATTACCCTGCCAAGCTTCACCGAGGGTATTTCCCATAGGTGGAGGAATGGGGGTGTTTTCTTGGAATAGGGTATCAGATTGTGTTTGTAAACTCTCTATAGGTGGATACATGTTTTGGAAACGTTGTTCACTTTTAGCATAGCATGCTAAGTACTCCTCATCCAAAAATGGGAGTGGATCTGACTATCTACTAATCTGTGGTCTGAACAAGACCCGAGGAGATGAAATGGATTCTCCAATAAATGTCATATTGTTAGAGCCTGTGGGCTATAGCTACCATGTTTGTGTAAGTTGATCTAACTTCTCAATTCTGAATGAAGAACTAGAACTAGTTCTATGAAGGGGTGTTTGAGATGACAAGTAGTTACTTGAATAGTTATCAACCCATGCAGAAAGCGAGGGTGATGGTTGTCTATTTGTTTGACTATAGTTTGCTTCGAGACCTGAGAGAGGTCTTCCATATGTGTCGTATCCCGACATATTCGAGGGTTATATGAATACCCACAGAATAATGGGAAAGAGTGAAGGTGGATGAAAGAAATTAAAAATAAAAGAGGAAGAACTGTTTGTTTCACGTCGGGTTCACCAGTTTTGTACGATGGAAAAGTGACATGCGAGCATGGGAATATACAAGTACCTCTTCCTCGTACCCAACCTCCCGAGGTCATGCCGAGATAGCCGGTGAATTTGGAATATATATGGATACAGAAAAACTAGTTGGGTAATCTTATATCCTCAATACGCAATAATGGAATCTGTGAATCTAAGGCAAAGAAGGCCCTCCTAACCTGAATCAGTGTAATGGATCGTTCGGATATAATAGTTTCTCGAAGGCTCCAATCAATATTGAGCTCTGCCAAGATCCTATTTTTTGGTTGTTGGATACATGGGAAGTGACCTGTGGGAATTTCATATATATCTCCAGAAAAGGTCATGAAAAATGGTAATGAGAGTTATAATGGATTTTTAGTAAACTATGGGTGGTTTTCTGGTCTAGCCCAGAAAATTTTGGATTGATTGGCTTCTATATTTAATACAGAGAACTATGTTATGATATCTGGTGGGAGTGGTGAGGATCTAAATACAAGTGTTCATAAATCAGTGTCAATACTTACCTAACTTGCAGGCCTGTTGGGTTTTGGGACCTGGAATTCACAACCGTGAGCTTGTGGTTGTTGTGGACCTGATATTGTTATGTGAAGAATCAATCTCTTCTTCTGACTATCTAGTAATCATACACCTTTTCAACCTCTATGTTTAGAACTAGAAGTTGTGTAATTTCCTCATAATACCTTACAGGTGTTCTGGCAATGTGAATGCGTAAGCTAGTATCTATGTCAATCAGAAGATCTCCTACATCTGGCTGCGGGACTAATGGATCACAACTGAATGTTTTCTCTCTTTCAGGTTCTTGTATGGTCATACAGATATCCTATCAAGGTAGTCTATAATTCAGATGATTTGACCAGAACGTGTATGCCTTATCGTCTTCGATGTTTAATCCTCTCAACTGTGTGCTAATTTCTTGTAGCTCTGTCATTGTTCGAAAAACATGTATCCTAAGGTCTTGATCTATATCAGCTAACGTTGTGGGTAGGTTTGGTTGAGGAACTATTGGTTCAAACACGTATTCCCTGGGATCTCTAGCTCCCGCGATTGTCATACAAAGACGATTCAACTTTAACTAAAACAAAATAAACTGATTATAAAATATATATCTACAACACACACATATTCCTCTATTTTTGTATTTTTGGTGATGTATTTAGAAGAATTAAAATAACATCTATTCTAAAATATTCAGAAAAATTCACAATTTAATCTAATAATAGAATTTAAAACAAACAAGGTAGCCTGGTATAGCTACTTTCCTGTGTAGTTGTGATTTTATCTAAATATCTAGGTAACTAGTTATTTTAAATTGAAAGACTCTTAATCCTAGCTTAGAAGTGAGGACTGAATCACAGTTTCTCAGAAACTATCAATCCCCACAGCTTCCCTAGTGATATCAAAAGATAGATTTAACTAAAATGAAATGATTTACTACTCTATTTGATATGTTGTAACTAGAACTTTGATAGCTCAAACCTGGCATCTATAGAACAGTGGCAAATCCAGTTGTATGTCACTTTTTCCCCTCAGTGTGATCTCCTTGTTCCTTCGTATTCTCATGAATCCAAAAAAGTATGTATATGATAGCATCAACAGAATAAGGTATTCAAACAATGGCAGATTTGGATATAGACCAAATATAATGTGAGTAGGAGAGGGATAACGCAAGTGAACAGAGCTTGACTATGTAATTCATAGCGGGATTTATTACAGGAATACAACACAAATACACCGAGATCTTTTGAAACTATCCTTTGTGATGAACACAACCCGCAAATCTAATGGATTCCAATCTACAAATGAAACTATTTTACTCTAGTCTCACTTGCATAGAACAACAATGAAGCAAGACTGAAACAAGCAGATCAAATGACCTCTAACTAGCAAAAGAGAACTAACAATGGAAGAAAAACATGAAACTATGGGAATTCTAATTGAGAATTTCAAAAGACTGAATAATAGAATTGAGAAGATGAGGGGCCATTTGTTTGAAAACAAGCTCGCTATTTATAGAAAATGTATTTACCAGAGGGTAACTCTCAATTGAACTCTTTTATTATAAACAAAGGGAAAACACTATTACTAAGGAACCAAAAACATTAATGCAAGCCAAAGTGGTTGAAGAAAGTGGGTGAAATTGAAGATTTAAGTTTGACACAATCGTCGGAAGAATCTGGAAAATGCAAACAAGATCACCTCCCTGTGTAGGGCGGAGGTTATGGGACCGCCGCCCTGTCCTAGGTGGCAGTCACGAGACCGCCGCCTAGGCAGGGCAGCGGTCTCGTCACTAAAGACCTAAATGAAAATAAAAATGGGGGAAAAGGGGAAAACAAAGCATATAGAGGTTGATCGGGGCATGTGGGATACAAACGTATACTTGGCGAGTTTTTCTAGATTCCAAACACCTTGCAAGAAGACCTGTTTCATCATTGGGGTATGTGTAACATCGTTCTGGTGGTGCAGTACCCTACAATTTTGGGTACGTACATATTGCCCCCTCGAAGAAGTGTCTTAGCCATGAAGAGGTGTAAAATGGTGGATCCAAGTATGGCAGTCCCGAAATGAGGATTTTGGAGTTATACTTGACACGCCCGTGTGTCAAAAAGTCACCATCCAAAATCCTACTATCTGTAAAAATGAAAAAGGGGACTCAACTGTAGCTAGATAAAACAATTTGAGAAATAAGGCTAAACTAATATGAAAAGAGGACTTACCATCTATGCGAGGTTTAGAACTTACCTCCATCGATGCTCCAACCCTGCGAAAGACATTCAAAATCAATTTTAGAAAGCTATATATATATATAATGAACTCATTTTACTATTCATTTGCACAAATTGATTTGATATTTTTTGAGCTTTGGGACCCACGGTGATGGTTTTCGACGAGAGTATAGTCAAAACTTTCATGGTGAGATAGTGATCATACCTCCGAGAGCAAGACATTGACCCACGAAGTCTCAGGTTAGTTCTTCTCAGTTTTATCATTTTTTAAAACCTAAAATGTAAAAATGTTGAAAATCTTTGTCTTGGGGGGATTATTGTTGAAAATGTCAATGTTAAATGAGTCTCTAGGGGGGCACCCATAGGGTAGGTCTTTATTTTTTCAAAAATGATGTATTTTTTCCTTTTTAAAGTGTTTTTAGAGCTTTGGGGGTGTTCGTCGATTCGGGACAGGACCACCGCCCTACACAGGGTGGCGGTTACAGGACCGTCGCCTCAGAAGGCAGCGGTTACGGAACCGCCTCTCTGCACAGGGTGACGGTTTCTGAATAGAATGCAATAAAAGATGTTTTTTTTATTTATGTTTGCATTTTTAGCACTTTTACATGTTTTTGATAGTCTTTTCAATTGCATTTTGATACTAATTTATTCCTTTTCTATGTTTTGGGTGTATGCAGAAGAATGAGGAGTACATTAGATGGAGCCAAGAGAGGGAGTGTGATTGGTTCCCAGTAGTATTAGAGGAACTCACTCAGGTAGAGTGAGATACACTTTAGAGGGCTGTCATTTGGAGGATTGCATAGGTCCCTTACGTTACACCTGTTAGTCACATACTATGTGACTTATTTTCATACTGGGATGTAGATCAAGACACCTTCCGTTTTCTAGGAGTTAGGGGTGAGTGGACCATCACCCTGGAGGATGTTTACTGTATACTAGGGATTCCGATCCTTGGGTGGCGGCTGTCTCTTAAGACAACAGTATCAAGATCTCAGGTGGTTCAGTGGGCCACCTATATGGGGGATGCATTTGTTTCGATGGGGTCAAAGAAGAGGGTGAGGATCCACTCCATTGTCAAGATAGACATTCATGTCCTCTGCAAGGCCATAATGGGCATCCTTGCTTCGAGATTGATTGGGGATAAGGGAGGAGACACTCTCTTATATTGTTGGGCCCCCATTATTGCATAGATTGAGGGCCATGGACATGTCTATTCCTGGTGATTAGACATCCTCGGGACCACCTACAATGATTTATACAGGGACGTCTGACTACAAGGGAAGTCACTGAGCCACCCTACTCTTATCATGAGTTGGGTGTATGGAGCATATTACTCCGTATGGGAGAGGTGTAGAGGTAGAGGACCCCGGGACTATGAGGGCAGTAAGGTGGATAGGGATGATTGTTCTTAGAGCACCCCACCAGCCAGTGGCATCTTTGACTACTATAGATATGGAGCCAACCCCTCATCAGGCCATGACAGGGCTATGGGGAGAGGAGACTGTTACATTGATTTCTTGTCAGACTACCAGTCAACTGGTAGATAGGATGGGGAAGTTAGAGATCCACTCCTTTGATATAGTACCATAGCAGTTCAACCTCCCCTATATTGACATGTTTCCTCCAGTGGGGCCAATGTATAGATCTTTACGTGAGCCTCAGGGAGGTCCTAAAGGACGGGGTTGGACCATTGTTACTCCCAGTGTTCCTATCGCAGCTAGGAGGGTGGTACGTGCTCAAGGGAGATTCGATGCTCCTCAAGCACCTTTACTTCAGATTGCCACCGGTCCCGCCCATAGCAGCGATGAGCCCATTGACATGGACTCCAAGTATAAAGAGTTCACTGGGGGAGATACAGAGGAGGAGACATAGGAGATGGAGATTGGTGGGACGGGTGGGGAGGATGACAGTGATCCCGAGTGGGGTGATACTCAGGAGATCCTACAGGCCGAGAGGGTGGAGTAGAGTGTAAAGAGGGTGACTCTGGTCTTAGACGAGTTGCTCTCTCAGAACTTAGGGGGAGATGGTGAGTTCGTTGCAGGATGTCACATTGCCCCAGATATGGGAGAGGGACACTAGTCAGCGGTAGCATCAGTGGTAGGCACTGATCCTAGAGATCCTTCTTGGAGGCCTGGAGATCCGAGTGAGTTGTCACTCTTCTCTTGACTTGGTTTTAGTTAGAATTTTCTTATTCGTTATTTCTTTTCATTTTGTTTATCCTTGGTTTTATTTTTGATTGTTGTCTAACTTGTTTTCTCCTTTATTTGCAGCGACTGCTAATGAGTGGCGAGACTTGATTCACCGGGTATGCATTGATACCTTGTTGATCCCCTTAGAGAAGACTCATGCTGAGATTTCTGTGGAATTGGGGGAGCCTTCAGTAGCTGGCAAGCATACCGATGTTTTTTCCTCTTTCTGGCATGTGGTGAAGATCACGACTTCTCTTCATGTTGAGGTAGCTGGATATAGGACGGCTGAGAGCTTGATGAGGAGGAGTCATTCTCATAGTGCGATAGCAGCTACTGGCCATGACCACGATCCCTCAATGCATTCAGAGCACCGACATAGCTGGATTCCTAGACGTGGTCGTGCACCCTCTAAGGGATCCCATAGGGATTGAGAGAGCTATTTTGTATTGTTTTTTCAGATATTTATATGAGTTTTTTTGTACTTTTTGGGCTCATTGAGTGTTTTGACCATGCCTAGTGCATGATGGCATTGTATATAAAACTTGATATATATATATATATATATATATATATATATATATTGGATCTAGACTCTTGGTGCCTAGAATTTCATGACTTGTTTCCACATGTATACTAGATGTTTTTAGAATATTTTTTTTCATGCTTTTCAGAATGTATGCAATGGATAACAAATGATAGTAAACAAAATGTTTTACTTTTTATGCTTTTGTAATGCTGATATGTGATGATTAACACATTGTAGTTTTGAACTTTCGACCTCTTTAGGAAATATATGTGATTTCTTCTTATGTTGGCAAAACGTGATGAATGTAAAGTGATAAAGAGATGAACTTGCCCCTTTCCTAACTCCATGCAACCAGTAAGATGTGAGGGATCTACACCAAGAGTTAGGAAGGGCACAAATTGTATGAGTTTGACTTAATGGCATGATGAGAGATAGACCAACTAGTAACCAAAACCAAACTTTAGACCTACACACTTACCCTACTCAAAACTACCACCAAGCTTAGAAGGCCACTTACTTTCCAGTTTATCTAGACTTAGATTTATAAATGGCAACCTAGTTGAAAAAATATGGTTTTGAGGATTTGATCTCTTTTGGAGTTTGGACATTTGTTTTCCCTTAATATAATTTGATTTGTGCTTCTAGCATACCAAGATTTGTTAATTTGTGTGAATGGACCCCCCACATCTTGCCTCATGCCACTAGTAAGAAGCATGGGTTTGTCACCAAAGGCGAGATATATGCGAGTAAGGGCACTTCTTTCCTTTCCCAACCTCACACAACTAGTAAGAGATGTGGACTTATCACCGAAATTTGGTGGGGTAAAGAAGTGTGTAAAATAAAATATTTTGTTTTGCTTGGCACTTTGATTCTATTTTATTTTTGACACTTCTGATCTATGGATTTGGGATATCCTTTCTTTCAAAGAGACTTAAGAAGGATAGATGTGACACCAAAAATCTTCTAGAACAGACCGTAGGTAAGGACAACTTCACCTAGTAGAAAGAAAGAGAAAAACCAAGTATGCAGGCCTTGGTATGGTTTTTGTCAATACTTGTCTGTCAAACTTGATGAGAAGATTTGAAAATACTTGATGATGTTTGAAGAGATGTGTTTTGAATGCTTATGCCAATATTTTTAGAAATTTGTAATAGATTGCTTAAGAGTAAGTTCCTTGACTACAATTTTTACGAAATGAGTCGAAAAAATGAAACAGCTAAATGACTAATGCAATGTAGATAACTATAATGTATAAGTGGTAATTCTAGAGATCTTATGCGTAAAACCATTTAAGATGCAAGGAATTGATAGTTTCACTAAATTCCTCATCTTCTAGCGTCCACAAAAGATATGCACCGTTTCCATAGTCCTTCATGACTCGGTATGGGCCCAGCCACTTGGGTAGAAACTTCCTTCCTTCATCGTTTTTCTCATCAATCTAGTTGTCTAGCCTTAGAACTAGATCTCTCTCATATATTTCTCACTCATAGACTTTTTTTTTATACTACCAGCACATCCGGTCAGCATAGGCTCTGTGCTGTTGTTTGGCATTTACCTTGGCCTCATCAAGGCTTTCCAGTTGAGAGAGGCGTGCCTCTCTATAAGCTTCTTCATCCAGAATCCCTTGTAATGAGATGCAGAGACTGGGTATTTCAACCTCAAGTAGGAGAACTGTTGTTATCCAAAGTAAGCCCCTTACTTATTTTTTGGCTAGCTCCCTTCATTCTCATATTTCTAGAAAGGTAAAGTTTTCCTCCTAACTCCATGTATTTTTGATGTTATGGCTCGGTGGAGTTTTTGTTGGAATTTTTCCCTAGACAAGCCTGTCGGCCAATCAGAGAGTGCCACGTCAGCAAAAAATGAGGGGAAGCGGAGGTAAACATGAAAAAATTTCAAGGATTGATCGGGGTTGGTGCACCAAGTCCGGAAAATTTCAAAAGGAAAGCCCACCAGCCAATAGGAAAAGGCCACGAGTCCTCAGAAGGGTGGAGGCGAAGGTAACTTGAAATTTTCACCAAGTTTTTTGGTGAGGCTCACAAAGGTATTTTTGACCCGAGGGCCCGCCGACCAATAAGATGCGGCCATGTGTCCTAGGGGACGTTGGGGATCAGAGTGGCAGGGAGGAGTTGGGAAAATTTCCCAAAGGTTGGCGCAAATAAATTTTTCGGCCCTAAGGACCACATTCAATAACATTGCGCCATGTGTCCTTAGACCAAAGGGATGGCGGGAGGTGGAGGAGACATAAAAAAAATTGCCAAAGTGTTCGGCAGGGGCGCAAAGGGGAAATCTTGGCCCATAGGCCTACCAAACAATAGGATCATGCCACATGTCCTTGGGGGTCGAGGGTTAGGGGTGCGAAATGAATTTTTCCTTTTCACCCAAGTTTGGAAGTTTCAGAGGGAAAGCAAGCCCCCAAGGCCCGAACCAATTGGGAGGCACCACATGGCACTGGCACGGCGGAGCCTAAGACAGCGGGGAGAAGTTGGGAAATTTTCCCGAAAGAAAAGCAATTTGAAATTTTTTTACCCCAAGGCCTGCAAACCAATTGGGAGGCGCCACGTGTTAAAGACCGGCGGAACCCGGGAGAAAGCTGGGAAATTTTCCCAAAGGTGAAATCAAAGGTAAAGTTTTAGAAGGAAGGTCCGCCTCCCAAAGCCAGAACTAATCAGATCACGCCACGTGTCATCAAGATGGCGGGCCGGCAAAATTTTTTTGGAAAATTTTCCAAAGGCCAAAATGATGGGAAATGGTGCAGGGAGGAGCCTGAGCTAGTGAGAGCATGCCATGTGGCACCAGGATGGTGGGGCATGGAAATTTTTGGGGAAATTTTCCCAAATGAAAAAAGTGGGAAAATTTTAAAATTTTGTCCCACCAACCATTTTGACCCTGTTTTGCCCTAATTTTTTAGAGGGCCATAACTTTCGATCCAGAGCTCAGTTTTAGGCGTTCTTTATATCAATGGAAAGTTGGTAAAATTCTCTACATGATTCCAAGGCAATTTTTTTGTTTTGATGAAGATTTGTAGGAAAAAATGGAAAACACCTATGGAACTTGGAAATAAGCAAAATTGACATTTCAACAACCATTTTTAATGCAGTATGGCTCGCATTCTCTCCCAGCATGGTTGAAAATGTTAGGGGATGGATTTTTGAGGGTACCCAAGCTATTTTGATGCCCTTTGGTTGGTGGTTGAAAGATCTATCAATTTTTCCTGTATTTCTCTCTCTTGGGCTTGAATTGGCATGGTTAAAATCCAGATTTGGCTCATTTTGTGGGGGTTGAACATTCTTGTTTTGCTCCTCCTTTTTCCTCTTGTTTGCAGGTGGATTTTGTGGAGTTAGAACCTCCCCTTTTAGAATGTAATGCAACCTTTCCTCCTAACATTTTGGTAGTGTATTGTATCAATTTTTGGAGAAAATAATGCATGCATGTGGATGATTCTCAACCCTCTCTATGTTTATTTGCCTCCTCCTAATCTTTCACTGCAATTTAGCCATCTGTGTATGATATGGTATTTCATTTTAATGGTTTGTGTCCATTGACAAAAAAAGTGTTCTTCACTCCTTTGGTGCATCACCTTGGTTATATTAGGCTTTATTTTTGCATTTTTGTTTACCCTTGTCCCCTTGGAATCTAGGATAGGATTTTGATCTTAAGCCTCTGTAATTTTCAAGTGATATATCCAACCAGAGAAGTTGAGGAACCAGCCTCTAATCTAGAGATTCTTTTCCCATTTTGTAAGTCCCACACTTGGGGGAAAAGACTCAATGTTGTGCAATCACACTGGATGCTCAAATGTCAAGTAGAAATTTGATAGAACATCCAAAGGGTGTTGCTGATTTGCACTAACAGTTCTGGCACACCCGGTAGGACCTTAGAGGTCTTCATCTTCATTGCAAAAAGATTGATGTGCATTTGTTGCAAGTTTCTTGCTGAAAGAGCACTGAATTGCACATTTGGCGACTCCAAGGAAGAAGAATCAGCTAGTTTTTTACAGTCCAGACCTGAAAACTCATGAGAAGAATCGACACAAGGTCAAGAGTTGGAGAAGAAGAAGTGTTGTTTGAGTATATGCAGTTATCTCCAAGAAGAAGGAAAAGAGGGAGGAGAATTCAAAGGTCTCCATCTCCACCAAAAAAAAACTCTATCAACTCCTCCACCTGGTAGACCTTGCATCCAATCAACAAGGGTTCTAAGGCCAATATGAATGGCACAACGCAACCCATATGTCAATTTCACTAGCAGCAGCCCACTTTCTCTCAATGCACAAAATCCAATCCCAGTTGCAACATTAAAGAACATTCCATACTTTACTAGAGAGAATCAGACCACTCCTGGTGATCATGTCAAGGATATTGCCAATATTTGTGCAATCCATGAGATTAATGAGATGCAAGTTCTTGTCAAACTACTGGCATCTTCATTCAAAGGGAAAGCTTTGTAATGGTTCAGGAGCCTTGCTTCAGGCTCAATCCAAAATTGGAACTAGCTATGCATAACCCTCCACGAGCAGTTTGGAGAAAAGGGAGACAACTTGTCCCTTTTGGAACAATTGACAACTATATAGAGAGCTCCCAATGAGCAACTGACTAACTTCAACTTTAGATTTCAAAGGACTTGGGAGAGAATTCCAATGGCAATAAGGCCAACAACAGAAGGTGCTTTTCTATATTACCTTAAAGCTTTAAATTCTAATATTTCTATGTTAATTCAATCCATGGGAGACACAACTATGTTGGAAGCATCCAGATTTGACTCTTGATGAATGGGCAAACAAGGTGCATGCTTTTGATCCTTATCAAGAAATAGAAGAATCTGAGCTAGGATTTTATTGCATGCATGAGAAAAATCAGCCTATTCCTAGCATCACCAAGCCAGACCAAAAGGATGACAATGAGGTATGGAAGTTGTTCTTTGATGGATCAAGAAGTAGACAAGGCATAGGAGGGGGAGCTATGCTTTTTTCACCTCAAGGAGTTAAGTACTATTCAGATTTTATATTTTAGTTTGCATGTTCTAATAACACTGTTGAATATGAAGCTTTGATACAAGGATTGCATTAGTCAATCAAGAGAGGAATAAAGAACTTGCAAGTCTTTGGTGACAGTGAACTGATTGTCAACCAAGTTAAGGGGTAGCATGCTGCCAAAAATTATCTACTCAAGTGTTACAAAAATAGGGTGTGGGACCTCATTGAAGATTTTGAGGGCTTTAACATCAAATCCATCCCTAGAAAAGAGAACCAAGCTGCTAACAGACTTGCAGCAGTTGGGGCAGCCTTTGATGTTGTTGAAAGCATCAAGAAAGACAAGGTACAGCCAAGAATTCATGTAATTGTAAGGCCTTCAGTGTCAGACAACAATGTAAGTTGGAAAGTGTTTGAAAATGATCAACAAATCATCCATTTCTTGCAAGAAGAAGCTGAGTTCTCAGCTAAAAATCAGGAAAAGTTAAAACAACAGTATGGTGATCAAGTGGTACAGTTGAGAACCAACAAGCTACCAAAAGGACTTGTCACTTTAGAGTTCATTTTCAATCCTAATGATCAGTTTAGGAAGGAGAAAGCAAACATCCAAGTCAAGGGAGAAGATTCAATGCCCATCTTGGTGGAAGAGGGCAGGTCACTCCAAATTGGTAAAATGACAACTGAACAAGAAAGGCATGAGTTCATACAACTTTGTCAAGAATTCCCTGATGCGTTTACTTGGAGCTATGAAGATTTGAAGGGTTTCAATCCCAAGTTAGCTCAACATACTATTGAATTGGACCCAAGTGCTAAACCCATCAGGAAAAAGCAAAGGCCAATCAATCCACATATGGAGCCCCTCATGAGAAAAGAATTGAATAAGTTGATAGAGGCAAGTATCATTTTCCCTATCAAGCATTCTAGTTGGGTAGCCAACTTGGTTCTAGTTAGGAAGAAGAGTGGAGAAATCAGATTGTGTGTTGAATTCAGAGATTTGAATAGAAGCATCTCTCAAGGATCATTATCCACTTCCTTATATGGAGCAGATTTTACAAGTTGTTGCTGGGGAATCTGAATGGTTTTCATTGCTTGATGGCTATTCGGGGTACAATCAAATTATGGTGAAGGAAGAGGATCAGTTCAAGACAGCCTTCACAACCAAATGGGGGTACTTATGCAGATAGAAAAATGCCATTTAGGCTGTCCAACGCTAGAGCTACATTCCAAGGGGCAATGGACATGGTGTTCAAGGATTTGATTAACAAAATGGTGCTGATATATATAGATGATATCACTGTTTTTTCAAGAAACGCAACAGACCACCTCTTTCATTTGAGACAAGTGTTCCAAAGGTGCAGAAGAGTTGGGGTATCTTTGAATCCCAAAAAAATGTATTTTTCTAGCTCATGAAGGAAATCTCCTTGGCCACATTGTCTCTAAAGAAGGATTAGCAATTGATCCAGAGAGAGTTGAATCCATAAGGGCACTACCATTGCCAAGCCATAAGAAAGCCCTTCAAATTTTCTTGGGAAGGATAAATTTTGTTCGGAGGTTTGTCCCAAATTTTGCACCCCTAGTCAAGCCTATCACCAAGATGTTAAAGAAAGGCATAGCTTTCAAATGGATAGCAAAAGACAAGGCAAGTTTTGAAGCAATCAAAGAAGCCATCTCACAAGATCCAACTCTCATTAATCCAGATTTCTCCAAAGACTTCATCCTCTATGCATTTGGAGGTGATGATACTATTTCTGCAATTTTGGTACAACAGAATAGAGACAATGATGAGCAGCCAATTGCTTTCTTTAGCCAAAGCCTATAGGACTATGAGGTGAGATATTCCTTCATTGAAAATCATGTTCTTGTAGTGATTAGGAGCTTGAAGAAATTTAAGAACCTAGTTTCAAACAACAAGGTTCAATTGTTGGTTTCTCATGTGGGAGTTAAAGACTTCCTCCTCAACAAAGACCTAAATGAAAAGAGAGCAGGGTGGATTACTCACGTCATGGAGTATGACATTGAGATCAAAGTCACCAAGCTAGTCAGAGGAAAAGGGTTGTGCAAGCAGCTGGTCTTGAGTAAGCAAATGGAAGCATACAATGAGGAGGTTGTTTTAGCATTACAAGACAGCCATGAACAATAAAGCACTCAAGAAGAAAATGATGGTGTCCTCACTCCTTGCTGGACCCAAGACATAATGCACTTCCTACACATAGGCCTATGCCCTCCAGAGATGAACAAAACCAAAAGGAGACACTTCAGATTGTAGGCTATCCCATATGCCCTTGTTGATGGTGTTTTGTTCAAGAAGGATGTGAATGGAGTGCTGCTGAGATGCATTGGTACAAATCAGATTCACAGAGTGTTGGAAGAGTTCCATGGTGGATCAGCTGGGGGTCATTTTGCACCAAGAGTGACATCTCTCAAGATCATGAGGGCTGGCTATTATTGGCCCAAGATTTTCAGTGACTGTTATGCATGGATCAAAAGGTGCAAGAATTGTGCATTCTTCATAGGTAAAGAGAGACTAGTTGCCCTTCCTTTGCATCTAGTTTCAGTTGACCAACCATTCATGCAATGGGGTTTAGAATTCATTGGGGTAATTAACCCAAATTCAAGCCAAGGACACAAGTGGATTCTAACAGTGACAGATTACTTCACCAAGTGGACCAAGGCAGTGACACTCAAAGAAGCAAATGAATATAGCATCCTAGACTTCTATGAAGGGATAACAACCAGATTTGGCATACCTGCTACAATAATATCAGATAATACATTGGCATTCATTGAATCCAAGGTAACCGAATGGGTTGTCAAGAATGGGATCTACCTAAGCACTTCATCAAATTATTATCCTCAGGGTAATGGCCAAGTTGAGTCTACAAACAAGAACTTGTTAAGGATCATCAAGAGGACTCTTGATGAAAATCAGAGGTCTTGGCATACTAAATTGAAATCAGCCTTGTGGGCTAATAGAATAACCCCCAAGAGATCTATAGGTAATTCTCCATTCAAGCTTGTTTATGGAAGAAAGGCAATTTTGCCTATGTCACTTGAGTTGCCAACATTGGAACTCATGAAGCATTTGGAGTTGTTGGAATTTGAGCCCATGGAGGTTAGGTATGTAGAATTGATGGAGCTCCAAGAAATCAGTATTCAGGCATCCCAAGCAATGGAGAAGGATCAAGATTTGATCAAGAAGACCTTTGATAGGAAGGCCAAGGATAGATCATTCCAAATTGGGGATCTAGTGTTAAAGTGGGATGCAAACAGAGCAAAACCGGGGAGGCATTCAGAATTTGATGCCATTTGGAGTGGCCCCTACATAGTCACAAAGTGTAAGGACAACAATGCCTTCCAATTGTCTACATTGGATGGTGAAGAATTACAGATTCCAGTCAATGGAATCCATTTGAAGCATTTATACTAAAGGAAAACTCTCCACCTTGTACATAATAGCTTAGGTTTTCATTCCTCCAAGTGCTTATGCACATTGTTCTGTTGTAGTTTAGCTTTGTTTTCCCTAAGTTCTTGGGCACAAGCTTGCTGTTCCAGGAGAGGTATTTTACAAGCCTTGCTCTAATCAGATGGTATTCTATCCTCCATCTTCCCCCTTGCATTGTTCTAATCAATTGGGGGTACCAAGCAGAGAATTTGATGACTCCATGCCTAATGGATTGCTTTAGGCAACTAGTAACTTCATCTAGCAGGTAGATGACCCTACTGAGTCACAAAAATTGTTATCCAAAATAAGCCCCTTGCTTATTTTTTGGCTAACTCCCTTCGATTCCATCCTCTCTCTTTTGCCTCAGTCAGAATTTTTTATTTTTTAGGCACTCAAAACCTTCTAGAAATGGCACCATTGGATAGAGCTCCTTCCCAGCTTTCCAGAAAGGTAAAGTTTTCCCTCCTAACTCCATGTATTTTTGAAGTTATGGCTTGGCGGATATTTTTTGTGGGAAAATTTCCCTAGACAGGCTCGCCAACCAATTAGAGAGTGCCACGTTAGCAAAAAGTGGTGGGGGGGCAGAGGTCAACTTGATAAAATTTTAACAAGTTTTTGGTTAGGGTTGGCACACCAAGTCCAAAAATTTTTTGCCCCAAGGAAAGCCCGCCGGTGAATCAAGAGCATGCCACGTGTCAGTAAGGACCAACGGGGCACAGAGGCGGAGGTAACTTGGAAAATTGCACAAAGTGTTTGGTTGGCGGGAGCTAACAGAAGAAATTTTGGACCCATAGGGCCCGTCGGCCAAAAAAAGGAGGAGACCACGTGTCCCAGGGGATGTTGGGGGTTGAACCGTAGTGGGAAGAAGTTGGGAAAATTTCCCAAATGTTGGTGTAAAGACAAATTCTCAGCCCCCAAGGCCTACATCCAATAGCATTGCGCCACATGTCCTTAGACCGAAGGGCTGCCGGGAGGCGGAGGAGACATTAAAAAATTACAGAAGTGTTTGGTGGGGGCACAAAGGGGAAATCTTGGCCCGTAGGCCTGCTAACCAATAGGATCATGCCACATGTCCTTGGGGGTCGAGTGTTGGGGGTGTGAAAGGAATTTTTCCTTTTCACCCAAGTTTGGAAAATTTCAAAAGGAAAGTTCGCCCCCCAAAACCCGAACCAATAGGATCATGCCATGTGTCCACGTGGCGGCAAAAAATACAAGGTAGGTCCACAGGGAAAACGGAGCATGAAAGGCCCGCATCTAATAACATCATGCAACATGTCCAAATTCAGGGAAGGGTGGTTGAAAGCTGAAAAAAATGTTGAGGGCAGAGGCCCGCGACGAATCACATCATACCACGTGGCCTCTGAGCTTCAGCCGGCAGAGAATTTTTGGAAAATTTTTCCAAAGGCCAAAATGGTGGAAAATGAAGCAGAGAGAGCCCGCAACCAATCAGAACATGACACATGACACCATAGATGGTGGGGCACGAAGATTTTTGGGGAAATTTTCCCAAATGTAAAAAAGTGGGAAAATTTCGAATTTTTGTCTCGCTAACCCGTTTTTGGCCCTATTTTTCCCTAAATGTTCAGAGGGGCATAAATTTCAATCCAGAGCTTGGTTTTTCACGTTATTTATATCATTGGAAAGCTAGTGAAATTCTATACATGATTCCAGACTCAATTTTGTGTTTTGGTGGGATTTGGAGAGAGAAAATTAGAAAACACCTTTGGCATGTGGAAATAGAAAGAAATGACATTTCAACTACCATTTTTAAATAAGGAATGGCTCGCATTCTCTCCCAACATGGTTTAAAAAATTGAGAAGTGGATTTTTAAGGGAAGCCCATGCTATTTTTATGAATTTGGTCAGTGGTTGAAAGCTCCTCTCATGTTTTCCCACGTTTCTCTCTCCTGAGCTCGAATTTGCATTGTAAAAGCCAGAATGAGCTCATTTTTTTGGAGATTAGACATTTTTCTTGCTCTACAACTCTCTCTTTTCTTCCTCATTAGGCAGATTTGTGGTTTTTTTACCTCTTCATACAACTACAACATCCCATTTTTTGCCTCCTGGTCATTATAATGCACTTTATTGGACCTGGAATGATAATGTATGCTATGTGATTGAATTTTCTCAATCCTTTCATGTTTTTTACCATTGTCTCCTAATCTCTCATTACATTTTTGGCAATCTTTGCATGTTCTGTACTGCATTTTCTTGTGAACTATGTATATTTTGTCAGTAGCAAATGTCTATTACTCTTTTGGTGCATCACCTTAATTACATTAGGTTTATTTTTTGCATTTCCTCAACCCTGTCTCCTTGGCAAAGTTTGATTAAGTTATAGATAAACCCATTGCAGAATGTTATGCACACTTTAACATAGGAGTTGAGGAACCAACCTCTAACCTAGAGGATATTTTCCAGCTCTGCAATTCCCACACTTATGTGAAAAGATCCAATGTTGTGCAATCACACTGGATTCTAAAATGTCAACTAGAAATTTGATAGAACATCCAGAGGGTGCTGCTGATTTGCACTAACAACTGCTTCTACCCTGAATACCAATGAGAAAGGGGTTGATCCTATTGGTGTTCTTATTCAGGTTTTGTGGGCCTACAAGGTTAGATATAGTTTTAGATGCCAATCTCGCTTATTCTCCTTGACTTTTTTGTGGAGAATAGCCTTTAATGTTTTTTTTTTCCTTCAGCTTGCCCATTGGCTTGAGGGTAGTAAAGAGAGTTCATGTGATAGTTTATTTTGAATTTCTACACAATTCACAGACCTCGTCATTTTTAAGGACGTTCCATTATATGAGATAATGACTATAGGACACCATACCTACAAATGATTTGGTTCAGAATGAATTTGAAAATTACCAAACCTGGTACTGTGGTGAGAGGCATGGCCTCTACCCATTTGGTAAAATATTATGTGGCTGTAATTATAAAATTATGGCCATCAGTTGATGAGGGAGAGAATTTCCTTATCAAGTCCAGACCCCACGTGGAGAAGTGCCACGAGGTCACTATTGGCTGCAGGGATTGTGCTAACATGTGAATCTCATGAGATAATTCTTGGCATTTGTGACACTTACGTACAAACTCTACTGCATCATGTTCGAGAGTGGGCTAAGAATAGCCCATCCGATGTATTTTAGGAGTAGTGGCATGACCACCGAAGTGGCCTCCACATATCCCACTGTGGGATTCATGAATAATCTTTTTAGATTCTTCTGTGTCGATGCATCTTAGAAGCATGTCTTCGAAGGCTTTACGATATAGTAGTTGTTCTAAAACAACATATTTAGCGGTGATAATGCATAACCTCCTTCTTTGTTGTTACGTGGACCTTTTCGGGTACGTGTGGTCCATGATAAAATTGATGATATTAGTGTACCAAGGACATGTAGAGATGGGGGGGCTAGTTTCGATAAATTATATACAGTCATCAGGAAAGTCCAGATTTATTAGATTGCCTCCATCTAGTGGATTATCAACTAACCAATCTGCAATAATTTTCCCCTTAACATATTTTTGGTTCACAAATGTCAACTCAAATTCACCCATTAAGGTTATGAAACGTCCAACCTTTTTAGATAAAGATCCTTGAGTGAGAAATGTTTGTAAATGATTTATCTTTACAATGACCCTTGTTTCTTGGTTTAACATGTATTGTCTTAAACATTTTGTTACAAAGACTATGGCAAGGCATTATCTCTCTACCTATGTGTAACATGTTTCATAATCGAGCAATGTTTGGCTAATGAAATAGACTGCACATTCCCATTTATCATTGTCTTCTTGCGCCAACATGCAAGCTAGTGAAACATCAGTGGCTCGTGAGTATAGGATCAAGGGGTGGTCTATTCTGGGAGCCATTAGCGTGGGTGGAGACAACAAGAAGAATTTAACTGCTTCGAAGGCCTCATTGCATTCTTTAGTCCAATCAATGATATAATATTTATTTAATAGATTGTTGATTGGATGAATGGCAAAACTCAAATCTGGGATGAACCTTTGGATTGCACTGAGTTTCCCAAGAAATGACCTGATTCCATACTCGTCCGATGGTGGGATCATTTCAAGAATAGCCCGTATTTTGGCTGGATCAACATCAATCCCTCATGAAGATATGATGTAGCCCAGAAGTTTTCCTCATGTCACACCAAACACGCACTTCTCTGGGTTTAATGTGAGGCCATATTCAATTAATCATGAGAGGATGATACAGAGCACTTCTGGATGATCACAGTTCTTCTTGGCCTTCACCAACAAGTTATCCACATAGGATTCCACAATTTTATGGATAATATCATGGAATATATATGTCATTTCCCGTTGATACATAGAGCTGGAGTTCTTAAGACCAAATGGCATGACAGCGTAGCAATAAGTTCCCTAGGGAGTTATGAATGTAGTTTTGGCTTAATCACGTTTAGATATTTTAATCTGATTATACCCTGAGTAACCATCCATGAGGGACAACAGTTCAAATAAGTTTTGCATCAATGATAATGTTAATGGATGGTAATGGGAAGTCATCTTTGGGACAAGCTTTGTTAATATCCTGAAAATCTATGCAAATGCATATCTTCCCGTTATTTTTTAGATCAGGGACAATATTAGATACCCATTGCGAATAGTCAATAGGTTTGATGAATCCCACTTGGAGAAGTTTTATTACCTCCTCTGTTACCATGAGAGCCACTTTTGGCTTCATTGGTCTTGACTTCTATTTGATTGGTTTTGCATCTGGTTTAGTGACAAGGTTATCTACCGCGATGTGTGGTGCAATGCCCATCATTTATTTATAGTTAAATGTGAAAGCCTTTTGATGTTCTTTGAGGATTTTGGTGTGTATTTATATTTTCTCAGGAGTTAACGAGGATCCCAAATTCAAAATTTATGGTTCTTCCTTTGTTATGATGTTTATGTCAATGGTTTCTTCTATTAAAGAAGCGTTGCCTTCTTCAAATTCAAGTGGGGATGGAGGTAGTTCCAAGCTTTCTCCATCTTCTATCTCGTAGATATCAAGATCCTCTTGTGGAGGAGAATCTACCATGGGATTTCCAAAGTAGGAAGAGGAATGTGGTATTAGGGAAAGATCTACTATGCAGTGAGCTAGGTGTAGCTCTGCATAGGTGTTTAGATATTTGAGAGTGACCCTATCATCGTCAAAGTGATCCATGATAGAAATGACATCCTCATCTTCTCCATGAGTTAGGAGTGAGTTTGTTGGTATTTTACGCACTAATGGTTCGATACGAAGTGATACCATGAAATTTGTATCTTATAACTCGTTGTTTGGAGTGAAATGGGAGGCTGAGGTTACTATTGAGTCTATGAGAAGGTTCTTCTCTCGTGGGATTGCCTCAATTGATATGAAGTTAAATCCCTTGCTTAGATCTAACAACATTATTTTATAGAGTTGTAAATGCTCAACCCTAGTTTCATATACCTCAGAGACTTGGTTTGCAACTAGTTGTGAGTCTCCTAACACTCTAATGTTATCGATGCCCATTCTTTTAGCTAGGATGAGGCCAAGGAGGAGAGCTTCGTACTCAGCCTCGTTGTTTGTACATTCAAAGTTTAACTTAAAGGAAAAAGGTAGGATCTTTCCCTCAGGTGAATTAAAGATCACTCCTGACCCAGCTCCAAATCAACATCTAGCTCCATCGAAGTGGAGAGTCCAATACTTGCTAGGAAATATAGATGTTGGGATATCTGTCATATCTATTTCTTTTGCTTCGGTTACTTCTACCATAAACAATTTTTCTGATGGAAGAGAAGTAATTCCCAGGGTGTGTCCCATACCCATAGAATAAAATGGTAGGATAATAGGTAAGTCTTTCTCTAACAACTTGACAATTTTCGTAGTAGTCCCTAGTGACACCATTTCTATGACGTTGGTCTCATTTTTGAGTGCTGGAATGTCCTCGACTAGATTTGTAATTTCCAACTCTGTGGTGGGTATCAACTTCTCTTTTGGTTTTGAATTAATTGGTTTGATAAGTTGATTTGTTGGGAGTTCAAACTCAGAGTGAACGCCTGGCCTTTTCTTTGAATCAACTAGGTGTATATCTTAGGGTTTTGGGTCACCTTATGCCACAAATATTTTTCCTAAGTGTAGAAATCTTATTTCTTGGAATAACGTGGAAGGGATTGCCTTCATGTAGTGTATCCATGGCCGACCAAGGATCATATTATAGTTGGTTTCCCGATCTATAATATAAAATTCAGTGAGGACCGTCTTGGGTCCTAAAATGACTGGTAAAACTATGGTTCCAATCAAAGTGGCTTTGAGGCTATCATAACCTCTTAGCGTATTCTATGTTGTGGAACAATATTTCTCTTCGTATCCTAACTTTTGAAGAAAATAAAAGGGGACTATGTTAACTTCTGCCCCATCATCAATCATCGCACATTTTACATAATTATTATAGACCCATACTTGTAAATGTAAATTTGGGTTGCCTCTTTGTGCAATATGAGCATCTGTTGGCATTTTGCTTATATCGAATATAAACTTGGTATCCCTATTTGGCTTCCCTGAAGGATAAACGTCAAAGTCTACATGGGTTACTTGTGTTTTTGGAGGAGGAGTGTTGTTGATTAAATGACCAAGGCCTAATGCTTCTAAGAGGGCAGCCCTGTGTGTGGGAGAGTTATTTAACAAATCCAAAAAGGAGATGTGAGAGAAGGTTTTAGTTAAGTCCTTAATTAAATCATAGGTGCCTATGGGTTTTACCAACGTTTGTTGAATGTTGTCTGGCTCTAATGGATAACTTGGATTTGGTTGAGAAGAGTAATCCCGTGTTCTTGTTATGGTTTCTACGGGTAGCTCGGTGTCTAACTCCACCAGAACAACTATCTTAGTTGGGATCGAGTTCTTAGTTGGGGTGTGACTGGTGGATTTAATGAAGTTGAAGATTCATGATCATTGTTTCCTGTTATAACACCCTTATTTGTTCCACTAGGGTCTAACCTGTTATTGTTAGAATGGTTTGGGAGTGGATCATTAAAGATCTTGAGGGGTGCATTTTGAGGGGAAACTGCCCCTGTATAAGTGTTTGACATGGGTACTACAGAATTTTCCAAAAACATATCTATAAAGATTTATTTTTGATCTTCTAACAAGTGTTGCATGAAGTTATTATAGTCACGAAAAGTCCTGGTATCGTGGCCTTCAATCTTGTGGAATCCACAATATAAATTGGGATTATAATTTCGAGGCTGTTGATTTGAAACCTGCTGTGGCCCAAAATTTTGATAAGGTTGTTGGTTGCTATAGGTTAAAATTTTGAGGTTGTTGCCTTTGGTTTTGACTCTGATATCTAGTTGGGTTTTGATTTGGACCTTGTGTTTTGGATTTTTCATTGTTGTTGTTGTTGTTGTTGTCGTGGTGGACAATTAAAATCCACCGCATTGATTATTGGAGTAAAATTTTTATTTCACTGATTATTAACAGGTGGCGTAATGTTTACAACATTTGGCCTTTTAACTTGGTCAGTTACTCCATCTATTGTAACTATGCGGTTCTTGTTAAGGATCTTAGGTCCTTGATTAGCATTCCTGATATTAGGATACGTGGTGGTGTTTTGATTGGGAGTGGTTAATTTTCCATTTGTTCCATGTCTTATGACCACTATCAATCATTGCTTGGTTGATTCGGAGAGCACTCTCGAGTACTTCATCATAAGTTCTTAGTGCGAACTTCTGGACTTCTTCCTTTATCTCTCTATTGAGAGAATTAAGGAATAAATCACATAGTTCCATTTAATCCATGTTTGGAGCACTTGCTGATGATTATAGAACCATATGCCATCATTGGGTAAAATGAGCAGCGGATTCATTATGTTCTTGTTTAATAAGCAATAATTTCCTAATTCCTGTTCTTAAAAATTTGTTCATTTCAAAATCTTTGATGAACTCTGACACGAGTTGTTTAAATGAGTGTATCAAGGCTTTAGGTATTCTGTAATACCAATCAAGGGTAATACCCTCTAAGGTCTTAGGGAATATCTTAGCGAAAACCCCGTCCCAAGGGAGTAATTCCCATATGGCTGTGGCATAGGCCTTAATGTGTGTATTTGGATCCCCTTCCCCTTTATATTTGCGTAAATCGGGAAGAGGTATTGGAATCATAAAACTTTGTATGGTGAAGTCCAAGGGATATTTTAAATATTCTGAATAATTCCCTACTGTGTAGGCCATGATCATCGATGGTGCTTGCTAAGGGGGTGGGGGTGGCATGATTTGTTGATATGGCATAGCAAATGTATTTGCAAGGGCATAAGGGAATCCATGTGTTTGAATGAACATCCCAAGAGAAGAGAACATGTCTCCTTGTGGTGACTTTGAATATAAGTTTAAGTAAGGAGGAGAATTATTCTGGTATGGTTTGTTTGGTTCCAAGCTAAGAGGTGTCATGGTTTCAACTCGAGCGGCATCTGAGAACACGGTCCTAGTTGGCGTTTGTTGTGGATAACTATATGGATTTTGAGGAGGCATGCCTAACGTGCCTATTCCTGTAAGGAGGTCAACCTGACTAGGGTGATGCGGAGGGTTGGGGATCCCTACTTACCCAAACTATGAATTTTAGTTTGCTTGAGCAATTTCCAGCCCTCTAACTTTTTTAGCTAGGAATGAAATGACCTCTATTGGTGAAGACACAGTGATTTTCCTTAATGGTGTTTGTTATATACCTTGAGTTTGTAAAGGGGTGTGATACCCTGCTATGAATTGATCATTACCTTACCAAGATTCACTGAGGGTATTTCCCATAGGTGGAGGAATGGGGGTGTTTTCTTGGAATAGGGTATTAGATTGTGTTTGTAAACTCCCTATAGGTGGATACATGTTTTGGAAACTTTTTTCACTTTTAGCATAGCATGCTAAGTACTCCTCATCCAAAAATGGGAGTTGATCTGACTGTCTACTGATCTGTGGTCTGAACAAGACCCGAGGAGATGAAATAGATTCTCCAGTAAATGCCATATTGTTATAGCCTGAGGGTTATGGCTGTTGTGTTTGTGTAATTTGATATAACTCCTCAATTCGGAATGAAGAACTAGAACTAGTTCTATGAAGGGGAGTTTAAGATGACAAGTAGTTACTTGAATAGTTATCAACCCATGCAAAAAGTGAGGGTGATGGTTGTCTATTTGTTTGACTATAGTTTGCTTTGAGACCTAAGAGGGGTCTGCCATATGCGTCGTATCCCAAAATATTCGGGGGGTATATTAATACCCACAAAATAATGGGAAAGAGTGAAGGTGGATGAAAGAAATAAAAAATAAAAGAGGAAGAATTGTTTGTTTCATGTCGGGTTCACTAGGTTTGTACGATGGAAAAGTGACATGCAAGCATGGGAATCTACAAGTACCTCTTCCTCGTACTTGACCTCCCGAGTTCGTACTGAGACAGCTGGTGAATGTGGAATCTATATGGATAGAGACAAACTAGTTGGGTAATCTTATATCCTCAATACGCAATAATGGAATTTATGAATCTAAGGCAAAGAAGGCCCTCTTAACCTGAATCGGTGTAATGGATCATTCGGATATAATAGTTTCTCAAAGGCTCCAATCAATATCGAGCTCCATTGAGATCCTGTTTGTTGATTGTTGGATACGTGGGAAGTGACATGTGGTATTTTCTTATATATCTCCAGACAAGGTCATGAAAAATGGTAATGAGAGTTGCAATGGATTTGTAGTAAACTATGGGTGGTTTTCTGGTCTAGCCCAGAAAATGTTGGATTGATTGGCTTCTATATTTAATATAGAGAACTAAGTTATGATATCTGGTGGGAGTGGTGAGGATCTAAATACCAGTGTTCGTAAACTGGTGTCAATACTTAACTGAATTGTAGGCCCGTTGGGTTGTGGGACCTAGGGATCACAACAATGAGCTCATAGCAAATACATGACACACAATATTACTATCCCTAGTGTGTCTCTTGACACCAACAGTGTGATATGCATCATGAAGGTTTTCAACAATTATAAAGGTTCGACCACGTGTATTATATGTTGTCAATCCTAAGGTGTTTAATGTGGGTCTCATTTTTATCAATTTCATCAAACTAACCAACAACTGACATATTTGGGAATCATTTTAAATTGCAAAATGATTATCCCAAATTTTAGTGGCTTTTCTTCTAATTTTTCATTCAGAAAGTTTGTCACACATTGATTTCATAATGTTTTCATAAATTTCAATAAAAAAATCAGGTTTCTTACAGAAAATCCTTGGAGGATTTTTTTATCAAATTTTGCTTGTCTACAATTTCAACTTGAATTTCCTTATTCACATTTTCATTGTCTCCTTCAATTTCAACATTTTCTACATCACGAGTATTTAATTCTTCTTCAACATTGACAGTAAAAACATCTTCATCACGAGTATTTAATTCAACTTCAACATTGATAGTAGAAAAATTACTTGGTTCCTCATTGCTTACAATAGTAGGGGTTGAAGATGAACCTTTTTTTGATTTATGAAGATTCCGCATTCACTCAACATTTTGAAATCTGTTTGCCTCTAATTTGTTTGGATTTTTTTTACTTAATGACTTCCTTTTTTGACTTCGTTTCTTGTCTCCCATAATGTTTTGCTTCTTGTGATAAGAAAAACATGAAGAAAACAACAGAATTTTATAGTAATTCATACAGTAAAGTTAAACAATAAAAATCACATGGTAATTATAACATTGGGATGTGTGTAAATATGATTTAAGAAGCATGACCATGCTTTACAAACCTCACTCGTGGGTTATAAAGCATGATCGTGGTTCTTACTATAAAACTCACGATCGTGGTTTATAAACCGTGATCACGGTTCTATCTCTATCATCAAATCTGACCCTAAGGCTTGGGAAATCTTTGTTTTTCCCCAACCAAAGCTATGGAAGGTCATTATGATGTGTAAAAGGTCAAAAAACTTCAAATTTTCTCTTTTATAGACTTGAACCATGCTGAATAACTGAAAATATTTCACAAAAATGGTGCCATCGCATAGGGGAGACTGTTAAATTTGTAGAAATATTGAATTTAAAGTGAATAGAATAAGATAAATATCATTTTATAATTTTTTACTAACAATAGGTCTTTAAGACAGTTTTTCCCGCGAATGTTCATGTCTATGTTTAAGACTGCAAATTTTATTTCGCTTATCAAAATGTGATAAAACTTATACCATCCCAAGCGTGGATAAATTCTATACATGTCTTATGTGTGTGTGTGTGTGTGTGTGTGTGTGTGTATGTATATGTATATAGGTATATATGTATATACATACATATATATATATATATATATATATATATATATATATACACACACATATATATATATACACATATACACACACACACACAGATATATATATATATATATATATTTGATTTTGATATTTTTTGATATAGTTATGGAGGGAAAATAGAAAGTGCTCCGTTTTCTAAATCTTTTCAGACCACATTCACAGAAAAAATCATTAAAAAAATATTGCTCGAAAAAATACAAAATAAAATCCATCCCAAGATAGACAACTACATATAACTTTTCACCAAATGAAAAAAGAATAACAAGATTTGGTCATCCAAATCGCGGGCAAACGGACTACAATCTTATAGGTTTTTGCAAAAAAAAACCAAGTCATATAATTTTAAGTGTTTAATATAGCTAAACTTGTCCATTTTTTTAAAAAAATTAGTATTTTAGAAACTACATTCCAGATGCTACGATTCATATTTATATAAATTTTCCTAATTTTGAGTACGCGTATTGCTAATAATCCCTACAAGTTGAGTTTTCGTTGTTTTTTGCAATATGACGTCCACTTATGACCCCTTTTTTGTCCACCAAGTTGCTGCACTTACCCCATACTCATTGAACTTGTAACCCTTTCTTTTGCATTTTTCTCATGCCTTTCCTTCATGTTTATCTTGTCTCCTAGTCGGTCAGAAACCACTGTAGTTTACCCTGGGGCAGTTAATTACCCAAAAGTTCATTGTCCTCAAAAGAGTTTGCGACCCCCATGTTAATGGTGGCTAATACTGATTTGTTATTTTACATGATGGCCCACTTTTGTTCCCCTATATATTACTAAATAAAAGATTGAGGTG
Source organism: Taxus chinensis (assembly GCA_019776745.2). Taxonomy (NCBI): domain Eukaryota; kingdom Viridiplantae; phylum Streptophyta; class Pinopsida; order Cupressales; family Taxaceae; genus Taxus; species Taxus chinensis. The sequence goes on along the minus strand of CM034155.1, from coordinate 383,528,503 downwards.
GTGTTAATGGCGATTAGTTTTCATGGAAAACACAGTTGTTGGATCGCCTTTGTAAATTATTTCATTGTTTTCCACCGAAGCTCCTAATTTTACTGTAATGTTACTAAAATGAATTTCCTCCCTTCTTATTTATACCATTGTTAGAAGCAATAAATGCTTTCTCCATTTATCATTCACATGCATGAGTTGTTAGTTCCCCATAGCTATCATTAATGCCTAATTTATACCTTTTCCTTGCTCCATTTTTCCCACTTTCTAACAATTGACCATTGAGTGTGCATTATGGGCTTCTTCCTTATAACTTTCTTCATCACACATCAGCTATGTTTACCGAGATTTTATTTTTAGGTTGTTTCTCCCCTTTTCATCTCTTACATGCACCTCTCCCCCATAACTCCATATTAAGATAACATCTTCCTAGAAGATTCCTCATTTCCCCATTCACCACACTAAACGTCCCTGTTATAACTCCTTGGTACCTATTTTCTGTTTGCATATATATATATATTATCGCGCCCCCCCTTTTATTCAGCATCCACATTACACTTCATCAACCTTTTACGTTTAACTTATTCTTCATTCCTTTGTTATTATCTTCCACTAAATAATCCTCTCATTTTAAAGTGTTGTACAGTCCTTTGTGTAAAGGTGAATTTTGAGCATGTTCCTAAAAGTTCAGTTTAAAGGACATAGTTCGCAATTATCCAACGCTTATTACAATGTATAAAGAAACCTAACCTAAAAAATGAAAGTACATATACTCTAATGGCATATGCCTTATTCATTATATGTCGATGTGTAGATTGAGAAACAAGGACGGAAGCCTGTGTAATTTTATTAATCTCAATCAACTAAAAAATTACAGTGAATAGGCTGCAATATTTATAGATATTGCACAGCCAAATACATCTGGGAGAATGAGTTGCACAGGTGCAACCAAATGCCAGAATAAACAAGCTTCCAATAACATCCGGGAAGCAACAATTACATAAAAACAAATATATTGTTTAAAACAATATAACAGTATGCATACAGACAAATATGGTTGATTAACCATATAAAAAAATAACAATTTATTATTTAATTAATAAAATTAAATAATTATTAAACTATGCATAATTAAATATTAGGATAGTAAAATTTATCCTAACATTCCCCCCCTTAATTATGCATTGTCTGAAGAGATGAGGAGAGAAATGCTCTGAACAACTTGAACTTGTCATGTGCAAGTGACTTTGTGAAAATATTTGCTCATTGTTCAGCCGTTGGACAAAATTGAAGCTGGATGTTGTGTTTCAACACATGTTCGCGTATGAAATGAACTTGAACTTCAATGTGCTTTGTTCTCTCGTGAAAAACTGGATTGTGAACAAGTTTGAGAACACCTTCATTGTCAACATACATGGTAGTCGGTTTGTCCTGTGGTATTCCAAGTCCTTCCAGTATGCGATGTAGCCAAATCACTTCACAGACAGCTTCTCTTGCAGAACGATACTCGGCTTCTGTGAAAGAGCGAGAAACAAAGTGTTGTTTCTTACTTCCCCATGATATTGGTCCAGATCCCATAAAGAATACAAATCCAGAAGTGGATTTTCTATCATCAATGTTACCTACATGATCTAAATCTGAATATCCAGTCAAGAAGAAGTTTTCATTCTTCTTGTATTCTAGACCAAGATCCACTGATCCTTTGAGATATCTCAAAATGCGCTTTGCTGCTTTCCAATGACAAATTTTGGGTTTCTGCATGAACCTGGATAGATAGCTCACTGCAAAGCTGATATCTGGTCTAGTGTAGGTCAGGTAAATGAGACTCCCAATTAGCTGCCGATAGAGAGTGGCACTTACCTCAGGAGATGGATCTGAACGAGATAATTGTAATCTGTTCTCCATAGGTGTAGCAATTGGTGTACAATCCATCATCCTAAACTTCTCGAGCGTTGTCTTGGTATATTTCATCTGAGAAACAAAGATATGATTCTCTTTCTGCCATACTTCCAGTCCAAGATAGTAATGCATAAGCCCGAGATCTGTCATGTCGAATGATCGCTTAAGATCTTTCTTTGTTTCATCAATCATCTTCACTGAACTGCCAGTGATGACTAGATCATTGACATAAACTACAATAATCACCATCTCCCCCCCTTGCTTTTTGAGGTAGAGATTGGGATCGTATGGATTTCTGACGAATCCATGTTGTACAAGATGCTCATTAATCTTGATGTACCATGCTCGGGGTGCCTGTTTGAGGCCATACAGAGATTTCCTGAGTCTGCATACCTTTTCTTCTTGACCAGGTACAACATATCCCTCAGGTTGAGTCATGTAGACTTCTTCTTGTAAATATCCATTCAGGAAGGCACTTTTTACGTCCATTTGGTGAACTTTCCATCCAAACTGAGCAGCTAGAGAAAAGATCATCCTGATCGTTTTGATCTTAGATGTGGGAGAAAATGTCTCCTCATAGTCAATGCCTTCTTTCTGTGTGTACCCCTTTGCTACAAGTCTTGCTTTGCACTTGTCCATTGTCCCATCTGCTTTGTACTTAGTTTTGAATATCCATCTGCAACCAATGGGTTTCTTCCCTGGTGGAAGATCAACAAGTTGCCAAGTGTTATTCTTCATCACTAATTGATATTCAGAATCCATGGCATCTTTCCAAGATTTTGACTGTACGGCTTCCTGGACTATAGAGGGCTCGTCTGATTCAATGACTCTACTCATCAAAGCAAAGTTAACTTCTTCTCTTGCTTTACTGCAAGTCCGTGGTCTAGGGGTGGATATATCCGGTAGAGCATCCAATCTTGCATCTCGTAATGTACTTCTACACCATTTAGGCATACGTTGACCTGTTCCCATGGGTTGTGGTTCTATCTGATCAACACCATCATCCCCATAATCACTTTCATCTTCTGAGGGAACATTAGCTTCAGTTTTTACAACTGGTGAAAAATCTACATCTTGCGAGTCCGGAGGATGAGTCTCTGCTTCCTTCTTCTCGAAAAACTCAACATCTCTGCTTGTGTATACTTTTCTGGTCTTAGGATCCATCAGTCTGTACCCAAGAGTCTCTTCACTGTATCCAATGAAGATGAGATTTTGTGACTTCATGTCCAATTTCTATCTGTTCTATTTGGGTATGTGCATGTTGGCTTTGCACCTGAATACTCTGAGGTGTACAATGGATGGTTTCCTTTTTTACCACGCTTCTTGTGTTGTAATTCCATCAAGAGCAGTTGTGGGCGCTCTGTTTAACAAATACACTGTTGTTTTTACTGCTTCTGCCCAAAATTTCTTTGCAAGTTCGGAATCATCGATCATGCATCGCACCATTTCTTTCTTCTCTCGACAACACCATTTTGATGTGGTGTGTGTGGAGGAGGCATTTGTCGACGAATCCCGTGAGTTTGTAGGTAGTCTCTGAACTCATCACTGGTGAATTCCCCCCTCGATCTGAGTGGAGAGTTCTAATGTGACGACCAGTTTATTTCTCAACTACCACATTGAACTTTTTGAATGTTTCAAAGGCTTCACTTTTCTTGCAAAGACAAAAAATCCACATTTTTCATTAATAGTCGTCAACACAGAGCATGAAGTACTGGAACCCTGAATGACTTGGCTGCATCAGACCGCACAGATCAGTATGAACCAGGTCAAGTTTACCATGAGCTCGAAAAGTACTCGTTTGGAATGAAACTCTGTGTTGTTTTCCTGCTAAGCAGTGAGGACACTTGTCTGTATCCTTCTGAAGAGATGGTAGCCCATGTACCATATTACACCGGCGAAGTGTTTCGAGATATTTAAAACTTACATGACCAAATCTCTGATGCCACAACTGAGTTGAGGTGGAGTTTTTAGCCAAAAGTGCTTGATCATTTTTGTGAATGAAATCAAGTTGAAACATTCATCCCACATTTGAGGCTTTTGCAATTATTTTCGAGCCTCTGGATTTATCTCGAATCAAACACATTTTCTTGCCGGATTGACTATCAAAGTCAATTTTCAGGTTGTGATCTAGGAGTATGACTGACCGAAAGAAGATTATTTTTCAACCCAGGGACATATAGAACATCTGATAGTCTGTATTTGCGTGAACCAAGGGGTAGAGAAATGTTTCTAATCCCCTGAACTGTATATGAAGAATCATCTCCCAATGAAACATGATTTTTCGATGGCGTGTCCCTCATTGAAATAAACCAATCTCTGTGGCCAGTCATGTGTCAAATGGCTCCCGAATCAACATACCAGATGTCACTAAATGACGTGGATGGTTCACTTGATCGAGCAGTGAACAAGAAGTCTTCATTGTCTGACTGTTCTTGTTGCTCAGCAATATTACCTTGCTAGTGGGGTGTTCTTTTCCAGTTCCCCTTTTTCTGCCCGTGATAGTTGTTTGAATGTCCCTTGTAAGTTTTGTTGTTGTTGTGGTCCAGAATTACTTGATGAACCTTTCTTATATGTGTTAAACCAGCATTCTTACAAGTCATGTCCTCTTTTAGAAATTGGACATCGCTTCTTCTGTTGATTGTCCCCATGATACTGATTCTGATGTGGGGATTTTTGATAGGATTTAGGTTTTCCTTTACCTTTTCCTTTCCATTTTTGATGTGAAGACAGTGCCTGCTCCTCTTCATCATCCTTGTAGTGCATTGCTTCCTCTTGTTGCAGTAGGTTTACTAGCTTGTCAAAACTAATTGTTCGTATCTGACAAGTTTAGAGTTGTGACAAAAATGCGGTAAGAAGAAAGGAGAGCTCTCAGAACAATGGGAATGAGAGATTCATCTTTGACCTCTTCTCCTAGGACTAGAAGTGAAGCCCTCAACTCTGCAACTCTTCTTAGGAAGGCTTCAATTTTCTCATTCTGTTTGAACTTCAATGTATGTAACTGACTCTGTAAATTGAGTATGACATTCTTGTTCTTGGCCTCATATATTGTGCTTAGCTTATCCCATGCTTCTTTTGTTGATGTGGCATCTCGAATGTGGGCTTGCACATCGTCAGACACTCCAAACAAGATGATGAGTTTTTCTTTCTGATCTGCTCTATCAAACTGTCATTGTTGTGTTGCATCAGTTGGTGATCTGGTTAGAGTACCAGTCACAACAGGCCAGATTTCTTCAAACTCAAGATGTGTCTTTATTTTTGTCTTCCACGAAGCATAGTTGCTTCCTCTGAGAAATTGTGAATCTGGAAGAAAAAATTTGGGGGCATTGGTGCCCATTTTGCAGAGATCACTGACAGGGTTTGGCTCTTATCACTCCAGGTATAAGGTCTCCCAATCTATATACCATCAGTCCGATATACCGAACCTTTCTATATACGCGCCCTTCTGATATACCCGTTGGTACGTGGAAGAAGCTCGCCCTTTCTATATACCCGGTGGTACGTGAAAGAGGCGTTAACGTACGTGAAATAATTCAATACGTGGTACCAAGACAGTACTGATGGGGTCTGTGCGATTATTGACACCAGCTCAAAGAAATATCCTCATACGCGTGCGTAACTTCGCTATATACTTGGATAATTTCTCAGTCTGGATTTATGTCTTGCAATCGTTCACAGACGGATGGGATGGTTCATAGTGTGTGCACTGTGACCTTATTACTCCCCGTCGATTTATAGGGACGATGCCCAGATGACTTTGTTGCAGCTATATTAGGCATTAAGTGCAGTAGTAGTTGCAGTGGCTTTACCCGTAAGCGCTTCCCAGAGGCACCGTATATACCGAACGCTGCGAATGAGATCTAGGATCTCGTGAGTGTTAAAGAACCAATTTTTATTATTTTTTATTACAATTCTGCCACTTTTTGAGCAGTTACAAAGTTTTCAGTTGACTATGACAACCTGCAAATTAGTACAATATGCACCAGTATACAATTTACATTCAAAAAACTAGACAATTTGAATGGCAGGCAAAAATTTCTATTTCGCGGGTCCTGGTGGCCTCCTGAGCCCAATACGACCCAAAATGCTAAAAATTGCAAGAAAAATAGCTGAAAATGCAATTTTTAGATGGGTCTCCTTTTGCAAAAAATGTCCAAAATGAAAAACTAGGCCGAATGGGGGAAAAAAAAAATTTACCCTAAATTAGGGATTTCTCCGCTAAATTTAGTTAGTTATAACTAAATTAAAAAAATCTACTAAATTTAGCAGTTCTGCCAAAAATTTCACCAAATTTGGTAGTGGGTGAGGGAGGGGGATTTGACCCCTTGACCTCTCTTGATGGGAAGTGTCTTACAAAATTTATGCTAGCCACTTGGGCAGCTAAGCTAAACAAGTATATATAAAGAGAAATTTATAATTAAACACTTCCAAACTGTAAAACCATACCTCTTCATAAAACCATAGTTTTGGAAATCCAGTTTTGAGTGAATTTTCCATCAAAGAGAAAAGCGACCAGTGGTTTTTGAAGGCGTTTTTACGTGAAAGAAGGTGGTTTTGACTGTGTATAACACTTCTATCAATTTTCTCCCCTCCTTTGAGCTTGCAATCTCTTCCTTGGTGGATTCTATCCTCCTCGTGCTTGAATTGCAAAGACTATACACGGTTTTACATAGATTTAATGGTGGTTTTGAAGAATTTGATTGTGGTATTGCAAGGGATGGGGTTGGGAAGTTGCAGGAGGCAACTCTGGCTCTCCTTTGCTTGCAAAAGCTTCTCCAATGCTCCTCAACCTCTTCTGCAATCCTCAAATCTCCTTCAACCTGCTCTGAAACCAAATGTAGATTGAGAAACAGGGACGGAAGCCTGTATAATTTTATTAATCTCAATCAACCAAAAAATTATAGTGAATAGGCTGCAATATTTATAGATATTGCACAGCCAAATACATCCGGGAGAATGAGTTGCACAGGTGCAACCAAATGCCAGAATAAACAAGCTTCCAATAACATCCGGGAAGCAACAATTACATAAAAACAAATATATTGTTTAAAACAATATAACAGTATGCATATAGACAAATATGGTTGATTAACCATATAACAAAATAACAATTTATTATTTAATTAATAAAATTAAATAATTATTAAACTATGCATAATTAAATATTAGGATAATAAAATTTATCCTAACACGATGGACCTAAAAATAAGGCTTCGACGTACTCCCATTGAATTATCTTGCAAGCATCTTATTGCTAAGGTCCATCAACTTGCATGCCCCAGTAGGTAAGATGTCAACTATCTCGTATGACCCTAGCCAATGAGTCTTCAACTTTCATGTATGTAACACAAATTTAGAGGCATATAGTAAAACCTTTGCACCTTGTATGATTGTATCTTTTTTGATGTTGTGATCATACTAAGCTTTATAACACTCTTTCTCAATATTATGTGACCATCTTGCTTTTATTCTCATTTCATCTAGCTTTAACAATCTTGTTAACATTTCATGAATTGAGTCTTCATCATCCAAATTTTCAACATGTGCAATTCTCAATGATGGTTCTAAAAATTTGATAGGTAACATAACTTCTTTCCCATAAACAAGTTTAAATGGCACCACTTTATTTAGGTGCTTCAATCTTGTTCGATATGCCCAAAGTATTGTTGATACTTTGTCATCACATTCCTTCGTTCTAACATCACATATATTTTTCAATTTATGACTCAGTTTCTTGTTGAAGGCTTCTATTGTTCCATCAACATGTGGATGATACAGGGTTGTATTATGATGTATAACCATGAATTCTCGCAATGGAATTTTATGAGATTGTGAAATTTAGAGCCCCTAATCTCTATGAGAGATTCCAATGTATTCAATCATGATAATGAAGAGGGCATATCATGCAATCTATCTTAGACCATATTCTCCCAAATGAATATCAAGAGTCCTTGAGTATATGTTCTACTATCAAGTGATTCAGCATGTTCCTCATCCCTTGCATGTAATTTGATAAGTGGTTATTAGATAATCCCAAATATTGTGTGCCTGTTATTCATAGGCACTGTAATCTTGGAAATGGGTCTCATTCAACATCAATTTCGCACATTGCAAATCATTGTTGGGAGGACTAAATGTGGGACAAGTTCTCAATAATGGCATGATTACCACTTTATGATTCACCGAGAAGAAAGAGTCTAGATAGGTCATCTCAGAGACTAATGGAAGACATAATTTCCCAAATGACCCTTATCTTTTACTCTAGTAACCAAAGACCCATATTAAGAATCAATCCGAGTAGTAGCCTAAGGCAACAAATTCTTCCCCATGTATTTAATAATCATGCGCTTCACCCATTTATCATTGGATCTTCCTTGCATGATGAACAACTAAACTTTCTTCATTGTATCTCGAATAAAAGATACAATTGGGAGATATTGATCTGCAATAGGAGGTAATACGGCGCTGCACCTGGATTGAGCTAATGACTTGCACTACATATGAATTTATAAGGTCTTCACATGTTCCTCCCCCAATTGGTCAATGGTTTTCTTGTACATCATCCACGTGTCCAGAACCCGACTATGAAGATTCCTTAAGTAAGGTGAGCATCTTGCATACCATCTTCTATGGAGTGTGCTTGCCCCAAATAGTATCCTTATCATTGCACGACATAATTGGCTTCCATTTATAGCAATGGGATTATTTTCCTTTGGATTGGCCACCTCCACATATTGATCTCTGGAAGCCTCGGTGTAGAGAAACATGTAGTTACGTTTGCTCTACATATTCCCTTCTTATTCTTTATGTACTTAGATATGGCCTCAAAGTTTAGGTGTCCACTACTGATCGTTTTACTATCATGGATGGTCTTCTCCAAGTAGATTCCTTTATCCATGAGAAAGGTTTAGCAGGTGCATGGAAATGTAGATAGTCCAATCATCTAAGGTGCTTGGTATGAGAGCAAGGCATGAATTAAATCTCCGTTGATGTCAATTTATGATTTGCAAAGTAACACTTGGATACATCAAGAGTTCCTTCCCCTAGACTGAGGATGATCAATTTCATCCTAGTAAAAATTTTTAGGAGGATGTATCTCTAACCTTGAGAAATCTTATATACCTTCACAATTTGGAGACATATCTACATTATTAGCATCTTCCTTAGGAAATCTCTCATGAACCATCCATGTGTTCTAATCCTTCACAGAATCGCAACATCAAAAAATTAATTATTCTATGAAATATTAGGGATCTCAGAATATGAGTTGCACCATGCAAACATAGGATCACAACATGAGAAGGGTGGAGGTGTTTGTTAACATGGTTCACCCAATTTGGGCTAGATCCATTCCATTTTTAGTAATTCACACCTCACCCTCAGCTTATATTTATTAGCAAACCACTACTCTCTCAATACAATACACATTTTGTAGTTTTCTTAGTTATGGATCTAGGGAAACTGCTATAGGTGTTCACACCCAAATTCAAAACTTATTTGTAATGTATAAATTACTATTTTTACCATAAGGATTAGATGAACCATTTAAGTAAACAATATAATTATGCCTTATCGGTGTCCGATTACAGGTGAACATTGTTTCATTAGATTAGTTTTTGTTATGTGAATTCATGCTCCAATTTTTAGGTCTTTTTGGTCTTCAAATTTTCTACCCATATGAGAAAAAAGTTTTTTCTCTAAAATATTCAGGGGTATGCTGTGAAAATATTAGGGAATTAATGTAAATGAATTTTACATCATCTTCAAGGTGTTCACGAGCTAGAATCTACAAGAAACATTGCTTGAGGCCTAAATTAGAGCCAATATGAACCCTGGAGATATGAACTATGGAAAGTGTATAGTACTCTTGAATGGAGGGTCTTCTGGAAAACTTTGGCAGCATGAACATCATACTCAGCAGCAACCTAGAGAGATAAAAAAATTGAAAACTAGTTATATCCTCTGAGCAAGATTGCTCAATTTTTTATTCAGTACTCACCTCACAACACTAACCTAAGCTGAACTCACCTTTAAATTCACCCTTGTGACCATCCTATCTTAATCTTGAGTTAACCTGATAAGTGAGGGTGAGTAGTAAAAATCTTACAAATGCGTCTTCAGACATCTCAGATGTCCATTACAACATTTATCTTGAGGAAAAAAGGGACATCAACTGTATATGAAAAATCGTCCCAGCGTGTGAAAGCAGAGTTAATAGCTAGGGGTACCAAAACTTTGACTATCAAGTTATGCAAGGTGCACATGAAACCTAGTGAGCTAGTTTGTAATAATTAAGTGATGAAATTGTTATCCTCCATGAGGTGGTGAATTTTCATGTCCCTAGTGTACCTTTGGGAAATGGGACTAAAGGGACATCAGTCCTCTCAAAATGTGCCATGGGTCAGATTTACATAAGGAAGGGGCCATACTGTGAGTGTGAGTTGATGAACATCTTTCTAACACTTGAAGTGATCCACTTACAGTGACCAAACATATATCTGTCCATGTGGTGGCTCCTGCTGTCTACATATCCAGCCATATCTGGGAATCTACGTAACCACACAAAGTGGAAAACGATCCACTGTAGCAAAAAATTTTCCCCGTGGTCCCTCAAGCAACATGACCGAAGTGGATCCACTTTACTGCCTACCATGTGAATCTCTACCTGGATCACTCATAAATCTAACCACCGCTCCAATTACATGGGCATTATCAGGCCTGATGCACACCATGGCATACATCAAACCACTAACCGCTGGTGAGCACAGGTATAATGTCCCCCATGGTTTCTCTCCATTGACATTTTTCAAAGGTAGATACTGCTACATGTGCATTACCACTTTTTGAAGCCTGGTCCTTCACCAAGGAGTCACTACCGGTATAAATAGCCAAAATAGATATGTTTTCGTGCCCCAAGAGATTCCCTTAGATGTACTATTCATAGGAACAAATTATATGGGTTTGAATACTTCCAGGGATCAAAGAGAAAATTCCTCATACCAAGGATTTGAATGGTTAACCCCCTTTTCAATTCATACTCAAACCTGATATCACTTAGTTGTTTCTTGAGTACTTTTATTTCACTGAATGTTTTAACCTGCAACCCCCTTTGTCATCCTTACATATAGATACTAGTGATAATATACCTCCCTATATACCCCCAATTTCTTAGGATACTAATTAGTGGTCCTAATGACATTTTAATTTAACCCCCATTTCAATTCTACTCAAACATGTATACCTAGTGAAAGATACTTACCACTAAATTTTATGATGGATCTTGTTTCAAGGAAAACCACCACATTCTTCAGTGTGAATATGGAATAACATATTTAAATTTGGATTTTTAATCAAGTCCCAAATCTGGTTGCTGCATAGATCCCAAAACCTTTTCTAAATCTCAATAGGAGACAAGGGAGTCTTTACATCAACTGTAGTGTCTGGGTGCCATAGTCTCACAATGATGCAACATAGAATTCCTAAAACCTTTCTAAAATATTAAGTATGAATCCTTATCTACTTTTATGAGTTTACATTTTATTTCAAATTTATCTATAAGGCTCTTTAATATCTGTGCAGAACCCCTTGACCACCAACTAGGCTTTATATCATTACCTTCAAGTCCTTACTTCCATGGCATAAGTTGACGTGGTGTTACACCCACTTATTCTGTAACCCATATTTTTTTTCTAGGTAAATTTCCTAAAATTAATTTAATGATTTAGTATATCCATGACGTGTTTCACTTGATGATTTAGTAGTGTTTCTTTGAATAGTGACGAAACAAATAAGGGTAAATGGGCTAGGAGGAATACCCTGTTAAAGTTGGTTGAAGGTTGTTGCAAGCGTATGACTTCTTGATCCACAGCTGATTACGAGAGCTTCTTTTTGGCTAGGAGGAACTACCTAAAATAGAAAACAAGACCACCAAATAGAAGTTAAACAATATATGCAGTGGATTTCCTAGCGTATGCTAGATCTGGGAAGTATGATACTCCCTAGAAGGCTGTCAAACCTTTGTTTAAAACAATTCAATGTTAACAACAAATGAAATCCTATTGTAGTTAAAATGATTTAGGTATCTCATTTGACTGCAATAAGAAAATTCATTCACAACAGGGTAAGCTATGACTGAATCTGGAGGTCAAGGTCTCTGTCAGAGTACTGGTACTAGTCAGGGTCTGCTTCTGGACTATTTTGGGTATTTTGTGGAGATTTTAGGATTTGTTCTTGGTCTGAGGTAAAAACACAAATACCGACGTCGGTCTGGTATGACCGATGTCAGTTTAAGTGAACCGGAGACGGTTGTGGGTAACCGGCATTGGTATGGTTGGGGTAAGGGTAACTTATCAAAAACTTGATGTGAGGGTAGATCTGAGGCTAAATGGAAATGGAGATGGCAATGGCAAGGTCTGTGTATGTCTTAGATACACTCAGGGATATTTGAAAATTGGGTATGGGTAGTTCAATGGTGTGGGTGAAGGAATGGTCATGTTTTCATGGAGGTAAATGGTGGGAGAATGGGAATGGGAAGTAGAAACTGATAATAAATATAACATAACCTACCAAAATGAAAATGGATGACTGTTGGTTAATAAAACACTTACTCTTGTATGAAATTGATGGCTGAAGAGAAATGGAAGCTGATTCAGATGGATGGAGCTTAATGTGGTGATGGTGCTTCCATGAATGCAAATGGCTCTGTGATTGCTTCTGATGCTGGATGTGGATGCTTTGATGTGTGTACAAATGTTGGTTCTGCTTGTATGTAGCTCTGGTTTCATCTCTTGCTCTCAGAAAATGTGTCAACCTTGAAATTAGGTCATTTTGGGGAATAAATGGTAGCCGACGACAGTTCTAGGTTGACTGGCAGCGGTTAAGGGTAACCGGTATCGATTAGGGTAGGATTTCCTAGGTTTTCTAAAATGGGTAGATCCCCTTGATTTTCTTGGATCCCATTTGTTTTCTTCTGTGGATTAGAATGGAAGATTCCTTTCTAACGGGTGGGAATGTGGTTAGAGGGAATGTAGGATTTTATTTTAGGGTTTTAGGTAGGTCTTAGTTAGTTATGGCAACATACTAAGAATAGGTCTTAGGGTGAGGTGGCTAGGTAAGGTGGTGGTGTGGGCATTATCCCAATTAGGATATTTAAATAATAAGTATTATGAGATCATGAATTAATTTAATTAAATTAATATTATAGTGGGGTGAAATGGGCCATGGTTAGGTGAGTGTGTTCAATTTGATTATTTGTTGAGGGACCAAGGGGAGTATGACCCAATTTTGGTGTCTACAATGAGAGCCTGATGCTCCTCATCCATGGCTTGCTCCCACTTCTTCTTGACATCTACCTGCATTGCTTCATCAAAGCTCTCTGGCTCTCCACTATCAGTGAGTAGTAAATAATAAAGAGAAGGAGAAAAAATTTTAGGTTTTCTTCTTACCCTAGAAGACCTCCACAATAAAGGAGTTTGGGATTCCTGTTGAGGAGGTTCCTGAACTGATTCATGTGTCACTTTCCCATCCGGAAGATCCTCTATTGCTGCATATTATTTCTTGGATGCTTCCCTGTTTTCTGACAACTACTGCTTATACATGACTTTCTCATTAAAGACCACATCCCTAGATCGAATGATTTTCTTGTCCTAATACTCCAACATTTATATTCAAATTCATCACCACCATAGCCAATGAAAGTATATTTTTTGATTTTGCCTCTAGCTGGGTCCTATCATCCTTGTCTATATGGACAAACACCTTACATCTAAAAACTCTAAGAAATGAATAATCAACTTTCTTACCATACCAAGCCTCCTCAGGTATGCCTCCATCCAAGGCAGTTAAAGGTCCTCTGTTTATCATGTACACAGTTGTGCTCACCGCTTCTACCCAAAAATAAAGAGGCAATCCTGCATGTAACCTCAAGCTCCTAGCACATTCCATTATTGTTTTGTTCATCCTTTTTAACACCCCATTCTACCGTGGAGTTATTGGAACCGTCTTTTTCCTACGGATTCCATTCTTAGAATAGTAATCATAAAATTCATTGTTGCAATACTCCCCTCCATTATCTGACCTGTTTCATTCTTTACCAAGGCTTTCCATATAACAAAAGTGTCAAATACATCAGATTTTTTTCTAATACAATAAACCCAAACTTTCTTTGTTACATCATCAATAAAAGTAACATAATAACTTGAACCCCCAAGAGATGATACATGAGCTGGCCCCCGCATATCAGAATGCACCAGCTCTAACTTACTCTCTTTCTTTGTAGGTCCAACCTTGAGAAACCTTACTCGCTTTTGTTTCTCATATATGCAGTCCTCACAGAACTCCAAACCTGGCTCTGTATATCTGAGAAAATCCTTCTTTATGATCTCCATGCCCTTATGGATCATATGACCAAGCCTATAGTGCCATAATGTTGTATCTACTTATGAAGCCACAAGATTACAAACATTAGTGCTATAGTGGTTAAATACAAGGTTCCAACCTTATTACCTCTTGCCACCACAAGATCGCCCTTGGTAACCTTCCAAGAGTCTACTGTAAATATCACAGTACAACCATCACTTCCCAACTACCCTGCCAATATCAAATTTCATCTTAATGTAGGCACATTTCTGACATCCGTCAATAGCCAAGCATTCCCATCCCGCATCTTAACCTGAACAGAACCTTTTCCAACTATGTTTCAAGGCTCATCATCACAAAGAAAAACATGCCCAAAATCTCCTTGAACATAATCAACAAAATAATGCCTATGTGGAGTAGTATGGAAAGAAGCCCCCGAATCTAAAACCCAAGATTCAGTAATATTGTGCGAAGAAGAAAGAATCAAAGCATCTTGACATACATTACCCGTTTGCCACATTTTCCTCCTTTTTTTCTTCTTGTTGTTTAATTTTGTCCCAAAGCTCCCAACAATTCTTCTTTACATGCCTAGACTTTCCAAAGTGCCAGCATACTATCTTTCTTTTGGATTTTGACCTTGCCCAATCCTTTGAGTTTCCACGGCTTCCTCTATTCTTCTGTCTCCCTCTAGTTTCAACTATCAAAGCATCCCCTAAAGTATAAGATTAACAAAAGATTTTTCTTCACATTTCCTCACTTAGAATCACCCCTACAACATCCTCAAACTTCAACTTTGAGTTAGCTGGAACCTAGTTGCTTACCATCATTACCAGGTTATTCCAACTCTCGGGTAAATGAGCATAGAACTAATAAATCCTTAACTTCTCCATAAAATTCTATTATAACCGAAGCTAGCATATTTACAATCATATTAAATATTTAAATGATTCTACTACTGAACCATTCTCAGAAATATTCATATTAAACAACTTTTTTATTAAAAATATCTATTAGAGGAAGAGGGTTTTTCATACAACTTCCCTAATGCATCCATTAGTTCTATTGTAGTCTTGTCTTTTCCACGTCCCAGTAACTAGGTCACAATGTGGGTAGGGCTGAGGTATGGGTAATATAAAAAGTCCATAAATGAGGATGAGGTGAATTAGTAAATGATAAGGTTAGGAGGATAAAGTGAAGTGTCCAAGTCAGGTGTGGGTGAGGTAAAAATGGGTTCATGACAAGAAATTAGGGGGTAGTGGGTAGGTAATAAGACTAAGCAGGATAACTGACAATGGTTGAAAAGAACAGATACTGGTCACGATGGACCAACCATGGTAAGCTCTAGGGCACAGGACTAATGTCGGTCAAGGTAAACCGTCGCCGGTCAAGTTCGGTAGGTTATAAAAAAGGAAATTTCTAGTTTTTATGGAATCATTTGTCACTTGCCAATAGGAGAATACAACAGGTGAGAGAGAGAAAGGTGGAAATCATTTGTGCGGAATGAAGAGCTAAGTGGTGAGAAGTTGTAGCGGGTGATTAGCAGTCAATAGGTGGGTCCACGAGATCGGATTGATCAATTCGGTTGGTTGGAGGTTGAGACGGTTTATTGGGTGATGGAAGAGGTAGGAGAGGGGTCAAGTGGACCACCATTGCAGCAGCCTGACATACCACCATAGCAACGGTTTAGCGTGATGAGGTGAGAGTCAATCTTGTTCTTTGGTTTTTGTGTTAGATTGCGTTAGATGTTGGGTGGGGAAAAAAAATAGGTTTGGGGGGGAAATGAATTTTTAATTGGTGGAAGGGAAAATCAGGTAAAATAGGCATGAGGGGGAGGTGGTGATTGGGTAAAGAAGGGGTGGGGAAGGGTGGAGGCGGAATTTGGGTAGGATGTATGGGTTAGAAGGGAGAGAAAGGAAGTTGTTCAGGAAGAGGGGGGGGTTTGGGCGTCGTGGCTTTTGTGGCGACAGTGACCGGCGTCGGTTGAGGATTAGCGGACTCGGTGGTAGTGAACGTATCGATCACGAAAAAGTGACCGATTCTAGTTTATTGGGGGACTAGGGTCGGCTAGAGATACTGGTACTGGTCATGATTTGGGAAAAAAAGGGGCCAAAAGTGACTTAGGTTGGTTGAGCGAGATAGGTAGTGGTAGTGAGGAGACGTTTGGGGGAATCATAACATAGGTAAAGGGTGAAGAATAGGTAAGGGTGAATGATAGTGGGTTAGATTGTGGTGGGTTAGATAGAAGACTGGGATAGAAGGTCAATAGGTCTAGGAAAGAGAGGTAGGGTGGTAGTATAGGTGAGGTGCGGGGGGTGTCGAGACTGATGTAGAGCGTATGATAAGTTGTAGAGTAATGTGATGTTTTCTGGATGAAGGCCAGAGATTCATCTGCGGATGTGAGATCGGGGGCCACCCTGCTCTTAACAGTCATTGGGCGGCGACAATTGAAGAGTGGAGGCATTCAAGATGGTGAGACTAATTGGGGTTGAATACCACCATGTACGTCTGACAGCCGAGTTGATGGGCAATCTCTACGCCCATAGAGGGGATTTCAGTGCCTAACAAATCCACTTACCGATGGGGAAGATGACAGCACCCTTGGAGTAAATTAAGGATCTACCGTTACCTATATGGGGATGCAGATATACTCGATCTCCTCAAATCCCATGGGAGTTGATGCGACAGTATTGGTGAGGGAATGGTGGATGATCCACAGTGTTAGCCTGAGTTATGGAGCGATGTACCTAGCCCATCCAGGAGGGAGGACAAAGTAGTAGTATATTTGAGGGAGGCACTTGCTTTTTCATACGGATGCAGAGAGGTTCGGAGTTGGGCTCCCACGATCAAAAATGGGGGGTGTGATACTATGAGAATGACATGCCTGCTTTACATGGGCACCAATATCCTAGGTAGCTATAGAGAGAGCTACGGGTATATGGCGGCTCCGACGGTTTAGCTTATGCTCCACATTATTCTCCATTTGGGCCTACAAGCACATTGTGTGTGTTCCTTGATTAGTATGCCCCAAAGTGGATGCATTTGAGCCTAGTTTTTTCACGTGGGGTACAAGGGATGAGTACCTATGATGGGAGAGCATCGAGCAGGAATGGTTAACTGAGTAGCCATTCTAGGTGGTTATGGAGGGATGTTTCCGGCGGGGAATTATTTGGGGTACCGTAGGTGGGTATCCTCATACAGAAAATGGCCAAGAGTTCGATGGCTTACAGCACTCAAGGATGAGGGGAAATGCAAAGGGAAATGAGATGATCCCAGGAAAAAGGGGTAGACGGTATTTGGGGTTACCATTAGGACATGTACCCCCAACCTTCCCACAGTTACCAGAGAGATGATGGGGAAGATACCACTACCAACACCACAATCAAATTTACCTATAGGGCAGGAGGAAGGAGGAGAGGTGATTAGACAGGGATAGATGCTTCTAGGGTGACTAATAGGTATAGACAGGTGGGTTTTCAAAATTATGAGTAGTCTACCCAAAGCTTGAGAGCCAATTTAGCCACCCTTCACCGGCCAGAGCTAGCCCTACAGCGGCAAGGGTGCCTTGATTACACAGTAGGAATGGACTGTCATCACCAATGGCACTATGATAATTCTTCACCTGGGAAACTCCTCGTGGTATGATATTTACAATACACAGCCTTTAGTTTTGTGGTGTAATAGGAAACACAACAACACAACATAACACAAGGAAATACATAGATATGATAGAAGGAATGGTGAAAAATCTGAAATATCAGTGTAATTACCATAATCAACATGAAAATTGAAAATGTTACAATCTCACCCATGAGGTACTTCAAGTGTTACGACTTCACTTGCCTTCCAACAATAACTATGGAAGGAAACTTCACAATTACACCTCTTAATGGCTTCTTTAACACACCTTAAAAATGAGGGCTTCCTTTACACACTTACTATAAATAGTTTACTACTTCCTTTATGCTAAAATGAGGGAAGGCTGACCTCTTTATTTAAGGAATTCGGATTATCCACCCTATGCTCTAGATAGGATAGGGAATCTATTCAGCTCCAATCATATTCCAGACTAAACTCTTACCTTTACATGAGGCTAATCTTCTAGATAAGATAAACCTAATCAACTAACATGGGTCCACTTTTTAGACTTTCCACATAAAAACACAAAATATTTAGGACATCACTCCTTGTCCTTTGTACAAATTTAATAGTTATAATTCTAATCATGTAGACCCTATTACTACTTACCCCAACTTTTACATTTTAACTTTAAGGAAACTTATGACAATATTTATTTTTTACCAACAACATCCTTTGTTACTTGATTAGTACCGTACTCTAGTTTATTTGTGGCCCCGTACTGACGGAACATTATCTTCTATTGGCACCACTACTAATATAATTAAAAATCCATTCTAATAAATAACATTATAAAAATAGAATTACGGCGGAAAATTTTAATGTCACATTTGTCCCCCCTCAAGCTTCGACTCCATCCTCAGAGAGACTATTTGGCCATTTGAAGCTGGCACCTGGAAAATCTTTAACTTGTCAAGGTGTGACAATGTTGTAATGGGAGTCCCATCCAATATCAGTCGGTATGTACCTTTTCATGAACAATGCATTTTTGTAGGGGCCCCATCCATTTGGGAAGAAATTTTCTTTCTTCTTTTTGTATTTGGATCATATATAGAACAAGTCATTCCTGAATGGAGGACCAACAGATCTTTTGATCAAACGAATTAATTACTCCATTTCTTCTTTAGCTTGTATCTCAGATTTCCCTCATTTCTTCAGCAAATGAAGATGCACCAACCTTTCTTTATTGAAATCACTTTCATCCATCCTTTCCTTTTCATAACTCTCACAGTGGGAACATCAAACAATAGGAAGATGGATCAATGCCATAAGCAACTGCAATGGAGGTATCTTGTTACTGAATTTGAGTTGCCCTATATTGCCCACAATGCTGCATGAATCCTTTTATCCCACTTATGTACCTCAAGGCTGCATCTTTTTGTAGAATGACATAAAAAAAATTTTTGTCATTCCACTGTGTCCATTTGTGCCTTGTTGTTATGTTGTTGCCTTCCTTGTTGGCTTAATAGGAAAACCTGTTTGACTGGGCTTCCATCACCTAATTAATGGAAGTGGCTCCTTGATCTGTTACAATTTATAATGGGCAACCAAATCCAGTGCCATGTGTTTATATGAACCTTTGGCAACTTCATCATGGAAGTGTTTTCAATGGCCTAGATTCAAACCCAATTGGTTAAATAAATGTGGCAAACTACCAATATATTATTCGGCATGGGGGTAGTTGGAAGTGGATCTATTAATATAATTCCCACTTTCAAAGGGGCCAAAGTGGAATTTTGGGATATAGGGGTTAATGGACTGATTGAAGTATTACGGTTCCAGGTGTTTGAAAATATCACAATCTTACAATATTATAACAATCTTTGAAAAGAGTGGGCCAGTGTTATAAACCTGCATCCACGATCCTCTTGCGTATGTTAAGTTGCCAAAGAAGTGTCCATCCCCATTGTACAATTGTGGAATTTTTCTATTGATCTCCTTGATCACATCCAACTGGCCTCTTGTATGTCCATTCGTCCTATTTGAAATAATACTCCATGTAGAATACGATATGGACACTGGCTTTGGGTAATATTCCTCAGTTTTGCATGGCACCATCAGGAACTTGAATTCATTCAGATTAATTCCAAATATCTATGTATTCAATAGGGATTTGGTCAAGGGATAACAGTGTGCATCTGGGAAAATAATACTCATCACAAGATGAACTAAGCCCCATCATAGGCTCGAGAGAGTGCATATACATTGACATGCTTCTTTCCAGGGCCTATCTAGTTAATATCAATTCAAATTCTTATAGCAAAATTATCATCTTGCTATCATCCCTAACGGGTTGGGATTGTTTCAATATATTTTAGATTCCTGAGATCGGTTACAAACATAATTCTGCCATAGCAAAGTAAATTCTAACTTCTTTAAGCAAAAAATGATTAGCTACGCTCTTTTTTGTACAGTAGTATAATGTTCCTCAACACTTCCATGATGCTCCCAAAAGTAAACTGGCTGCTCATTCCATTTTCATTTTTTGCTGAGGAGTACTTGATGTGGCATATGGCCATCAGTATACACAATGAATGGCTTTCTCCAAATCTAGATTTTTAAAATGGTGAATGTGAAGACACCAAAGCTTCTTCCGTGTTCAAAAGCTTCATGCGCCTGATTTCCGGTCATAAGGAACATCCTTCTTGAAGAAAAACTGTTTAGTGGCTTACAAGCTTTGATAAATTCTTGATGAACTCTATAGAACCAAATGGCCGAAACAATGTTCTCAATTATCTATCATAGGAACTGGTAAACTCTTGATTTTTGAACTTAGCAGGATTAAGTACAATCCCTCTTGGATACAACATGCCATAACAAAATCCTTTAGAACATATAAAGACACACTTTGTAGGTTTAGTGAGGAGTTTTCTTCATCTAACCTTTTAAAATGTTGTCTCCACTTAGTGCAGGTGGTCCATGCTCCATAGATGCAAAAATCATCAAATACTCTGATGGAAAGCAGTAATATAGAATGATAGAGTCAGGTCATAGAAAGATCAAGTCAGGTTGTAGCATTGATTGAGTTGGCATAGGCAGGCTGAGTAAAGTGACTTAGGTTTGATGAGAGTTTAGGTCAGTTAGGTATGATGGGCTTGAGTTGGCTCAGTGAATTCATTATTGTTTGCACTTAATGATGATAATGGGTCACATAAGATGTGTTATAGTACATGAAAGATAATGGTAAATAATTGTTAGAAAATAATGATTGTATGAATTATGATGGTTAAGAGTGTTAAAGTAATTGGTTGTTGGTTTGTTGAATTTCTAATTACTGATATAAAATGGAAAATAAATAGGGGTAGAGGTGACTAGGAAAAGGAAAGGGATATATGAGGTAGCATAGAGAGTGGCCGAGAGGCTAACCTCCAACTACCCCATTGCCCTTGGAGTGCTACCTAATTAGTCCCGGTGGTTGAAAAGGGCTAGAGCAGATGTAATTTCTCCATAAGCTAGGGCGGAATGTGAGAGACCTATGAGTGTAGGTCTAGGAATGATTGAGTCTGGGTTTTTAGGGATGGGTGTTGAGGTAAGGGAGTGTGGTGCAAGAGGAAAATTCCAGAGTAGGTTCAAGGATCTAAGTCATGTATAAGATGATCATTACGTAATGAAAAGTTACAGATACGGAGGAGTTTAAGAGAGCAACCTAATTGGTGAGGATCATAATGGTTGGATATACCTTAGAGAGGAGATTGAATTAAGGACCTAAAGACCTTTGATGATGTGATTTTAAAGTGAAGAAATAGTTACATGATCACCAATGTCACGGTTTAGTAGGTCCCCGGAGGTGGTAGGAAATGAAGGTGCAAATGGAAAGAAGGTGAAAAAATGATAGGTTATATGTTTGAGGTAGCGCCTTTTGGCAAAAGCTACAATATCATAATGAGACTCCATGATGATTTTTTTTTGTTTTGAATGTATGGGAGAGACTGATGATGCAGGAGGAAGTCAGATGGGATGAGGAAATTAAATCCTTGAGGTCTTCGCAAAGTTGATCGATGCGGGGAAGTTAGATTCTGCTTCGTTTTTTTTTTTTTTTTATTGAAGCAAGCTCTATTACCTATCCTTAAAGGGAGGCATCTATTTGTTGATGATGTAGAGAGACAAGATGTCCTGTTGAGGGACGGGAGTCATCTTTTTATTTGAATTTGACTCAAGGAGTGAATCCTGTGTGAGGGTTTTAAGTAATGGAAAAGGACTAAGTGAAGAACGGATTCTGTTCGAAACAAAGTGAAAGACCATGGAATCCTAATTAAAAGTAGATGAAAAATTATCTATTAAGGAATAGCCATGTGCAGGGCCGTGGGTACAATATTTAAGAGAAGATTAAAAGAGTGATGGATTATGCACATGATTCTTGATTAATCATTATAGATGGTTATAGTGAATGAAAACTGGGAAGTGAATAGCGCTCAAGGGATTAGTTGAAAAAGAGACAAAATGTGGAGGGAGGTAAAATTGACAGTTAGAATGGTCAAAGATGCAACAAATAAGGGGTTCAGGTTTTGTTTTTACAATCGAGTGAAGATAACTGATATGCACCTGATCCATAGGTATGTGATCACGATGTATGGCCAAGCCAATTAGGAGAAAATTTGCCCCCCAAATCTTTTTCCTACTTTGTTACATGTTGATTTCTTTAGTATGAGAGAACAAACTTGGAAGGTTCGTTAATGGACACGTTTATCATAGGCCATTTGCTACGATTTTGGTAAACTTAAAGATGGTTAAGAGCGTTTAAGACGACATCATCTCTCAATTCCAAGTTGTACTAAACAGTCCTAGCGAAAAGTCTCATATTGAGCATTTATGGAGAAAATACGAAGTGAGGAATTAGACTTCGAGAGGATTTAGAACAACCTCTGTATCGCTAGACCAAAAGAGAAAGGGGAGGGCAAAAAAAGTGTTGTGTTTGTGGCAGAATGGAAGTATGAATCTAGTGCGCGGTTACACCACAGGGTGGGAAGGAACGTGTGTATGCCGTCCTTCCAGATCATTAACACTTTTCATGAGAATTTTGTTCAGGTTTTTATTAGTGGATTTGGTTTGGCCATTGGTTTGTGGGTTGAATATGGGACGAGAAACTGAGTTGAATAACGAAGGCATCAAAAAAATCCACAAGGTTTTCTTTTTAAAGTTTCATTATCAGTGATGAGGATGTGAGGGAAACCAAAGAGACAGAGATGTGATGATTATGAAAATCACATAAATTTATCAATTTGTGGGAGATGATAAGTATGGATTCAACCCATTTTGTGTTGTCAGATTTCGAGCGGTGATGGGTGATTATCATTGACGTCTCTGGAAGAATGGGGATGATCTCTCGACCAAGATACAAAACCCCATTGAGATAAGGGCCAAAGTCACGGGTGAAAGGTATAAGTATGAATAGTGTAAGATGAATATTGGCAGTGGTTGGTATTACCAAATGCTTGATGGATTCGCAACAATCATGGTTGAGGGCGGCCAGTAATAGCCTAGGCGAAGAATAAAGACTCTAGAACAACAAGGCACTACATGACATCCACATATGCCATCATGGAACTTCCTTATGGTGTACGGAATTTCAGACCTTGTAGGCACCGGAAGAGAAATCCATCAAAGATGAGCTTTAATAGAGGGAGGCCACCCATGATGACATAACAAGGACCTTTTAAGAAAAGTTTTTTTTCATTACGAGTGAGGTCGAGGGGTAAGATGAAGAGATAAATATAGTCTTGAGAAGTTGGTTATTACCAACGGTCATAGGGTCGGAGCGGTGCGTGATGGTTCGAAGATAAACTTGTGAGGGGTAAATAGAGGGTGATTAGTAGTATCGATAAGGTAACAAAGTTTTCAGATCGGTGGCGAAGAGGGTATTTGAGAAGCTAAGCGGCCATCGTTTCTTCTGTTGATTGTCCCATGATTACTGATTTGATGTGGGGACTTGATAGGATTTAGGTTTTCTTACCTTTCCTTTCCAATTTTGATGTGCAGATAGCTGCCTACCATCTTATCAATCGTGTTGGCATGCTTCCTCTTTTGCCAGTAGGTTTACTAGCTTGTCAAAACTAATGTGATAGTGACAAGTTTAGAGTGCGAACAAAAATGCTGGTAAGGGTAAGAAGAAGGGAGAGCTCTCTAGAACAATGGGAACGAGAGATTATCTTTGAACCTCTTCTCCTAGGGCTAGAAGTGAAGGCCCACTCTGCAACTCTTCTTAAGAGGCTTCAATTTTCTCAGTTTGTTTGAATTTCCTGTAGTAACTGACTCTGCAATGAGTATGACATGTTATTGTTACTGGCCTCATATATTGTGATCAGGCTTATACCATGCTTCTTTTGCTGTTTGGGGCATCTCGAATGTGGCTTTTGCACATCGTCATCAGAAACTCCAAAAGATGAGAGTTTTGCTTTTTGATATTGCGCATCAAACTATCGTTGTGTGTTGCATCAGTTGGTGATCTGGTTAGGAGAGTACCAGTCACAAGAGGCAAGATTATTCAAATCAAAGTTGTGTTCTTTATTTTTGTCTTCCATGTAGCATAGTTGCTTCCCCTCTGAGCAATTGTGAATCCGGAAGAAAAAATTTGGACGGGCATTGGTGCCCATTTGCAGAGATCACTGACAGGGTTGGCTCTTATCACTCCAGGTATAAGGCTCCCAATCTATATACCGTCAGTCCGATATACCGAACCTTTCTATATACCCGCCCTTATGATATACCCGTCGGTACATGGAAGAAGCCTCGCCCTTTCTATATACCCGGTGATACGTGTGAAAGATGAAGACGGCGGTTAACGTACGTGAAATAATTCAATAGTGGTACCAAGACAATACTGATGGGTCTGTGCGCTTATTAACACCAGCTCAAAGAAATATCCTCATACGCACACGTAACTTCGCTATATACTTGGATAATTTCTCAGTCTGGATTTATGTCTTGCAATCATTCACAGACGGATGGGATGGTTCATAGTGTGTGCACTGTGACCTTATTACTCCCCGTCGATTTATAGGGACGATGCCCAGACGACATTGTTGCAGCTATATTAGGCGTTAAGGCAATAGTAGTCGCGGTGCTTTACCCGGTAAGCGCTTCCCAGAGGCACCGTATATACCGAACGCTGCGAATGCGATCTAGGATCTCGTGAGTGTTACAGAACCAATTTTTATTATTTTTGATGACAATT
This sequence comes from Taxus chinensis, assembly GCA_019776745.2. Taxonomy (NCBI): domain Eukaryota; kingdom Viridiplantae; phylum Streptophyta; class Pinopsida; order Cupressales; family Taxaceae; genus Taxus; species Taxus chinensis. The sequence continues at coordinate 383,503,455 of CM034155.1, read as the reverse complement.
CTGCACTTTTTGAGCAGTTACAAAGTTTGCAGTTGACTATGAAACCTGTAAATTAGTACAATATGTAGCAGGTATACAATTTACATTCAAAAAACTAGACAATTTGAATGGGCAGGCAAAAATTTCTTGTTTCGCGGTCCTGGGGCCTCCTGAGCCCAATACAACCCAAAATGCTCAAAATTGCAAAAAACTAGCTTAAAATGCAATTTTTAGATGGGTCTCCTTTTTCAAAAAATGTCCAAAATGAAAAACCAGGCCGAATGGGAGAAAAAAAAAATTTACCCTAAATTAGGGATTTCTCCGCTAAATTTAGTTAGTTATAACAAAATTCAAAAAATCTACTAAATTTAGCAGTTCTGCCAAAAAATTCACCAAATTTGGTAGTGGGTGAGGGAGGGGGATTTGACTCCTTGACCTCTCTTGATGGGAAGTGTCTTACAAAAGTTATGCTAGCCACTTGGGCGGCTAAGCTAAACAAGTATGTATAAAGAAAAATTTATAATTAAACACTTCCAAACTGTAAAACCATACCTTTTCATAAAACCACGGTTTAGAAATCCGGTTTGAGCGAATTTTCCAGCAAAGAGAAAAGCGACCAGCGGTTTTTGAAGGCGGTTTTGCATTGAACGAAGGTGGTTTTGATGTGTATAGCACTTCTATCAATTTTCTCCCCTCCTTTGAGCTTGCAATTTCTTCCTTGGTGGATTCTATCCTCCTCGTGCTTGAATTGCAAAGACTATACATGGTTTTACATAGATTTAATGGTGGTTTTGAAGAATTTGATTGTGGTATTGCAAGGGATGGGGTTGGGAAGTGCAGGAGGCAACTCTGGCTCTCCTTTGCTTGCAAAAGCTTCTCCAATGCTCCTCAACCTCTTCTGCAATCCTCAAATCTCCTTCAACCTGCTCTGAAACCAAATGTAGATTGAGAAACAGGGATGGAAGCCTGTGTAATTTTATTAATCTCAATCAACTAAAAAATTACAGTGAATAGGCTGCAATATTTATAGATATTGCACAACCAAATACATCCGGGAGAATGAGTTGCACAGGTGCAACAAAATGCCAAAATAAACAAGCTTCCAATAACATCCGGGAAGCAACAATTACATAAAAACAAATATATTGTTTAAAACAATATAACAGTATGCATACAGACAAATATGGTTGATTAACCATATAACAAAATAACAATTTATTATTTAATTAATAAAATTAAATAATTATTAAACTATGCATAATTAAATATTAGGATAATAAATTTATCCTAACACGATGGACCTAAAATAAGGCTTCGACGTACTCCCATTGAATTATCTTGCAAGCATCTTATTGCTAAGGTCCATCAACTTGCATGCCCCAGTAGGTAAGATGTCAACTATCTCGTATGACCCTAGCCAATGAGTCTTCAACTTTCATGTATGTAACACAAATTTAGAGGCATATAGTAAAACCTTTGCACTTGTATGATTGTATCTTTTTTGATGTTGTGATCATTACTAAGCTTTATAACACTCTTTCTCAATATTATGTGACCATCTTGCTTTTATTCTCATTTCATCTAGCTTTAACAATCTTGTTAACATTTCATGAATTGAGTCTTCATCATCCAAATTTTCAACATGTGCAATTCTCAATGATGGTTCTAAAAATTTGATAGGTAACATAACTTCTTTCCCTAAACAAGTTTAAATGGCACCCACTTTATTTAGGTGCTTCAATCTTGTTCGATATGCCCAAAGTATTGTTGATACTTTGTCATCACATTCCTTCGTTCTAACATCACATATATTTTTCAATTTATGACTCAGTTTCTTGTTGAAGGCTTCTATTGTTCCATCAACATGTGGATGATACAGGGTTGTATTATGATGTATAACCATGAATTCTCGCAATGGAATATGAATTGTGTGATTTAAGAAATGGGTTCCTTTATCAATAATGATACTCAAGGGGCAACCAAATCTTCTTATAATTTTCTCCCAAAAAAATATTACCATTTTGGTTTTTCTACTATATTTATTCAGCATGGCCTCTTCCCGTTATGTAATATAATCAGTGGTTATGATAATATATTGTGTGCCTGTTTTATGCACTGTAAGATTGATGGGTCCAACAAAATCAATTTCCCACTTTTCAAATGGTTTTTGGGAGGTTTTTGGGATTAAAGGCATATTATCACTTTCTGGTTTATGATTCTTTGTCTTTGGTTACAAGCTTTAACATATTATTTTGCATCCTTATATAAACTCTTGAACCAAAGTCCCACATTAAGGATCTTCCGAGTAGTAGCATCGCCTGCATAGTGACCACATGTATTCATCTCATGCGCTTCACTTTAAATACATTTCCTTTCATGTTGTAGAACAAATCTTCATAGAATCTCGTCGTGCCCCATTTTGTAGATTTGATTTGCAATTAGCTAGTACGGTGCTGCTCTGACAGCTAATTGCTTGCACTAATTGAATTTATAATTTGAAAGTACCACCCCAATTTTTAGGAAGTAAAGCACATCCTTCACTTCTCCAAATTCACTATGGATGTTAAGTAACTGAGCATCTTGCATACCATCTTCTATGGATTGTGTTTCTTCACTGGTATCAATTCATGACAAATGGTCAGGTCTAGCATTGTGTTTTGTCGGCTTGACCACCACCGAGAACTGGAACTCCTGGAATAATATTATCCACCTACATATTCTTCCATGCAATACTACTTTATTGACCACATGTTTAAGTTCCATATGATCGGTAAAAAACATGAATGGTGTTTCCAAGAGATGATATCAGAATTTTAAAGTGCATAAAATGTAGATAGTCCTTCACACTTGATGGTAGTATAATTCCTCTCCGCCCATGTCAATTTATGACTTGCAAAGTAAATTGGATGGTCGAGAGTTCCTTCCCCTAACTATGCTAATATTTATCCAATAAAAATTCCTAAAGCATCTATATGTACTTGAAAAGCGGTATTCCAATTTGGAAATTGTAAAATATGCGTTGTTAGGAAATAAGGGATAAAATATGTGGAATAATCCCTCACAGAATCGCAACATCAAAAACTAATATGTATAAAATATTACAGATCTCAAATACGAGTGGAAAATAAAATAACACAACACAAAGAGACAGTATTTAACATGGCTCACCCAATTTGGGCTACATCCACCAAGAATCACTTGCTCATATTTTATTACAAGCCATTACTCTCTCAATACAATACCCATATATGTTTGGAGCTATGCCAAAAAAACTCTACAGAATTCACACCCAAATTCAAAACACATCTGCAATGTTACATTATACGTACCATATGCATAAAACCATGTAAGTAGACAATTGTTTAAGCAATTTTACAAAACCGTGTGTATTAAAACCATGGGTCAAAACCATCCCATAATCCTATGGGTCAAAAATCCCACCCATTTGAGAAAAAAATGTTTCCCAGTATATCAGGCACGTTTTAAGGCCAATTTTTTTTTCTCGGGGGCTGCATCCCTAGACCCTTGCTCGAGGCCCAGCCCGGCCCTGAACCCTGGAGAGAAAACTATGGAAAGTGTATAGTACTCTTAGTGTACAGTCTTCAACACTTTCTCACATGAAAACAGGCTCCACAACCTAAAAATATTCCATTTGGAGACTAGTTTTCCTCTGAGCAAGATTCTCAACCCCTCACTAGTTTCCATGAAAACCAACCAAAGATGAACAAAAATTCAGTTTTTCCCTTGTGACCACCTTGGTCATCATGTCTGTAGGATTTTGACTAGTATGAATCTTCTCCGGCTTCAACTTCTCTTCCTCCAAATTTATCTTGATGAAATGGTACCTTAACTGTATATGCTTCGTCCTAGAGTGGAAAGCAGAGTTCTTAGCTAGGTGTATAGCACTTTGACTATCACTATGCAACTTTCCTTCCTCCTGCTTATGCCCCAACTCCTCAAGAAATTGTTGTAACCAAATCATTTATTTTCTTTCCTCTATGGTAGCAACATACTCAACCTTTGTGGTTGACAAAGCCACCAACTTCTGTATTCGTGAAATCCATCTCATTGTTGTTCCACCTACAGTGTAAACATAACCTGTCGTGCTCCTCCTGCTGTCTACATCTCCAGCCATATCTGAATCTACGTAACCACACAAAGTGGTGTCTGATCCACTGTAGCACAAAATTGTCCCCGTGGTCCCTCTCAAATACCGAAGGATCCACTTTACTGCCTACCAGTAATCTCTACCTGGATCACTCATAAATCTAGCCACCGCTCCCATTACATGGGCAATATCAGGCCTGGTGCACACCATGGCATACATCAAACTACTAACCGCTGATGAGTAATGTATCTTGGACATCTGGTTTCTCTCCTGCTCTATCTTGGGACACTGCTCCTTTGATAACTTGAAATGGTCTCCAGAGGAGTCCCAACCGGTTTAGCATCCTACATATTAAACCTCTCCAAGACCTTCTTAATGTACTATTCTTGAGATAAAGTTAGCTTCCATTCCTTCCAATCCCGAGATATCCTCATACCAAGGATTTGTTTGGTTGTCACCAAATAATTCATAGTAAATGATTCACTTAGTTGTTTCTTGAGTACTTTTATTTCCTGCATGTTTTTACCTGCAACCAACATGTCATCCACATATAGACAAAGGATAATATACCTGCCATCCTCAAATTTCTTTACATACATGCAGTGGTCAGAATGAAATCTAATATAACCTTGATCCATCACGAAGCTATTAAATTTCTTATACTATTAATGTGGATCTTGTTTCAATCCATACAAGCTCTTCTTCAGTTTGCACACCATCCCCTCTTTACCTTGGACCTCATAGCCCTCTGGTTGCTGCATATATAGTTCCTCCTCCAGATCACCATGGAGAAATGTAGTCTTTACATCAACTTGTTCTAAGTGTAAGTCTTCTGATGCAACTATTCCTAGAACAGTTCTAATAGAAGTCATTTTTACTATAGGAGAAAAAATCTCATCAAAATCTATAATTTTTTCTGTGCAAACCCCTTGACCACCAACCAGGCCTTATATCTTTTCTTTCCTCCTTCTTCCTCTTTGACTCTGAACACCCACTTTTTCTGTAATGCTCTTTTTCCTCCAGGTAGCTTCACAAAATCCCATGTCTGGGTCTCCATGAGTGTTTCACCTGATTCTAGAGTGTTTCTTTGAATATTGACAAAACAGATAAGGGTAAATGGGCTACGAGGAATACTTGTTAAAGCTGGTTGAAGGTTGTTGTGCACATATGACTTCTTGATCCACAGCTGATCATGAGAGCTTATTTTTGGCTAGGAGGAACTACCTGAAATAGAAAACAAGACCAAAAAATAGAAGTTAAATAGTATATGTAGTGGACTGCCTAGCGTATGCTAGAACTGGGAAGTGTGATACTCCCTAGATGGCTATCAATCCATTGTTTAAAATAATTCACTGTTAACAACAAATGAAATCCTATTGTAGTTAAAATGATTTAGGTATCTCATTTGACTGCAATAAGAAAATTCATTCACAACAGGGTAAGCTATGACTGAATCTGGAGGTCAAGGTCTCTGTCAGAGTACTGGTACTAGTCAGGGTCTGCTTCTGGACTATTTTGGGTATTTTGTGGAGATTTTAGGATTTGTTCTTGGTCTGAGGTAAAAACACAAATACCGACGTCGGTCTGGTATGACCGATGTCAGTTTAAGTGAACCGGAGACGGTTGTGGGTAACCGGCATTGGTATGGTTGGGGTAAGGGTAACTTATCAAAAACTTGATGTGAGGGTAGATCTGAGGCTAAATGGAAATGGAGATGGCAATGGCAAGGTCTGTGTATGTCTTAGATACACTCAGGGATATTTGAAAATTGGGTATGGGTAGTTCAATGGTGTGGGTGAAGGAATGGTCATGTTTTCATGGAGGTAAATGGTGGGAGAATGGGAATGGGAGTAGAAACTGATAATAAATATAACATAACCTACCAAAATGAAAATGGATGACTGTTGGTTAATAAAACACTTACTCTTGTATGAAATTGATGGCTGAAGAGAAATGGAAGCTGATTCAGATGGATGGAGCTTAATGTGGTGATGGTGCTTCCATGAATGCAAATGGCTCTGTGATTGCTTCTGATGCTGGATGTGGATGCTTTGATGTGTGTACAAATGTTGGTTCTGCTTGTATGTAGCTCTGGTTTCATCTCTTGCTCTCAGAAAATGTGTCAACCTTGAAATTAGGTCATTTTGGGGAATAAATGGTAGCCGACGACAGTTCTAGGTTGACTGGCAGCGGTTAAGGGTAACCGGTATCGATTAGGGTAGGATTTCCTAGGTTTTCTAAAATGGGTAGATCCCCTTGATTTTCTTGGATCCCATTTGTTTCTGTCTGTGGATTAGAATGGAAGATTCCTTTCTAACGGGTGGGAATGTGGTTAGAGGGAATGTAGGATTTTATTTTAGGGTTTTAGGTAGGTCTTAGTTAGTTATGGCAACATACTAAGAATAGGTCTTAGGGTGAGGTGGCTAGGTAAGGTGGTGGTGTGGGCATTATCCCAATTAGGATATTTAAATAATAAGTATTATGAGATCATGAATTAATTTAATTAAATTAATATTATAGTGGGGTGAAATGGGCCATGGTTAGGTGAGTGTGTTCAATTTGATTATTTGTTGAGGGACCAAGGGGAGTATGACCCAATTTTGGTGTCTACAATGAGAGCCTGATGCTCCTCATCCATGGCTTGCTCCCACTTCTTCTTGACATCTACCTGCATTGCTTCATCAAAGCTCTCTGGCTCTCCACTATCAGTGAGTAGTAAATAATAAAGAGAAGGAGAAAAAATTTTAGGTTTTCTTCTTACCCTAGAAGACCTCCACAATAAAGGAGTTTGGGATTCCTGTTGAGGAGGTTCCTGAACTGATTCATGTGTCACTTTCCCATCCGGAAGATCCTCTATTGCTGCATATTATTTCTTGGATGCTTCCCTGTTTTCTGACAACTACTGCTTATACATGACTTTCTCATTAAAGACCACATCCCTAGATCGAATGATTTTCTTGTCCTTAATACTCCAACATTTATATTCAAATTCATCACCACCATAGCCAATGAAAGTATATTTTTTTGATTTTGCCTCTAGCTGGGTCCTATCATCCTTGTCTATATGGACAAACACCTTACATCTAAAAACTCTAAGAAATGAATAATCAACTTTCTTACCATACCAAGCCTCCTCAGGTATGCCTCCATCCAAGGCAGTTAAAGGTCCTCTGTTTATCATGTACACAGTTGTGCTCACCGCTTCTACCCAAAAATAAAGAGGCAATCCTGCATGTAACCTCAAGCTCCTAGCACATTCCATTATTGTTTTGTTCATCCTTTTTAACACCCCATTCTACCGTGGAGTTATTGGAACCGTCTTTTTCCTACGGATTCCATTCTTAGAATAGTAATCATAAAATTCATTGTTGCAATACTCCCCTCCATTATCTGACCTGTTTCATTCTTTACCAAGGCTTTCCATATAACAAAAGTGTCAAATACATCAGATTTTTTTCTAATACAATAAACCCAAACTTTCTTTGTTACATCATCAATAAAAGTAACATAATAACTTGAACCCCCAAGAGATGATACATGAGCTGGCCCCCGCATATCAGAATGCACCAGCTCTAACTTACTCTCTTTCTTTGTAGGTCCAACCTTGAGAAACCTTACTCGCTTTTGTTTCTCATATATGCAGTCCTCACAGAACTCCAAACCTGGCTCTGTATATCTGAGAAAATCCTTCTTTATGATCTCCATGCCCTTATGGATCATATGACCAAGCCTATAGTGCCATAATGTTGTATCTACTTATGAAGCCACAAGATTACAAACATTAGTGCTATAGTGGTTAAATACAAGGTTCCAACCTTATTACCTCTTGCCACCACAAGATCGCCCTTGGTAACCTTCCAAGAGTCTACTGTAAATATCACAGTACAACCATCACTTCCCAACTACCCTGCCAATATCAAATTTCATCTTAATGTAGGCACATTTCTGACATCCGTCAATAGCCAAGCATTCCCATCCCGCATCTTAACCTGAACAGAACCTTTTCCAACTATGTTTCAAGGCTCATCATCACAAAGAAAAACATGCCCAAAATCTCCTTGAACATAATCAACAAAATAATGCCTATGTGGAGTAGTATGGAAAGAAGCCCCCGAATCTAAAACCCAAGATTCAGTAATATTGTGCGAAGAAAGAATCAAAGCATCTTGACATACATTACCCGTTGCCACATTTTCCTCCTTTTTTTCTTCTTGTTGTTTAATTTTGTCCCAAAGCTCCCAACAATTCTTCTTTACATGCCTAGACTTTCCAAAGTGCCAGCATACTATCTTTCTTTTGGATTTTGACCTTGCCCAATCCTTTGAGTTTCCACGGCTTCCTCTATTCTTCTGTCTCCCTCTAGTTTCAACTATCAAAGCATCCCTAAAGTATAAGATTAACAAAAGATTTTTCTTCACATTTCCTCACTTAGAATCACCCCTACAACATCCTCAAACTTCAACTTTGAGTTAGCTGGAACCTAGTTGCTTACCATCATTACCAGGTTATTCCAACTCTCGGGTAAATGAGCATAGAACTAATAAATCCTTAACTTCTCCATAAAATTCTATTATAACCGAAGCTAGCATATTTACAATCATATTAAAATAATTTAAATGATCTACTACTGAACCATTCTCAGAAATATTCATATTAAACAACTTTTTTATTAAAAATATCTTATTAGAGGAAGAGGGTTTTTCATACAACTTCCCTAATGCATCCATTAGTTCTATTGTAGTCTTGTCTTTTCCACGTCCCAGTAACTAGGTCACAATGTGGGTAGGGCTGAGGTATGGGTAATATAAAAAGTCCATAAATGAGGATGAGGTGAATTAGTAAATGATAAGGTTAGGAGGATAAAGTGAAGTGTCCAAGTCAGGTGTGGGTGAGGTAAAAATGGGTTCATGACAAGAAATTAGGGGTAGTGGGTAGGAATAAGACTAAGCAGGATAACTGACAATGGTTGAAAAGAACAGATACTGGTCACGATGGACCAACCATGGTAAGCTCTAGGGCACAGGACTAATGTCGGTCAAGGTAAAACCGTCGCCGGTCAAGTTCGGTAGGTTATAAAAAAGGAAATTTCTAGTTTTTATGGAATCATTTGTCACTTGCCAAATAGGAGAATACAACAGGTGAGAGAGAGAAAGGTGGAAATCATTTGTGCGGAATGAAGAGCTAAGTTGGTGAGAAGTGTAGCGGGTGATTAGCAGTCAATAGGTGGGTCCACGAGATCGGATTGATCAATTCGGTTGGTTGGAGGTGAGACGGTTTATTGGGTGATGGAAGAGGTAGGAGAGGGGTCAAGTGGACCACCATTGCAGCAGCCTGACATACCACCATAGCAACGGTAGCGTGATGAGGTGAGAGTCAATCTTGTTCTTTGGTTTTTGTGTTAGATTGAGTTAGATGTTGGGTGGGGAAAAAAAAATAGGTTTGGGGGGGAAATGAATTTTTAATTGGTGGAAGGGAAAATCAGGTAAAATAGGCATGAGGGGGAGGTGATTGGGTAAAGAAGGGGTGGGGAAGGGTGGAGGCGGAATTTGGGTAGGATTGTATGGGTAGAAGGGAGAGAAAGGAAGTTTTCAGGAAGAGGGGGGGTTTTGGGCGTCGTGGCTTTTGTGGCGACAGTGACCGGCGTCGGTTGAGGATTAGCGGACGTCGGTGGTAGTGAACCGGTATCGATCACGAAAAAAGTGACCGATTCCAGTTTATGGGGGACTAGGGTCGGCTAGAGATAACTGGTACTGGTCATGATTTGGGGAAAAAGGGGCCAAAAGTGACTTAGGTTGGTTGAGCGAGATAGGTAGTGGTAAGTAGGAGACGTTTTGGGGGAAATCATAACATAGGTAAAGGGTGAAGAATAGGTAAGGGTGAATGATAGTGGGTTAGGATTGTGGTGGGTAGATAGAAGATGGGATACGAAGGTAAATAGGTCTAGGGAAAGAGAGGTAGGGTGGTAAGTATAGGTGAGGTGTCGAGAATGATTGTGGGTATGATTAAGTTGTAGTAATGTGATGTTTTATTGGATGAAGGCCAGAGATCATCTGAGGATGTGAGATAGGGTGCCACCCTTGCTCTTAACAGTTCATGGGGCTGCGACAATTGAGGAGTGGAGGCATGTCACAGATGTGAGCCTAATTGGGGTCTGACACTACCAACATGTAGTCTGACAGCCGAGCTTGATGGTCACTCTCATCGATAGATGGGATTCAGTGACTAACACATTCCACCTACCGATGGGGGAGATGACAGTCACCTTGGAGTAAATGTATAGGATCTTACAGTTACCTATATTGGGGATGCAGATATACTCGATCTCCTCAAATCCCTATGAGGAGTTGATGCTGACAGTATTTGGTGAGGGACTGGTGGAGATGAAATTCCACAGTGTTAGCCTGAGTTATGGAGAGATGTACCTAGCCCATCCAGAGGAGACAAAGCTAGTAGTATTATTGATGGAGGCACTCTGCTATTTTCCACTACCGGATGCAGAGGTTGGGATATTCCCATGATCAAAAATGGGGGTGCTGCATAATATGATGAATGACATGACCTGCTTTACATGGGCACCAACATTCCTAGTGTAGCTATAGAGAGAGCTACGGGTATATGAGCGGCTCCGCCGGTTTAGCTTATGCTACACATTTATTCTTCATTGTTGGGCCTACAAGCACATTGTGTGTGTTCATCTGATTAGTATGCCCCAAGTGGATGCATTTGAGCCTAGTTTTTTTCACGTGGGGTACAAGTGATGAGTACCTATGATGGGAGAGCATCGAGCAGGAATGGTTACACATGATGTAGCCTATTATAGGTGGTTACTGGAGGGATTGTCCGGCGTGGACATTATTTGGATACCGTATGTGGGTTATCCCTCATACAGATAAATGGCCAATGAGTTAGATGGCTTACAGCTACTCAAATGGATTGAGGGGAACTATGCAAAGGAACATGAGATGATCCCAGTAGAAAGGGTCAGACGGTATTTTGGGTTACCATAGGACATACCCCCACCCTTCCCACAGTACCAGAGAGATGATGTGGAGATACCACTACCACTACCACAATCAAAATTACCTATAGGGCAGGAGGAGCAGGTGATAGACCAGCGGATAGATGATTCTAGGGTGACTAATAGGTATAGACAGTGGTGGGTGATTCATTTATGAGTAGTACTACCCAAGCTTGAGCAGCCAAATTTAGCCACCATCACCGGTCAGAGAGATGCCCTACAGGGGCAAGTGGTGACCTTGATTACACAGTTAGGAATGGTATGTCATCACCAATCTGGCACTATGATAATTCTTCACCTGGGAACTCCTCGTGGTATGATTATTTACTAATACACAGCCTTTAGTTTTGTGGATGTAATATGGAAACACAACAACAAACATAACACAAGAATACCATAGACTATGATAAGAAGGAATGGTGAAAAATCTGAAATATCAGTGTAAATTACCATATCAACATGAAATTGTTACAATCTCACCCATGAGGTACTTCAAGTGTTACTGACTTCACTTGCCTTCCAACAATAACTATGGAAGAAACTTCACAATTACACCTCTTAATGGCTTCTTTAACACACCTTCAAAATGATGGCTTCCTTTACACACTTACTCATACAATATTTCTCACTACTTCCTTCTATGCTAAATGAGGGAAGGTGACCTCTTTATTTATAGGAATTCAGGATTATCCACCCTATCTCTAAGATAGGATAGGAAATCTCTTCCGTCCAATCATATTCCATGCCTAAACTCTTACCTTTACATGTAGGCTTATCTTCTAAGATAAGATAAACCTTATCAACTCACATGGGTTCCACCTTTTTAGACTTTTATACAATAAAATACACAAAATATTTATGACATCACTCCTTGTCCTTATTACAAATATAATATTTCTAATTCCTAATCATGTAGACCCTACTTCTCTACTTACCCCAACTTTTACATTTTAACTTTACCGGACCACTTATGACAAATATTTATTTTTTACCACAACATTCCTTTTGTACTTTGATTATTACCGTACTCTAGTTTATTTGTGGCACCGTACTGACGGCACCATTATCTTCTATTGGACACCACTACTAATTATACTTAACAACATCCTATTCCTAATACATACATTAATAAAATAGAAATTACGGAGGAAAATTTTAATGTCGACATTTTCCCCCTTCCTAGCTTCTACTCCATCCTCAGAGTAGACTCTTATGGACATTCTGAAGCTGGCACCTGGAAAATCTTTAACTTGTCACGGTTGACCCATTTTGTAATGGGAGTACCATCCAATTCCTCCAGTCGGTATGTACCATTTTCATGCACAACTGCTATTTTGTAGGGCCCCATCCATTTGGGAAGAAATTTTCTCTTCCTTCTTTTTTGTATTTGGAATCATATACTAGAACCAAGTCATTCACATGAAATGGAGACCAACAGATCTTTTGATCAAAGTATTCCTTTTACTTCATTTTCTTCTTATAGCTTGTATCCTTCACTATTTCCCTCATTTCCTCTAGCAAATGAAGATGCACCAACCTTTCTTTTATTGAATCACTTTCATCCATCCTTTCCTTTTTCATAACTCTCACAGTGGGAACATCAAACTCAATAGGAAGAACTGGATCAATGCCATAAGCCAACTGAAATGGAGAGTATCTTGTTACTGACTTTGATGTTGCCCTATATGCCCACAATGCTGCATGAATCCTTTTATCCTACTTATGTACCTGCAAGGCTGCATCTTTTGCTAGAATTTGACATAACACAATATTTGTTCATTCCACCTGTCCATCTTGTGCTTGGCTTGTATGTTGTTGCCTTTCTGTGCTTAATAGAAAACCTATTGACTAGGGCTTCTATCACCTAACTAATGAAGTGGCTTCCTTGATATGTTACAATTTCTAATGGGCAACCAAATCCAGTGACAATGTGTTCATATATGAACCTTGCCACTTCATCCATGGAAGTTGTTTTCAATGGCCTAGCTTCAACCCAATTGGTTAAATAATCTGTGGCAACTACAATATACTTATTCTGGCATGGGGTAGTTGGAAGTGGATCTATAATATATATTCCCCACTTTTCAAAGGGGCCAAGTGGAATTATAGGGCGTAATGGAGCTGATGAAGTATTACGGTTACCATGTGTTTGACAAATATCACATATCTTACAATATTTATAACAATCTTTGAAAAGAGTGGGCCAGTGATAACCTGCATCCAAGATCCTTCTTGCTGTAAGTTGTCCAAAGAAGTGTCCTCCACATGTACCATTGTGGAATTTTTCTATTAGATCCTTCCCTTGATCACATCCAACTGTCCTCTTGTATTGTCCATTAGGTCCTATTTGAAATAATACTCCATGTAGAATAGGATATGGACAACTGGCTTGAGTAATATTCCTCTTAGTCTTTGCATTGGCACCATCAGGAAACTTGAATTCATTCAGATAATTCCATATATCTATGTATTCACTAGGGATTGTGTCAAGGGATAACAATGTTGCATCTGGGAAATCATCATCATCACAAGATGAACCTAAGCCATCATAGGCTCGAGAGAGTGCATATACATTGACATGCTTCTTTCCTGGCCTATCTATAATATCAAATTCAAATTCTTATAGCAAAATTATCCATCTTGCTATCCTCCCTAATGGGTTGGGATTGTTTACAATATATTTTAGATCCTGATGATCGGTTACAACTATAAATTTCTGCCATAGCAAGTAATTTCTAAACTTCTTTACAGCAAAAATGATAGCTACAGCCTCTTTTTCTGTTACAGTATAATTTACCTCAACACTTCTCATTTGTATGCTCCCAAAGTAAACTGGATGATCATTCCCATTTTCATTTTTTTGGCTGAGAGTACTTCCTAGTGCTGCATCTGAGGCATCAGTATACACAATGAATGGCTTTCTCCAATCTAGATTCTTTAAAATAGGTGAAGACACCAAAGCTTCCTTCAGTTGTTCAAAAGCTTCATGCGCCTGATTTCCTGGTTCATAAGTAACATCCTTCTTGAAGAACTTGGTTAGTGGCTATACAATCTTTGATAAATTCTTGATGAACCTTCTATAGTAACCCACATGGCCTAAAAATGATCTCAACTTACTTCTATTCATAGGAAATGGTAACTCTTTGATTTTTGAAACTTTATCAGGATTAGTACCAATACCATCTTTGGATACAACATGCCCTAACAAAATTCCTTTAGAACATCTAAAGACACACTTTGTAGGGTTTAGTGAGGATTTTTCTTCATCTAACCTTTTAAATGTTGTCTCCATCTAGTGCAGGTGGTCCATATTGCTCCCATAGATGCAAAAATCATCCAAAAATACTCTGATGGAAAGCAAGTAATATAGATATGATAGAGTCAGGTCATAGGCATAGATCAAGTCAGGTTGTAGGCATTGATTGAGTTAGGTCATAGGCATGGATTGAGTCAAGTTTGACTTAGGTTTGATGAAGTTTAGGTCAGTTAGGTATGATTGGGTTGAGTTTGGCTCAGTTTGTAATTCATTAATTTGTGCAATTAATGATGATATGGGTCACATTAAGATGTGTTATAGTAACATGAATGATAATGGTAAATAATTGTTAGACATAATGAATGTATGAATGATGATGGTAAAGATGTAAAGTAATTGTTGTTGGTTTGGTTTAATTTCTAATTACTGATATAAAAATGAAACTAACTAGGGTAGAATGTGACTTAGGAAAAGGAAAGGGGATATGATTAGCATAGAGAGTGGCCGAGCTAACCTCCAACTACCCCATGCCCTTGGAGTGCTACCTACATAGTCCCGGTGAAAAGGGACCTCGAGCCGATGTAATTCTCCCATAAGCTAGGGAGGAATGTGAGGACCTATGAGTTGGTAGGTCATAGGCATGATTGAGTCTGGGTCTTTTAGGTATGGGTGAGGTTAAGGGGATTGTGGTGCAAGAGGAAAATTTCCCAGAGATAGGTTTCAAGGATCTAGTCATGTATAAGATGATCAATACGTAATGAAGAAGTTACAAGATAAGAGGAGTTAAGAGAGCAACCTAATTGGTGAGGATCATAATGGTTGGATAATACCTTAGAGAGGCTAGTGAATGTAAGACCCTAAAGACTTTGCATGATTGATGATTCTAAAGGTGAAGAATAGTCACATGATCACCAAATGTCACGGTTTTAGTAGGTCCCCTGAGGTGGTAGGAAATGAAGGTGCAAATGGAAAGAAGGTGAAAAATGGATAGGTTATATGTTATGAGGTAGCATGCCTTTTGGCAAAAGATCCAATATCATAATGAGAAATTCCATGATGATTTTTTTTTTGTTTTGACTTGTATGGGAGATAGACTGATTGATGTGCGGAAGTCTATATGGGATGAGGAAATTAAATCCTTGAGGTCTTCGCAAAGTTGATCGATGCGGGAAGCTTCAGATTCTCGCCTTTCTTTTTTTTTTTTTTTTTATTGAAGCAAGCTCTATATACCTATCCTTCAAGGGAGCAATCTATTTATAGTGATGATGTAGAGAGAAAGATGTCCTTTTTGAGGGAGTCATCTTTTTATTTGAATTTTGACTCAAGGAGTTGAATCCTGTGTGCGGGATTTTAAGTCATGGAAAAGACTAAAGTGAAGAACGGATTCTTGTTCAGAAAGCAAGGTGAAACGACCATGGAATCTCATCTAAAAGTAGATGAAAATTATCTATTAGAATCATGCCATGTGCAGGGCCGTGGTACACATATTTAAGAGAAGATAAAAGAGTGATGGATATGCACATGATTCTTGATTAATCATTATAGATGGTATAGTGAAAAGGGGGAAGTGAATAGCGCTCAAGGGATTAGTATGAAAAGAGACAAAATGTGAGGGAGGACTAAAATTTGACAGTAGAATGGTCAAAGATGCAACACATTAAGGGGTTCAGGTTTGGTTTTACCATCGAGTGAAGATAAATGATATGCACCTGATCCATAGGTATGAATCACGATGTATGGTCCAAGCCAATTAGGAGAAAATTTGCCCCAAATACTTTTTCCTACTTTGCTTACATGTTGATTTTCTTTTAGGATGAGATAACCAACTTGGAAGGTTCGTTCATGGACACGTTTATCATAGGCACATTTGATACGATTTTGGTAAACTTAAAGATGGTTAAGAGCGTTAAGACGACATTCATCTAATAAATCAAGTTGTACTAAACAGTCCTAGCGAAAGTCATCATCATTGAGCATTTTATGGAGACAAATACGAAGTGAGGGAATCTAGACTTCGAGAGGTAGAACAACCTCTGTATCGTAGACCAGAGAAAAAGGTGTGGCAGAACTGGAAGTATGAATACTAGTGCGGTACACCCACAGGGTGAAAGGAATGTGCGTATGCCAGTCCTTCCCAGTATCATTAACCACTTTCATGAGAATTTTGTTCAGGTTTTTATTAGTGGATTCGTCTTGGCCATTGGTTTGTGGGTAATATGGTGACGAGAAACTTAGTTGAATACCGAAGGCATCACAAAATTTTCGCAAGGTTTTATTTTTAAATTGTTTTCCATTATCAGTGATGAGGCAGTGAGGGACACCAAAGCGACAGATGATGTGATGATTGATGAACTCACATATTTTCTCAGATTTTGTGGAGATGACAAGTATGGATTCAACCCATTTTGTGTAATATTTCGTAGCGGTGATTATCCATTGATGTCTCCTGGAAGAATGGGGATTGATCTCTCTAACAAGATCCAAACCCCATTGAGAGAAGGGCCAAAGGTCACGGGTGACCTGTAAGGTATGAATAGGTGTATGATGAATATTGGCATGTTGTTGGTATTTTACACAATGCTTGATGTATTCGCAACAATCATGGTTGAGGGTCGGCCAGTAATAGCCTAGGCGAAGAATAAGCTTAGCAACAACAAGGCCACTAAATTGACCTCCACATATGCCATCATGAACTTCCTTAATGGTATAAGGAATTTCAGAACTTGTAAGGCACCGTAAGAGAATACCATCAAAGATGAGCTTATAGAGGAGGCCACCCATGATGACATAACAAGAGACCTTTTTAAGAAAAGTTTTTTTTCCATTACGAGTGAGGTCGAGGGGTAAGATGAAGAGATAAATATAGTCTGAGAATTGTTTATACCAACGGTCACTAGGGTCGGGAGCGGTGGTTCCGATAGAGTAAACTTTGTGAGGTAAATAAGAGGGTGATTAGAGTATCTATACGGTAACAAAGATTTTAGAATCGGTGGGCGAAGCGGGTATTTGAGAAGCTAAGCAGGCCATGGTATCTGTAAATTTGTTGGTAGAACGGGGAACGGTCAAAGGTGGTCAAAAGTATGTCCACATGATATTTATACTTTTGAAGTGTCTCATTACGACATTGGTATACACCATTGACTTGGTTTATGACCAATTGAGAATCGCCAAATATTTTGATGGACTTAACATCTAAGGCATATGCATCTTGGAGACCTAATATGAGCGCTCCGTATTTAGTGATATTGTTTGTACAATCAAAATTGATTTTTAAAGACAAAGGCATGGTTTCACCATCAATCGGAATGAGGATAACATCTACCCCACCCCCACACTGACACTTGGAACCATCGAAGAAGAGTGTCAGTGGGTATGCGGGTTCGTCCAAGGAAAGGGTAGCAATAAACTCATCGAGAAAGTCAAAGTTAGAGGGTTGGTCCCCGGAAATAGGTGCATCAGCCAATTGGACGGTGATAGCTTGGGCCTTGATGGAATTTTGATGAATGAATTCAAGGTCGAGGTCAGCCACAAGCATAATCCAGCATGTAGCCCATTGATTTTGGTAAGGTTTGGAGTACATGAAGTGTAAGGGGTCGGTGTTGGTCACAACATAGATTTTGTGATTAAGTAGGTAATGATAGAGTTTGGTGGCAACAAAAACTAAGTCTAAGCAAAGTTTTTCTACATGGGTGTATCAGGTTTTGTAGTCCAGAAGAGTACAACTTATGTAATAAACCGCCTGCTCCCTATGTTGTTCATCGTGATGAGCAAGCATGGCCCCCAAGAAATGATCAGTAACAGAGATATATAGGTAGAAGGGTTGATCATCTTTAGGTGGAAGGAGTATGGGTGGTTGGAGAAGGTATTGTTTTAAGGCTTAAAAAGCTTTATGGCAATCATCATCCCATTTAAAGGAGACATCCTTCTTGAGAAGATGATGAAATGGTTGACACCGATTCTACAATTGTGAAATGAAACGGTGAATAGACTGTAACTTACCTTGCAAGCTGTGGAGCTACCACAAATTAGTGGGTGGAGGAATTTCAAGAATGGCCTTGAATTTAGTAGGGTCAACCTCTATACCACGTAAGGAGACAATAAATCCTAGGATTTTTTTGGAGAGAACCACGAAGAAAAACTTCTTGGGCTGAAGATGAATGTAATACTTAATGAGGCGGTCAAAGATGGTTTTTAGGATGGTGAGGTACTCAAAGCGGAATTTATATTTTGCAAGGAGATCATCTACGTAATCTTCCAATATACGATGCATGATGTCATGGAAGATGTAAGTCATAGCCAGCTGATATGTGGCACCAGCATTTTTAAGGCCAAAAGGCAAGACTCGATAGGAGAAGGTGCCCCAAGGGGTGATGAATGTGGTTTTGTGCTAATCCTCTGGGGCAAGCAAGATTTGGTTATAACCCAAGAAACCATCCATGAGTGATAGCATCTCATGAATAGTGATAAGGTCAACCAGTTGGTCAATACCAGGTAGAGGAAAGTCATCTTTTGGGCAAGCTAGGTTGAAGTCATGGAAATTTGTGTAAATACGAATTCCCCCTATCACCTTAGTGACAGGGACAATCTTATAAATCCATCGAGGATAATCTATGGGTAAGATGAAGGAAACAGAAAGGAGGCGCTGAAGTTCTTCTTTCACTGAAAGAGCAATGCGAGGGTGCATTTTCCTTAGATTTTTTTGTACGGGTTTGGCATCAGGAATGGTTATGATATTATGGACCACTATGGTGGGGTCAATTGTAATGTACTTATATTCTTCTAATACATGCTTTTATATCCTTACATAGCTTGAAACAATACATTAAATGTATTTTGTTTGAATCTCTAATATAGTCAAGATTATTACAAACATGCATGCTAATTGAGCCACACACGACCCTTCTCCAATTTGCACATAGAAGATAACAATTACACACAAGCTCCACTGGAAATATATGACAGAACATGTCTCTTATTGTAATGCCACATTGGGCATCAAATCCCGTTTCTACCACCTTGGCCTCCTCCCAACCACCCGACCTGCAGACTTTTGACCACAACGTCTTTTCTGTCCTTGCGTGAGGGAGACGGGAGTCGGTGGAGTCCCGATTTTCTTCACCTTGATCTCATTTGATCTCCTTCTTCAATGCGTATGGTTGGGAGGCGCATCTTTCTTGAGCTGCAGGCATTGATGGAGGGAAAACATGTTTGGAGTGTTGTTTTGGTCCTTTTTGGCAGCGATTGTTCCTATCTCTGCCTTGCTGCGGTTTTCCTTCCTTCCATGGCGCATGGGTGAAGATGGAGCTTCAGACTGGGGGATCAGGCGTGTTACCTCCACTTGCATTGGGTGCTGCGGGGTGTGTTCTGGTCGGGGATCCTCAGCACGGCCTGCAACAGTGCTTAACCTGGCAGCAGGCACGTTACAGAAAGTAGAAGCCTTTTTGAGCGCCTCCAACAAGCAGGTCATCCAACTATGGTGTCATCTGTTCAGTATCGACTGCATCCTCAAATTCAGGATTCTCCTTCAAGGTATTTTTTTATTAAAATTGATTAAGTGACAGAGAGAGTGTTACCAGGAGACCTGGATGAAAATTATTCCAAAGATTCTCTATCTGAGACCTTGCTTGTTCTATGATGTAACCCATGGACGAGAGTGATCTCAGCCTAGAGGCGGACCTACCCTGTTTAGTGTAGTGGGTTGTACACTCTGTTGCAGACTGCTGAGAATGATCAGCGTGTTTAAGCTTCCAAAAGATTTGGATCTGTTTAGTGAGCGTTGCTCCCTGCTATAGAATGAAGCCGTAAGAGATTCAATGATAATGATGCTGACTATATGTTAAAGATATTAGTTCCTTCCTGGTACGTGCACTAGTATGCTATTTGGTTATAAAAGTCTAGTAATTGCTAAAGTGCGTAAACTGATGTGCTTGCACTTTTCACATATATCTGCTTCTCCACCTGCACGTCTCCGAAGGGGCTCTAGCTCTGGCAATGTTACCATTGTCAGGTGCCAACTCCTTCACTCCAATGTTGTTTCAAAGGAGAAGCATTACTAAAGGAAGTAAATCACTAGTTCTAGATTGCAAGGCCTAGTTGCGAAGAAGTCCTCTAGAGGAATAGTACTTGTGACAAAGTGAAGTGTAAAGTGGACCTTATATCCTTAAAGAGATGAGATCCGGGTCCAGCGCAGAGCTGGTGATAGAGGAGGATGAATAGAGTGTGTAGCAGGTGCTCACTAACTATGAAAGAATGGCGGAGTTCATTCCAAACCTGGTTTTGAGTGAGATAATCCAATTGGTTCTAAACATGGGAGAATACGAGTGAGGCAGAGAGGAATGCGACGCTTCATGGTTTTGCACACTCGAAGCTCGATGTTTTTTTTTACCTACGGGAACTGTACCCATTTAGAAAATGTCCTAAGAAGTACGACTCTCTTCATGGTTGATGGAGAGTTTAAGCAATATGTAGGGACAGTGGTCTTTGAGAGCCCGTCCTAGGTGACAGATGACACCCACAGGCACGGGAGATCTATGCAGATGTTGGAGAAAATGGTCTTGGGAGATGAAGGTGGAAGTTTAACTATCAGCTTTAGTTCTGGTGCTGAGTGGAAATGGTAAGTCAGGGAACATTATTCGCTCTGCCAGATTTGGACCAGGTTTGGCCAAGATTCTTGCATGGTAAATTAGTGTAAATAGAGGAAAAGAGATTCCTTGAGTTGTCTCCAGTTCTGACGCATACCTACCAAGGCTTGATGTGGAGGCCATTTCATCAACTGAGGAGCACTTGAAACTCTTGTTGCAGTACAATGACAAGAAAATCTTTGATGTGAAGTTCCAGGAAGTCGAAAGCTGTGTCAAATCAATTCTTCTTCCCCTCCCTATACTAACATTGATGACAGTGATTTCCATCTGGGACACAACGCCATATATGGGTTGACATTTCCTGACATTGAAATTGTGCGTCTCTTACGGGATGCGCTTATGGACGTTGTCTAGTGTTCTGGTAAGAACCAACAACAAAATGTAAATTCAGCACTGCGACAGGTTCTTCTCTGAAAATATCTCCTCCAGCCTTGTGCAGATCACTTGTGTTTGTGGTAGCACGCATAGGGTATGTGGGTCGGTTGTCGAATCCCACAAGAAGTAAAAGCTCAAGGAAAGCAATATTTGAGCACAAGTGCATGGAATCACTTTGATTACAACAATGCTCGTGAACTATTTGACAGAAATCCTCTTCAATTTCATGGTCTCGCGGATCGTGAATGTGGACCGCTTAGAACTGGTGCACCCGGATTCTAGTACCTACAGTTCTTATGCTGACCCGTGTGGAGTCTGTACACCTGTTGAAGCTGGAGAAACAGGCAAGATATTTCTACACCTTTCTACTGCTATTATATTTACAATTATTGTGAAATCGAACCGCTTTTTCCTTGCTTTGATTTGTCAGTTGGATGTCATGATCTGGGAGATTTCCCCTTTTCTGCTAGTCTCTTCTTGTTTTTTGCTTTTATCTTTGTCAGTATGTTGGTCGAAAGGATGCATGTGCCCTCTCCTCTGAATGTTATGTTTCTCTTGCTCGAGTGATAGACCTTCCTCTGTTTGTTTATGTATTAATTTCTTCTCTGTGATTGAGTTGCAAGTTATTATGTTGATCAAACTAGTATTTTCGATATTATCGAAGTAAGTTACGATAACTATAAAGCTCCTCCCTAGCACCCAAGTTGTCTTTTGACGTTTTTTGTTAGCCCCTTCGCAAGTCCCTTTGATAACCTTTTGGCATCGAGAAAGAAAGGTTGTAGGATTGTGTGAGCAATGCGTGGGCTAGCCAGCTTAGAGTTTTGGTATTAAAATTGGTAGAATGAAAAGGTTTGTGTGTAATGTGTTTTGCCATCTCACGTGTTTAGACTCTTATACTACCTTTCATCTTGTTTCTAGGCTTTTAAGGCCATCCTCAAGAAGTATCTTGACCATCCTTATCAACTTGAATCATAACTAGCTTTTCAGATCAACTAAGCTGGAGGTTTCATTGTGCGAATCCAGTACCTTGTTGACACTAGAATAGTTTGGTCTAATCCCCCTCTCAGAATTATTGCTGATGGCGCTCTTCTATCTTTCCTAACTTGCATTATTTTCTCCCTTGTAATGTTAACGCTATTAATTAATATTGGTCAGTTTTTATGCACGTAATTACCGTAATAGTTTGTGATGGAGATTTCCTTAAATGTGATTAATCTTCGGGAAAAACTCAGCTTTCGTTTGATAATCTTATGAATTCATAGCGGAAGGTTTTGTTTTGATAAAGTCACTTAGAAATTATGTTTGTATCTATTTGTGCGACGGTTGACTATGTTACCAAGGGTTGCCGTAAAATATGGTTGTTTTGGGATATGGGTAATTTATTTTAAATTAACCAAACATTAGTATTGTAGTGGAGGTTTTCCAATCCTTAGTGTTATAAAATTTGTTGATGACATTATTCTATACTCTTGTGTGACGGAACCCCCTTCTTCTCTCGCATGCTTGCTACTAGCCTGTAAGACTTTGACCCTTCTTGGATGATTGGAAAATCTTGTAGTTAATGGTCAAAACTAGTATACCTTGCCTTTGCTTCGAAACTTATGTTGTGTGTATACTCTATTTGATTTCCGGTTTGAAACTCAATTATACATGGCTTTTTGTGTTAATTTTTGAAACCCGTGGTTCCCCTTTCTTGGGCCGATCAACTCTTGTTCTTTTAGAAATATATTATTTTAGCCTATGTGTTTGGTGCCTTTGATAAATTTCTAGATGGTTGGTGTATATATCAAATATTAACCTTGTAATTATGGTTTAATTACTTACTTGATGGGAATTATGTTGTTTGCTAGATTATTTGTTTTCACCTTATAGGGCCAAGGGCCATTCTCTTACGATTGCTATACTTTCGTTTCTTTTACTCCTAACTGAAGTATAACATCTTGTCCTTCTTTGATTGACATGATGAAGACTTTATTATAACTTGATGTGTTGATAGTGTTTAGGGGTTTGAACCAATTCTTGTAATAAAGTGCCTCCTTTTCGTGGTATTGTTAGATAATAGTTATGGTGGTTTTGTGTAGCCTTATCTTGCTTAGTTCTCGTGAACTGACTCTTGTAGAAAATTTGCTGCAAATGGATTTTGTGTGTAGATGAGGGATAGATTTGTAGACTTTTGTCATCAACCTCAGTTGAGAAGTTCCTTTGCTCTAAACCTTTTTATGTTGTTCAACTATTGTTAACGTCCAGTGGAAAGTTTAAAAGAGGATTAATGTCTTAGTATAAAGCATTGTCGACTTTGTCATCTGAACTTTGGAAACCTTGTATTGTCTGACCATCAGTGAAATTATAAGAAAATTTGGTTATTGTGGTTGAGTGACTTGTTGGAGTATCAGTATTTCAAGAATTAATGTAATCTTTTTTTGGTTCTTGTAAATGAGTGTTGCTACAACCTTGCCTTGAGAATAAATTTTGAGTTAAACCTTGATATGACTTAGTAATAAAGTGTCATAAGTAAACTAACATGGGATTGTTTAATACTTCTGGAAGTTAAATTAAAATTTGCATTCAAATAAAGTAACGTAGGGGTCACCAACTTGAGAGCAAGAAATTCTCTAAGTAAACAAGGGCAAGACTATCATTGCAAGTAAACTTTATAACACGATAACCCTAGCTCCTCTAGTGAACATTATGCATTTTATGGTAAAATTTGTAAAATGACCCTAAGGTCAAATGAACTGTTAATTGTTTGAAGATGATAAGATTTAATAAGCGAGAGAAAACAAATTGGAGACCTCACCATCTTTCTCACCGCCATTTGGAAAGTAAATTTTTACTCCTTGTTAATACTTTTAGCGAAGCCTAAGTAAAGTTGTTGATAATTCTGGTTAAGAGCACTAGCTTAAATTAAATACTGGCAATAACTAATGAGGTCCTAAAGATGTTTCATCTCGACCTTCTCCCTCTAACCCTTTTTCAAGGCACCTTGTATCTCTTCTCTTAAGTGTGTTGAACTTAAAACCATGTTGTCTTGTGTGCAAGAACGAATCTTAGTAGCATTAGTGGTGAGTAGATGGCCTTGTGGAATTGAAATTCTCCTTTTTCTTGATAAATGAATTAAGCAAATAAAGGTCATAATAGAGAAGATTTAAAGATAATTACTCTGTGTCAAAAGAATAAATTTAACTTGGTAAGATGAATTGTATGAATCATATCCTGAGTCTCCTTGAAAACGAAGCTAAGAATTGCAAGCTGTATTTTTTAAAATAAATAACCCTCAAGAATATCTCATTGTGGTTGGCCCTAACTGTAAGTGTGTTCTGTGATTGGACTTCTATGTTGTCTTGTCAAAAAGAAAAGTAAGTTGTCCTTGATAGGTGTGAACGTTTCCGTGCTGATCTTGTGGCCATCCTTGTATCAAGTTGTTCACAGTGTTAGTTGTATCCTTGGTGACGACATGTTGCATCATGTTATGTGCCAAGCAAGTCAAAAAAAAATTTATCCTGTATTTCACTGTGTTGTTCGTGTGTGGATTTTTTGGGTCGTTACATTTGGTATCAGAGCGAAGGTTCATGCTCTCGAACCTATGGGCTGGATTGGTGTTGTATGGTGATGTTACATGATGGTGGTTGTGTTACATGATGATACTGCATGATGATGATTTATATTGGAAGAGTAATGTGGTATAAGCATGATGTGATTATTGTCGTAATTGTGATATTGTGAACGCACAAGATGTGTATGTCACCTTGTGCATGTTTGTGATCATGTCGATATGTTGGGGATGGGAGTATTCTCTCTCCTTCTTGTGGATTCTATGAAGAGTTCACGTGTGAATTACTGTTTGTAGCGTGTGAAAATAATTATAATGTGGATGACATAGTGTTGGAGCATTGTGACATATTGTGGTATGTAGGTGTATCAATGTGTTGTATGACTAGATTGATGTTAAAAAAAATAAGTTGTATCATGATGTTTTTACCATGTTTTGAAGAAATGTGTGTACCACCTTGTTATGTAGCAATGAATGTTATGTTGAGATGTACTATGTTCATCGTATGTATGATTGGTGCAAATATGTAATGCTTCATGTTGTGATTTGGGATCATACGGTGAGTGTATGAACCCTATCGTATAGTGATTGCACTTTGGGTGCAGAATGTGGTAAAGTGATGTGTTACACTCAGTGAATGTATGATCATGATCTACCCTGTATATGTGCCATATGTAAGATGCTATGGTAGTTATGTGTGTGCCACCATTATGTTAGTGATGTTGTTGTATGTTATGTTGTGAATCTTACGCTAACCGACCCTAAAGGGAATCGGTAAAGTGTGTGTTTAGAGTGAGGAAAGGTGTAAAGTTGACCAATCAATAGAGCCAACCTTAGGCTTAGTAGATGGTGGACCGTGCTCCTCTCTCTCTCTCTTTATGTTGTTGTTTTATGGGTACAACCTTAGTGTATCTATGACTATGTTTCGCCTTGTAGGAGTGGTGGCGGGATGATTCAGACAGAGGTGATGAAATTGTACTATTGATGTTTTATTTTACGAGCTGAGGCTCGATGTTCCGAGTGCTAGCAACTCATTGAGTACCCCTTGGTGGCCAGATAAGGCCACACAGTTATCGTAATGTGACATTATTGTAAGTTGATTTTATTCGTAAATCGAGCTTTTTACCTTATTTTGTAAGGACCAGCAACTTTTCTTGATTGCCATGCTTTACGATTTTGGACATTTCCTTGGTTTGTGGCACTAACATGGGGATTTTGATACTAACTATGGCTATTTGGCCATTTATTTTGCTTGATTTGGGGTCTTCTTTTAAATTTGGAATTTTTACCGCCTTGGCCAAGGCTTGTACTTTGCCACTTGGCATTTAGATTGTATTGTTCTGTTGGTTCTATTGTCATGATGTGTGGAATAGGGTCATGGGATGCACCATGGAATGGTTGGACCTATGGACCCACTTTGTTGTATAGGGGTACGCCCCAAGGAGTACAGATAACTAGCGGGTTGTTGAACCACGTGTTATTATGTCACTTGGGTTAGGAGTTGTTCGAACTCTATGTGTCTTGGACCATAGGGTCAACCGGCCTCCTTGAGGGAGGCATAAGAGTTTGAGGGAGGCATAAGAGACTTGAGGGAGGCATAAGAGACTTGAGGGAGGCATAAGAGTTTGAGGGAGGCATAAGAGACTTGAGGGAGGCATATTTGATATGATATTTGTGGGTATGGTTGAGGTTTCGAGATATATGTTGAGTTATTGTGATGTTTTGGTAGTGGTCTTTTGATGTATGTGTTACTCATGTTAGATGGATATGTGTTGTGATGTTGGGGACATATCATTAATCCCCTTATGGACACTATGTACCTGTAGCATTTATTTGGTGTTATGTGAATTTGTTTTATCGATGCAAATTGAGGAAAGGTCTGGTGGATTGTAGTACTCTTTTGTTTAAGTATTTGGTATGTCAGTCATTGATGTGTGACGTGTACTATGTTATGTGGGTTGTGCCTATTCTATTCCGTATTTGAGTAACCTTTTGTGGTGTGATACAGTCATGAAGAATATACTTGTGTGCTTGTGAATCTGTAGGGTCTTGTGAACCTGATAGGGTGTTGTGTTAGTAGTTCATGTTGGGCACCCACAATAAGGAATAAATCAAAACTCTTCAATGATGATATTTTTAAAAAAATAAAAGAAACTAAAACTAGAAATAAGGATGATGGAAAGAGACTAATGAAATGATGAACAAGAAAGAACTGCCAATCTTCACAGAACATTGAAAGTTAAAATTTCTACCAAATATTCCCAAGGCCACCCCACGGCCATGTTTTTGCATCTGAAATCTTAAAATTAGTACTCTTGCCTTCACCCTTATCAGTTCCTTATTGCCTACCATTTCTTGTTCTTTGTGTTATGTTGCATCAAGGACGATGCTTTCTTGAGGGGAGGAGAATGTAATTCACTTAGATTCTTCTAATACACACTTTTATATCCTTACATAGCTTGAAACAATACATTAAATGTATTTTGTTTGAATCTCTAATATAGTGAAGATTATTACAAACATGCATGCTAATTGAGCCAAACACGACCCTTCTCCAATTTGCACGTAGAAGATAACAATTGCACACAAGATCTACTGCAAATATATGACTGAACATGTCTCTTATTATAATGCCACGTTGGGCATCGAATCCTGTTTCTACCACCTTGGCCTCCTCCCAACCACCCGACCTGCAGACTTTTGACCACAACGTTTTTTTTGTCCTTGCATGAGGGAGACGGGAGTCGGTGGAGTCCCGATTTTCTTCACCTTGATCTCATTTGATCTCCTTATTCAATGTGTATGGTTGGGAGGCGTGTCTTTCTTGAGCTGCAGGCATTGATGGAGGGAAAACGTGTTTGGAGTGTTGTTTTGGTCCTTTTGCGTAGTGATTGTTCCTTTCTCTGGCTTGCTGCGGTTTTCCTTCCTTCCTGTGCGCGTGGGTGAAGATGGATCTTCAGACTGGGGGATCAGGCATGTTACCTCCACTTGCATTGGGTGCTGCGGGGTATGTTCTGGTCGGGGATCCTCAGCACGGCCTGCAACAGTGCTTAACCTGGTAGCAGGCACGTTACAGAATGTAGAAGCCTTTTTGAGCGCCTCCAACAAGCAGGTCGTCCAACTATGGTGTCATCTGTTCTGTATCGACTGCATCCTCAATTCGGGATTCTCCTTCATGATATGGTTATCAAAATCGACTGTGACAGTGAGAGAGTTACCAGGAGATCTAATGAAATTTATTGCTAAGATTCTCTATTTTTTTCTTACCTGTTTTACGATGTAACTCATGGACGAGAGTGTCTCAGCCTAAAGCCTACCTGCCCTTTTATTCTTTTACCCTCTCTTGCAACTCCTCATTCTGCATTCTAATGCTCCCAAAAGATTTGGTATGATAATTAGCGTTGCTCCCTCTATAGAATCAAGGTGTAAGAGATTCAATAATAATGAAGCTACTATATGTTGGTATCAGTCTTCCTGGTACGCGCACTAGTATGCTATCTGGTTATAGTAGTTGTTCTTGTTGTTGTGCGACACTGATGTGCTTGCACTTTTCACACAAATCTACTTCCCCACCTGCACGTCTCCACAGGGGCTCTAGCTCTGGCATTTACCATTTCAGGTGCCCGCTCCTTCACTCCAATGCTGTTTCGAACAAGAAGAATCATAAAGGAAATAAATCACTAGTTCTAGTTCCAGTTCCAGTTGAGAAGAAGAATGAAGAGGAAGAGGAAGGTGGCAAAGTGAAGTGTAAAGTGGAGGTTATATCTTGGAGAGAGAGAGGCGGGTGAGCGCAGAGGTGGTGATAGAGGCGGATGAACAGAGTGTGTGGGAGGTGCTCACTGACTATGAAAGAATGGCGGAGTTCATTCCAAACCTGGTTTTGAGTGAGATAATACAAGGTAATAAACAAGGGAGAATACCAGTGAGGCAGAGAGGAATGCAACGCAACATGCATTGGCATATCGAAGCTTAAGTTGTATTGGACCTACGGGAACTTACCCATTTGGAAAATGGGAAAGAATTACAATTTTCTATGGTTGATGGGGATTTTAAGCAATATGAAGGGAAGTGGTTATTGAGATCCGGTCCTAGGTGACAGATCACACCCACAGGCATGGGAGATCTACGCAATGTTGGAGAAAATGTCTTGGGAGATGAAGGTAGCAGGATATTTGTCAGATTCAGAACTTGTGCTGAGTGAACGGGAAAGTAAAAGTATTCCTCTGCCACACTGCACCAGGTTTGGCCAAGATTGTTGCAACGTAAATTTTTGTGAGAGAGGCAAAGTGGTTCCTCGAGTTGTTTCCAGTGCATAAGCGTACTACTGAGGCTTTTGCAGAGCATTTCATTAAGGAGGGGCTTGCAGCTCTTGTTGAATACAATGAAAAGAAAATATTTGATGTGAAGTTGAAGGAAGTGAAATCTGTGTTAATGACTCTGATTACTGAAAATACTGATATTGATGAAGTGATTGAAACTGTGAAACAACGCCACAAAGAGTCAAAATTGCCTGACATTGAAATTGTGCGTCTCTTACGGGATGCGCTTATGGATGTTGTCCAGTGGTCTGGCAAGAACCAACAACAAAATGCAAATTCGGCACTGCGACAGGTTCTTCTCTGAAAATATCTCCTCCAGCCTTGTGTAGATCACTTGTGTTTGTGGTAGCACGCATAGGGTATGTGGGTTGGTTGTCGAATCCCACAAGAAGTAAAAGCTCAAGGAAAGCAATAGTTGAGCACAAGTGCATGGAATCACTTCGATTACAACAATGCTCGTGAACTGTTTGACAAAAATCCTCTTCAATTACATGGTCTCGCGGATCGTGAATGTGGACCACTTAGAACTGGTGCACCCGGATTCCAGTACCTACAATTCTTATGCTGACCTGTGCGGAGTCTGTACGACCTGTTGAAGCTGGAGAAACAAGCAAGATATTTCTACACCTTTCTACTACTATTATATTTACAATTATTACGAAATCGAACCGCTTTTTCCTTGCTTTGATTTGTCAGTTGGATGTCATGATGGGAGATTTCCCTTTTCTGCTGGTCTCTTCTTGTTTTTGCTTTTATCGTTGTCAGTATGTTGGTCGAAAGGATGCATGTGCCCTCTCCTCTGAATGTTATGTTTCTCTTTCTCGAGTGATAGACCTTCGTCTGTTTGTTTATGTATTAATTTCTTCTCTGCGATTGAGTTGCAAGTTATTATGTTGATCAAACTAGTATTTTCGATATTATGGAAGTAAGTTACGATAACTATGAAGCTCCTCCCTAGCACCCAAGTTGTCTTTTGAAATTTTTTGTTAGCCCCTTCGCAAGTCCCTTTGATAACCTTTTGGCATCGAGAAAGAAAGGTTGTAGGATTGTGTGAGCAATGCGTGGGCTAGCCAGCTTAGAGTTTTGCTATTAAAACTGGTAGAATGAAAAGGTTTGTGTGCAATGTGTTTTTCCGTCTCGCGTGTTTAGACTCTTATACTACCTTTCATCTTGTTTCTAGGCTTTTAAGGCCATCCTCAAGAAGTATCTTGACCATCCTTATCAACTTGAATCATAACTAGCTTTTCAGATCAACTAAGCTGGAGGTTTCATTGTGCGAATCCAGTACCTCGTTGACACTAGAATAGTTTGGTCTAATCCCCCTCTCAGAATTATTGCTGATGGCGCTCTTCTATCTTTCCTAACTTGCATTATTTTCTCCCTTGTAATGTTAACGCTATTAATTAATATTGGTCAGTTTTTATGCACGTAATTACCGTAATAGTTTGTGATGGAGATTTCCTTAAATGTGATTAATCTTCGGGAAAAACTCAGCTTTCGTTTGATAATCTTATGAATTCATAGCGGAAGGTTTTGTTTTGATAAAGTCACTTAGAAATTATGTTTGTATCTATTTGTGCGACGGTTGACTGTGTTACCAAGGGTTGCCGTAAAATATGGTTGTTTTGGGATATGGGTAATTTATTTTAAATTAACCAAACATTAGTATTGTAGTGGAGGTTTGCAAATCCTTAGTGTTATAAAATTTGTTGATGACATTATTGTATACTCTTGTGTGATGGAACCCCCTTCTTCTCTCGCATGCTTGCTACTAGCCTGTAAGACTTTGACCCTTCTTGGATGATTGGAAAATCTTGTAGTTAATGGTCAAAACTAATATACCTTGCCTTCGCTTCGAAACTTATGTTGTGTGTATACTCTATTTGATTTCCGGTTTGAAACTCAATTATACATGGCTTTTTGTGTTAATTTTTGAAACCCGTGGTTCCCCTTTCTTGGGCCGATCAACTCTTGTTCTTTTAGAAATATATTATTTTAGCCTATGCGTTTGGTGCCTTTGATAAATTTCTAGATGGTTGGTGTATATATCAAATATTAACCTTGTAATTATGGTTTAATTACTTACTTGATGGGAATTCTGTTGTTTGCTAGATTATTTGTTTTCTCCTTATAGGGCCAAAGGCCATTCTCTTACGATTGCTATACTTTTGTTGCTTTTACTCCTAACTGAAGTACAAGGTCTTCTCCTTCTTTGATTGGCATGATGAAGACTTTATTATAACTTGATGTGTTGATAATGTTTAGGGGTTTGAACCAATTCTTGTAATAAAGTGCTTCCTTTTCGTGGTATTGTTAGATAATAGTTATGGTGGTTTTGTGTAGCCTTATCTTGCTCAGTTCTCATGAACTGACTCTTGTAGAAAATTTGCTGCAGATGGATTTTGAGTGTAGATGAGGGATAGATTTGTAGACTTTTTTCATCAACCTCAGTTGAGAAGTTCCTTTGCTCGAAACCTTTTTATGTTGTTCAACTATTGTTAACGTCCAGTGGAAAGTTTAAAAGAGGATTAATGTCTTAGTATAAAGCATTGTGGACTTTGTCATCTGAACTTTGGAAACCTTGTATTGTCTGACCATCAGTGAAATTATAAGAAAATTTGGTTATTGTGGTTGAGTGACTTGTTGGAGTATCAGTATTTCAAGAATTGATGTAATCTTGTTTGGTTCTTGTAAATGAGTGTTGCTACAACCTTGCCTTGAGAATAAATTTTGAGTTAAACCTTGATATGACTTAGTAATAAAGTGTCATAAGTAAACTAACATGGGATTGTTTAATACTTCTGGAAGTTAAATTAAAAGTTGCATTCAAATAAAGTAACGTAGGGGTCACCAACTTGAGAGCAAGAAATTCTCTAAGTAAACAAGGGCAAGACTATCATTGCAAGTAAACTTTATAACACGATAACCCTAGCTCCTCTAGTGAACATTATGCCTTTTATGGTAAAATTTGTAAAATGACCCTAAGGTGAAATGAACTGTTAATTGTTTGAAGATGATAAGATTTAATAAGCCAGAGAAAACAAATTGGAGACCTCACCATCTTTCTCACCGCCATTTGGAAAGTAAATTTTTACTCCTTGTTAATACTTTTAGCGAAGCCTAAGTAAAGTTGTTGATAATTCTGGTTAAGAGCCCTAGCTTAAATTAAATACTGGTAATAACTAATGAGGTCCTAAAGATGTTTCATCTCGACCTTCTCCCTCTAACCCTTTTCCAAGGCACCTTGTATCTCTTCTCTTAAGTGTGCTGAACTTAAAACCATGTTGTCTTGTGGGCAAGAACGAATCTTAGTAGCATTAGTGGTGAGCAGATGGCCTTGTGGAATTGAAATTCTCCTTTTTCTTGATAAACGAATTAAGCAAATAAAGGTCATAATAGAGAAGATTTAAAGATAATTACTCTGTGTCAAAAGAATAAATTTAACTTGGTAAGATGAATTGTATGAATCATATCCTGAGTCTCCTTGAAAATGAAGCTAAGAATTGCAAGATGTATTTTTTAAAATAAATAACCCTCAAGAATATCTCATTTTGGTTGGCCCTAACTGTAAGTGTGTTCTGTGATTGGACTTCTATGTTGTCTTGTCAAAAAGAAAAGTAAGTTGTCCTTGATAGGTGTGAACGTTTCCGTGTTGATCTTGTGGCCATCCTTGTATCAAGTTGTTCATAGTGTTAGTTGTATCCTTGGTGACGACATGTTGCGTCATGTTATGTGCCAAGCAAGTCAAAAAAAAAGTTATCCTGTATTTCACTGTGTTGTTTGTGTGTGGATTTTTTGGGTCATTACATCAATACTGGGCATGTCAATGGAAGACCAAGTGAAAGCGTGGTTATGATTTTTGAGAAAATAAGTGATGGCTTCCTGTTCAGCAACATCTAAAGATTGTCTGATCTTTAGAATGTGGGGGTTGTCCTGAATATGGATGTTGATTTCGATATTCGATTCGTTCAACATGGTTTACATCTCAGATGGTAACGACTGATGAATATATGAGTCTTCTACACCAAGGTAGGTGAGTATAGATTCATCATCCTGACATTGAATGATGATAATAGAAGGTGTATCATCATCTATCATTTCAGGATACAAGAAGGGAATAGAAGAAGGAGCCTCGCTCTCACGTTTATAAGTCAGATACCCTAAGGAAATGGTGTTTATGAAAAAAAAAGTTAGGAGGAATGGATTCTGGATCCATCGACTCTGTCGGTGAAGGTGGTGAAGAA
Source organism: Taxus chinensis (assembly GCA_019776745.2). Taxonomy (NCBI): domain Eukaryota; kingdom Viridiplantae; phylum Streptophyta; class Pinopsida; order Cupressales; family Taxaceae; genus Taxus; species Taxus chinensis. Next base: position 383,469,965 of record CM034155.1, on the reverse strand, counting down.
GGTGAAGCGGGTGAAGAAGGTTGAGAAGGTATGATGTCCTTTATGAGTTTAATGTGGGCCTTCTTGGTACGTGGTTCAGAAAATCTGATACCACTACGATTGTTATGTTTGTGGTTAGTACATGGAATAATAGTGTTACAACCCTACTCGTAAAATCCAAAACCACAACCCTTCCACACACATCAGTGCAGGAAGGTGTGGATGAAACGGCGGTTGGCGAGTGACTAGAGGTCTACAGAAAATGGGTGAGTTTGTGATGGTGGTTCAGGTGTATAAGTGGTAGTATCAAGTCCCCCATAGATGAGATTGGTACGAAGGTGGGGAGGACCATAAAGGAGGTGCTCTCCTATGTAGTGATCATAGCGAGGGTGTTGGTGAAGACATCCATACTCTTATGGAATAATCAATGTGTTGAAACTATATAGGTGATACTCCCCCAGAGTGAGACGTTGAAAAATGCCTTCTAGGGGATTGGTGGTCGATATGTGGGTAACTGGGATAGATGATGTGTCAGAGGTCAGATCGGAGGTGGAGCTAACTAATTGGGAAGGTGATGGGTTGGCCATGGAGCTTGTGGAAATGATAGGAATGAAGGATTTAGGTGTGGTTGAGGTAGCAACAGAACTGATGAGTGGAGGTGTAGGTGAAGAGGAAGTGGTCATGGAGGCAGATGCTTTAATGGGTATAAGAACGTCATTGGGTCGGTAAAGCATATTGTAGTTTTTGAAAGGTGATGGGTCTGCTAGAATGGTATAGGTGTGTCCTTGATTCTCAAACTTTATACAATGGTGCAAAGTGGAAGGAATCCAACCCATGACACGAATCCAGGGTATACCAAGCAACAAGTTATATTGAAATTCCCCCTCCATGACGTAAAATAACTCTTGAATAGTATGGCATCCCACGTGAACATGGAGGATGATGATGTCAAGTGTAGAGGTGATAGCATCATTAAATGAACGAAACATTATGGGATGTTTATGCATGCAATTATCGGGTATGTCCATTTGGTTAAATGCATGGGAGGAGATGATGTTAATGCTAGCACCCCCATTGATCATAACACGTTGTACATGGATATTATCGATATGGAAAGAGATGAAGAGAGATGGATCTGGGTCATCAGTGTGGTGCAGTGTGATCTCTTCATTTGAAAAGCTAAGGGCGGGTACTTGGTGAGTAGGTGGAGGTGTAGGAGAAGAAGGCAATTTGGTGAGAGAGGCTACATGATGGGGTGTAATAATGGAGGCCATGGGTGTAGGGTCATTGGATAAGACCTCAATAGACTGAAGAACCTCCATGAGATCTTGACAATGGGATTCTGAGGTTTAGATGAGGTCATATAGGGACATTTTGAGGGAGGATTGGTGTAATTGTTTGAGCATCACGCGATGTGTAACCCCATAAGAAATAACATATGTGGGGCCGCGGATAGTGACTTTAGGTTTAGGTGCAGATGGTATGTTGGGTATAGGGTTGGTTGGTGGGTTGGTTTCCTTTTCATTGCCTTTTTCCTTCTAAGCATGGGTAACAACGTGGATCATGTTGATTTGAGGTGGAGAGGTAGGTGAAGTAGGTGAGCCATGAAAGGTGTAATGACAAGAAGGGAAAAAGACAAGGGGTGGGAAGGAACCTTGTGAAATGAGCTGGGCACACCGACATTTGGGTGCAGGTTTGGTGAGTTCTCTGAGGTGAACCATGTTAATTTCAAATCTTGGGGGTGGATCTAAGAGTTTTGGAGGTGGAGGTCTTGGTCACTGAGAAAAGAATTGTGGAAATGCATGCTGGAAAAATGGGGTCCTCATCGAGAAGGTCATCATCGTCAAAGTTTTCTTCAAGAGGACATAACTGGATAAGAATGGTTTTCAAAGACTTATAATACTCTACATTATGTCCTAGCACACGATGGTAGGTGCAGATTTTTGTGTCATCAAACCCCTTTTATTTGGGCTTGAGTGGGTCGTAAGGTCCAAGTGGGAGTAATGTGATGAAAAAAAATTCAAGGAGGTTGGTTAAAATTTTGGAAAAGGATCCCGCCAGTGGATCACAATGGGAAGTGAATGTGGGTTTGGGTGCAGGTGCGGTTAACTGTATAGGAAGGGTCTGTGCAAGAGGGGGAGTGGGTCGAGCTATGGTTTTAGGTGTTGGCATGGTCTTAGGTGTGTATTTGGTTTGGCTACCTTATTGGAGGGTAGCGGATTTTTTCCCTTAGGTTGCACCTTCTTGGGTAAGGGTGATATGGGTGCACGAGATCTAGAGGGAAAAGTAGATGGTGGAAGAGGGAAAGTTAACCATGGGGATAATCGAGGTGTTCTGAAGGTAGATGGTGCAGATCGTGCAGGAGGTGTAAGGGAAAGATACTAAAGTGTCATGGGTAGTGAAGGAGTCATCGATGGTATTAGAGGTATGGGTGGTAAAAATTTTGCAGGTGTGGGTGGAAGTTGTGTCGAACACTTGGGTATGTTAGATGTCTGCAAGGGAGGAATTGGATATTGTGTTTTTAGTTTACTGGCAAGAGGAGGTTTCTTAACCAGGCTAGAAATGCGAGGTCTTAAGACGGACGTAAGGGGTGAAGTTATTGAAGGTGTGATCGGCGATGTTGGGGTATGAGATCTAGGGGATTGGTTCTTCTTTTTGGGAGCTAGATTAAGTATGGCATTAATTTTGGAGGATGTATCTAAATCTAATTTGATGGGTGGATGAGTGATACTAGCCGTTGAAATGAACCCTAAGGTAGTAATAGGTTTAGGCAAGGAAGATGATGTAGTTGTAGGTTTGGATGTAGAAGCATGTTGAGTGAGTGGTATCGTGGGAGAATGTGTGATGGTTTTGGTTGTGTTTGGTTCAATTGGATAAAATATTTTTGGATAGATAGTGGAGGTATCAGTGAGTCACATCTACATTTGTGTTGAGATAGGAAGTAAAAGACAACCCAAAAGTAAGGCTCTATCCACATAATCTAGGTGATTAGCTAAGCATGAGAATGGCACCATTGTAGGTGAGGTCGATGTGAATCTAGTGGTGATTCTCGTAAAATGTGTCTTAGAAATGGGGAATTCGCTAGCTTCAGCGTCTGTGAATAAGAGAGCCAAAAGTAAGTCGGTAGGATTTTGGGTGGTTGACAGAGAATGGTCACCTAGAGGTAGCGGTATTTCTACCAAATAATCGATAGGTGGAGGAGATGATGGGTGCTCCTCTGCAGGTGGAGGAGATGAACAAGCTTCTCCCGTGGGCTGGAGAGGCACTTCTGGCGACGGCTCTCTAGGTGGAGAGACCAAAGGTGAAGTGGTCTCGATGTTAACAGAAGGCTCCTTCACAGGTGAGGGAGGAGATGAAGGGTGTTCCTCAGTAGGTGGAGGAATAGGTGAAGTGGGTTCAAGTGTAGGTGGCGGACCTCAAGCTAGGATTTCCTTATGGAAGGAATATGAGGTACTTGGGAAGAAACTGGTGCCTCACTAAAAATAGCATAGACCTCACAGGTATGGCTATCATTAGTTGAGGTCTCTCCAATTTGATCAGAACAAGGGTCGTGATTAAGAAATGGTTTCTTTAAGATGTGTAGGTTTTTGTTGGTAGGTGTGTTCGGATTATTCAAGACTAACTCACTATTTTTGAGCATTTCCTACATTAATTATTAAGTATGGCATTAATTTTGGAGGATGTATCTAAATCTAATTTGATGGGTGGATGAGTGATACTAGCCGTTGAGATGACCCCTAAGGTAGTAATAAGTTTAGGCAAGGAAGATGATGTAGTTGTAGGTTTGGATGTAGAAGCATGTTGAGTGAGTGGTATCGTGGGAGAATGTGTGATGGTTGTGGTTGTGTTTGGTTCGATTGGCTAAAATATTTTTGGATAGATAGTGGAGGTATCAGTGAGTCACATCTACATTTGTGTTGAGATAGGAAGTAAAAGACAACCCAAAAGTAAGGCTCTATCCACATAATCTAGGTGATTAGCTAAGCATGAGAATGGCACCATTGTAGGTGAGGTCGATGTGAATCTAGTGGTGATTCTCGTAAAATGTGTCTTAGAAATGGGGAATTCGCTAGCTTCAGCCTCTGTGAATAAGAGAGCCAAAAGTAAGTCTGTAGGATTTTAGGTGGTTGATAGAGAATGGTCACCTAGAGGTAGTGGTATTTCTACCAAATACTTGATAGGTGGAGGAGATGATGGGTGCTCCTCTGCAGGTGGAGGAGATGAACAAGCTTCTCCCGTGGGCTGGAAAGGTACTTCTGGTGACGGCTCTCTAGGTGGAGAGACCAAAGGTGAAGTGGTCTCAATGTTAATAGAAGGCTCCTTCACAGGTGAGGGAGGAGATGAAGGGTGTTCCTCAGTGGGTGGAGGAATAGGTGAAGTGGGTTCAAGTGTAGGTGGTGGACCTCAGGCTAGGATTTCCTTATGGAAGGAATATGAGGTTATTATGACATCTGTCCCTACACGACCAGCATCGGTTAGGTAACCACCATCGGTTCCCTGTAAATGACCTCCCCCAACCAAAACGAAAGGATTGGAATTCGTTTGCAAGAGGGAGACAAGTGAGAGAGAGAGAGAGAGAAGAGGTTGCAGGGGGAAGTATTGAGCCCAAGACTGTAACTGAGAAACTAGATCATGGTCACACTCATCCAAACATTGGGAGAGTCAGAGGATAGCTTCATCAGCTCACTTCCGATTGTTAGATCATCCCAACTGAGCCTTGCCTTCGCCACTACATTCCTTGGACCTGCATCCACATCAGAAACTAGTAAGTAGTCTCTTTTATTACCTTGTATGTTTCTAGACACTACTTTGTGAGATTTTGATTCATAGTGATTATAAGCTCACTCCTGGATCTACCACCCGGCACCACCCTGCACCTAGCCTTCATTCATCCATCTCTATATTGCCCTAAAGACAACTTTCTCACTCTCTGAGTCTTCTCTATCACCCTACTACTCCCCTAAACCATCTACCAACCCTCTAAACCCCATAACCACCTTATAACCAACCTCCATTTAAAATCCCCTAAATCACTGCCCCTACCAATATCGGTTATCGCCTACCGATACCAGTTTTATAACCGCGGTTGGTTATCTAGTGACCGGCATCAGTCACTATGACTTATACCAAAAACCAACCTTTCACCTATTTACCTCCAAACAATCTCATATCCAGCCTTATCTATCCCTATAACTTGATCTGAATGTATCAATAAACAGTGACCAAACAAGTAGCATGACATTTTATTATTGATAGTTTAGTCTCTATTGCTTTTATTAACGAGCTACCTAAATCGTGATTTCACAATAGCTTCTTTATTATCATTTGCATTAATTTTTATTAAAATGGAACTGACCACCTTTGAAAGGAAGTCTAATATTTCTTGGGCCCAAGGAAGTTCCCTCACTTATTGTTTAACAAAAATCTAGTGGTCTTGCATTCTTATTTACGGGTAGTCCTTCCCATACAAAAAGGAGCTCTTCACAATCTGTTTGATCTCTCTACAGTATACGCACACCTTCCCAACACTCAACAGGTATTCCTCCTATCCCTAACCCTTATCTATTTCTCAAGAGAATGAAAAGATAGAAATAACTCTATTCTAGAACAAAATTCTGTGCAAAACATTTTGGCACGCCCAGTGGGACCCTTCTCAGGTTTCTTTCTTTCTTGCTTTGTTTTCATATACGAAGCACACTTGTTGTTTCTTTCTTCTAAATATTCACAAAATATTTTGTCATTTTGGTAAAAGAACTTGTCTTTCTTTCGCATCTTTTCATTAGTAAAATTCATCTTCTTAACCTCTTCTCTTTCTTTACTTCATCGAATATCATTTTTGATTTGGGTTTAAAACACGTGCATCACATTCTTGCTTGGTGGTTTTAATTCTAGTGAATGTAGATTAAGTAACAGGTCATACACGTGGGGGTGATATCCATGGTATTGACGAGAAATTAATCTTACTCTCACTGCACAACACATACCAAATCACATCATAATTTACACAACATCTCAAACATCCCCCCTTCCCGTAGTATTCCTCTGCCCGATTGAGGTAGCCTTACAAGCCAAAACAAACTTGACATCTCCCTTGGGTATTTTGTTTAGGATTGACATCATCTTGCATCTAAGGTATAAGCCCAAAGTAATTAAAACTAATCCTAGGGTTAGTCTCTTGATTTGTTTGTGCATCTTGCTTGTTTTTTTCTTTCAGTTATGTTTCTCTGTTATACCCTGTCTCAGTGATCACTTCAGACAGTTTGGTGGGTATACTAAGCCTTGTTATCCCCAAACCAACAGCCTCTTACATTCTCTCTTTGCCTTCACAGTGACCAACATTGGTTACACTGACCGACGCCGAATACCGTCTGATCGACATTGGTTACCAGACCGATATCGGTTACTATGTTTCATAGTTCTTGACAAACAAGCAACCTACCAATTCCAACATTTTGTTGTTATTTTTGTTCCTGATTGACTAATTCCCTACCATATCCTCTTATCCATGGTTGTTATCACCCGGAAACAAGCCGCAACCATGGTTTCACATGCTTGTTCCGTGTCTTTTCTTGAGTCACCCCCTTTGCATCCTATGGGGAATCCTACGGACACCAATGCTTTTCCCAAGATCCCTGTAGGAGATCTGGATTTTTCCAAATTTTTGGATGTTAATCCTAGTGCCGTATAGTATTATTTGTCTCATACCCCTGACCGTACACCCGACGTTTAGCTCCTCTTTGGTATGCCTATTAGTTTATCCGCTCACTTAGCCTCTTCCCCACCTAATAACTCCACCTCAATATCTTCATCCTTCACCCCGTCTCCCAGCTTAGTGGATTCAATGGTTCATACTTTACCAATTGGCCTTCCTTTGGCTAATCTAGGGCCCCACATATCACTACCGTCCACTACCCCTACCTCATCTCTCCCACAGATTTCCTCTTTCATAACTCGCTCTCTACCATCTATCCACATGAGCTTTCCCTCTCAGGATCCGCCCACCTTTTCATTTCCGCAGACTCATCCGGTGGCCTCAACATCTTATATAGGACACCCTTATTCGGCTACCCCAACACATTCATCATCATTACCTTATCAACATTCAACCCCACCATTTTCTAGTAGAGGATCTTGGTCCAATCCTCCTCCGTTTATGACAACAGCACCATCATCTAACCCAACCAATGATTTAATTAAAAAGATGATGGACAAGATGTAAAATCTTGAGGCTTCTGTTTCAGGAAGTCGTAACACCCTGACATACAAGAAAGTTTGTCGGGAGCCTATTCATCCTTTTTTCCCCCTTCATACATATCCTCCTCAATGGGAATTACTGAAATTTACTCACTTTAGTAGTAAGGAGGACCCTCAACAACACTTGCGATCATTTAGACATGCCTGCTATCTGATTGCTCATGACGATGCCTTACTACTTCGTACCTTCCCCATGTCCTTATCAGGACCTGCCTTGGAGTGGTACAGTGCTTTAGCCCAACACTCAATCTTCTCCTTTAACCAGTTAGCCCAATCTTTCTTCGATCACTTCTCCATCAATATTTCCAAAAAAGAATCCATTACCAACCTCTATGCCATCCGACAATTTGAAGACGAGTCTATCGCAAATTTCGTTGGATGATGGCGGGGGCTCATCAACCAACTTACTTATGTCTTACCTTAGGCCAAGCTCATCGAACTCTTTACGCAGGCCTGCGCTAAACACATTTCTCCCACCCTCCAAATTCAAACTTTCCACACCTTTGATGAAGCCTTTACTATGGCTTGGAAACAAGAGATTCTAGCCTTAGAGGAGGATAAATTGAAGTTGTGCAACAAAAACTCAAATTTCTGAACCCAAGACTCCACCAACAAACCTAACACCACCAAATCTCATGCATCAGTTGCTTCGAAATCGAAAGGGGCCATACACGCGGTGATGGTCAAATCTCAAGCACCGTCTAATACCCAGCTGAAATCCACCTATAAGTATAAAGCCGAGCCCATCAAGTACAATCCCTTGGGAGAAACTTATGATGTGATCTTGGAAAAATTTCTTAAAGTAGGAGCTATCACCTTGCCTCCTGTTAAAACTCACTCTGGGTTTGATTCCGCCTGTGCTATACCTTCTTAGTATAAAGAACATGACTTCTGTAACTTCCATCACGTGAAGGGACACAGCCACGAAAACTGCAAGATGTTGAAAAACATAGTGCAGGAAATGGCTGATGTAGGGGATATAATCCTCGATAATCCTAATGCCCCTGCTAATCGAAATTTAAAAATCTTCAACAAACCATTTCCAAACCATTCATCTAACAGTAACACAAACCAAGAAACCTCAGCCGAGGAGAAGAGTGTGCATGAGATCCATGCGGTTTTCAACTCCCAACCAAGGGCTTCCATTGAGGAAATTCTGAATCAAGTCTCTTCACCAACGCAGGGGTCCTCGCCCCTTTCTCCTTCATTAGGACAAGAGGACAACCCCGCTATTCCTTTACCCATAAAGGAATCAACCGCCCAGAGTTATCTTCTCACAGAAAATCCTTCTTACACCACATCCCTACAAGACTGTGAACAGATGTTATCCAACCTATCTATTTCCCAAACATCTCCTTCCACCACTCTTGCTTCAAAATAAGAATGATCACCACTTTTTCTGTCGTCCTTAGAGGAAAAACCCCTCGAGCCTACATCACCAAACTCCTTAACCATGACGGATCCTCTAGAACATGCCCTCCTCCCTATCAGTTCTTCATCACCTAAATATTTCCAGCGACCGGTTGACCTCTTAACACCCATTGATACAGCACCTCATTCACCCCCTGTATCACACCCATAGTGGACCGGAATCACAGCCCACTTCTCTTCCATACCAAAATTCCCGTCCACACGTGGAGATTGTCATCCCCCAGAAGATAGACGAGTCTTATGGGAACATTTAATTACACCATGCTCTACTCAAATGCAGATGACTAATCCAGACACCTCTACCATATACCTGAAGTTTTTACAAAAGCTCAAAATGCCTATGTCCTCACCTTCACCCCCCTCATTTCTACTGAATACCTCATCCACCTCTATCAACCTAACCAAACCTTCCCCTACGCTTGGGACTTCACCAATACCCAGCCTGACGCACCCACCTAAATGGTTAGATTTATCCAAAAATAAAGTCGTCAATCCACCTAGGAGACAGACCCAATCTCCTCGAGTCCAATCTAAACCCTCAGCCCCAATCACACCGGTACAGCAGGCATGGTTTCAACCCTTGCCATCACACCTACCTTCTATATTGGGGCCTCACCCCTCCACGTTGCCCCAATACACCATGCCTCCCATGTCATCTTTAACACGACCTACACCTTTTGCACCCATACAGAAATCCACGGGAATCTCAACACCATCGCCCCCAGTATCCTACCTACCTACCAACCCTAAACAAACTCAATCATCAAAGGACTTATTTTTTGTTTCTCCTCTTTCCCTATGGTTGTTTCCTACCACCACATCATCTATGGCCTCATCCTCTAACCAACTAAACATGACTTCTGCGCAGAAGAAGCCACGCCTAGTTAAACCCAATCATCAAAATCCCTTGCCTAAACTAGCACCTGTACAAACCAATCGTACCCAACCATTACCAAAACAATCAATAATCTCACCCACTCAGTCAATAGCCTCATCTTCATCTGAATTTGACCCACTCAAAGGATCTTATGCCAAGATCCTTGATATGTTGGTAGGAGATGTGACCAATTCCCTACCCCCACTCAAACCCTATGATCCATCTAAACCTTGACCTATAGGTTATGATGAATCTAAACTTTGTGCCTACTACCGCACACCAAGACACAATGTAGAAGGATGCAAATCTTTGTAATCCATCTTTCGCCAATTGCCTATCTTGGATATAAAATCTAAGAAAGACAACTTATGGAAGGAAAATCCCTTAGCTTCGATCCCTTCTCCAATACCACCTGTCCCCACCTCGCCAAAATATATCATCATTGTAACCCCGCCTCTCGAGAACAATGACTTATCCCTGCCATCTTCCTCATCTCGTATTCATGAGATCAACATGATTAGCATTGCTACTTGAGGTCAGAAAAACAATGGAAAAGCTAAAGAGAGCACACCTGTGGCCTCTCTTTCTCCTTCCGCCATCCCGATCACACCACCACCTAAAGTGGTTATTCGTGGACCTGCCTATCCAGTTTCTGATGGAGTTTCCCATCGCACCATGATCAAACAACTTCACCAATCTCCGGTAAAAATGACACTTTATGATCTCATTCAAACATCTAAATCTCATTGATAAGCTCTAATTGAGATCCTCTAAGGGATAGAGGTCCTACCTAACGAAACCCTACCCGTCGCCTCCATATTAACACCCAACCACATCGCTTATCTCACCAAACAACCTACCTCCACAACCACCTCTATCCCTATACAGTAAGCCGCTGCTGTCAGTTTTTCCGAAGAATAAATTGTCATCTTTGGTGCAGAAGATCCTTACCCCACTCTTTTCATTTCAGTTTACGTCCAGGACATTTGGGTACATTGTGTTATGATCGACGGGGGCGCTAGCCTAAAAATTTTCTCTTCCAAATCCTTCCAACAGATGAATATCCCTCCTAGCTGTATGTGTGCCAACCCCACCATGTTACGTTCATTCAACGATGCTATTACTTCTACCCTAGGCACTGTGATCCTTAACATTCATGTAGGGCCACGTACCTTGCCCGAAATATTCTATGTCCTTGAGGGAGAGTTCTAATACAACATGTTGTTAGGCCGCCCTTGGATCCGGGCTATGGGATGTGTTCCCTCCACCTTACATAGATGAATAAAATTTAAGTATAAGGGAAAGTCATACAGCGTCATAGTTGACGCTTCCCCCTTCAAAACCTACAATATGTTATACCGCCCTAATGATGTGCTTGTACCAGTCAAGGCACCCATTGAACCGATCCAGCCATCTAATTCAACCACACCTCAACCATCCACCTTAGCCACACCCACACCTTCGACCAATGAAACCACCAACGCGAATACCTCTTCCTTCCCCGCGGACAACATCCCAACCTTAGATCCCTTGGTAGGTGTTTTTCAACACCTTACACTAGGGGAGTACCACCTATACAGCGTTAGCACCTTCCATACCCCACAAGAGTATGGACAGTTACATGCGCATCCTACCTATGACCGTCATGTGGGGGAGGTGATCTCCTACAGACCACCTAATTGCCATACCAACCTAATGTATGGGGGTGTCGATGCATCCTCTATCACCCCTGAACCTCCCCTTGGTGTGGTTCCCTTCCTTTTCAATATCTAACCAACCGTCGTTTCACCCTCACCTTCATGACTCACTGTGCTTGGAAAGGTTTTGGTATCTGTCTTTATGAACAAGGCCGACATACGATCATTCCCATGACTACACGCAAACATAAAGATCGTAGTGGTCTTGGATTTTCTGAACCACCTACACCAAAGAAACCTCGTGTCAATTGTATCCAGGAAGATGACAAAGTTACCCCTTCCGAACCATCAACGCCCATTTTTCCATCTTCACCCACGGAGTCAATAGACCCCGAATCTATCCCTCCTAACTTTTTTTTTCATGAATGCTATCTTCCTAGGTCCTCTCACTTATCAACACGATGGTGAAGACCCATCTTCTCTCCCCCTTTTGTATCCAGAAATGATTGAAGAAGACTCGCCTTCGATTAATGTTGTGGAGTGCCAGGATGATGACTCCATCCTCACCTACCTTGGTGTGGATGACTCTTATATTCAACGCGCCTAACCATTTGAAACCCAAACCATGTTGAATGAGTCAACTATATAAATCAACATCCACACGAAGGATGATCCTCGCATATTAAAGATCGGACAATCTCTTGGCGCATCAGAACAAGCCGCCTTCACTACCTTTCTCCGTTCCCGCAATCAAACTTTCACTTGGTCCTACGCCGACATGCCAGAAATCGATCCTGATATTGCTTTCCATAACTTCACTCTGAAACCAGACTCCAAACTAGTTAAACAGAAACTGAGAAAAATGCATCCACGCATTTCCCTCTTGGTTAAAGAAGAGCTTCAATGACTCCTTTATGTTTCTTTCATCTTACCTCTTCACTATCCTCAATGGATTTCTAATGTCGTACCTGTTACTAAAGTGACAGGGGGACTTCAGATATGTACAGATTTCTGGGACCTTAACCTCGCTTGCCCAAAGGATGAATTCCCCCTACCTAGCATTGATCAACTTGTTGATCTCACTGTGGGCCATGAGATGCTTTCTCTCATGGATGGTTTCTCAAGATACAATCAAATTTTAGTAGCCCCGGTTGATCAACATAAAACCGCCTTCATTAACCCCTAGGGGACCTTCTGCTATCGTGTCATGTCGTTTGGCCTTAAGAATGCTGGTACGACCTATCAGCGGGCTATGACTTACATTTTTCATGACATTATGCACACTATCCTTGAGGATTATGTCAATGATCTTCTTGAAAAATCCAAACATCGCAATGAACATCTTGATGTTTTAACCATTATTTTCGATCACCTGTTACAATAATGTGTTTGTCTTCAACCAAAGAAATGTGTCTTCGGCGTCCTTTCAGGAAAACTCCTTGGTTTTATCATCTCTTCGTGTGGCATTGAGGTTTACCCAGCTAAAGTCAAAGCTATCTTAGAAATGCCCCCACCCACTAACCTAAAACATTTGCGTAGTTTGTAGGGAAAACTCCAATCTATCTGGAATTTCATCTCACAACTCTCAGATCAATGTTAACCTTTCCATCATCTCCTTAAGAAGGAAATTGTCTTTCACTTGAGCGAGGAGTGCCACCAAGCCTTTGAGGCTCTTAAAGCTTATCTCTTACAGCCACCCATGTTTTATCCCACCTCAGGAACGATTGCCATTTCTACCTTTACCTTTCTGCCACTGACCATGTTGTAGGAGCCATGCTCGCACATCGTGACTCTGAAGCATCGAAAACAAGTATTTTATTACATAAGTCGTACTCTTGTGGATTACTAGACTAGGTATACGCACGTAGAAAATTTGTGCCTAGCCCTATCATTTGTGGCCACCAAACTCTGACATTACCTCCTGAATCACAAAACTTTTGTCATCACCAATATTGATCCCATACATTATATGTACACCAAACCTCATCTAAACCAACACGTCGCCCAATGGCTTATGCTCCTCACCGACCTCGACCTTGAGTTTGTACACTATAAATTAGTCAAGGGACAAACTATCACGGATCAACTCACGGAAGCCCCTTTACCTGAGGAACAGTTTACCAATTTTACTTTCCCTGATGAACTCATCGCAACCCTTTCGCTTAGTGATGCATCTTATCCGATGACCCTCTTCTTCAATGGATCTAAATGTCAGCGTGGTGGACGGGCAGGTGTTGTTCTCATTCCTCTTGATGGTGAACCTATGCCTCTTTCATTCAGGCTCAATTTTCCCTGCACTAACAATACAGCGGAATATGAGGCCCTTGTTTTGGGTCTCCACGTTGTGTTACACTTAGGTGTGAAGTCTATTAACATTTTCGGTGACTCTCAATTGGTAGTAAATCAAGCTACTGGCATCTACCAATGTAAAAATGAGGAACTTCAAAAGTACAAACGTTACGTGGATTCACTTTTGACCTTATTTACTCATTATTCTATCCAAACCGTTCCACGCTCAACTAATAAATTTGCGGATACTATGGCTTGTTTGGCCTCACAAATTCCTACTTCAAAAACTAACTCTGACATATTTGTATTGGTCTAACAACTCTTTTCCCCATCTTACTTAGTCCCAGATGTTTGTATGGTAAATAATGTATCTGTTGATTCACAGGATACCTGGTATCACCAATTTCACGACTACCTTACAAACCTCTGTTCTCCCACCTGACCTTACTAGTAATGGAAAACATGCTTTTCTTAAAAAAAATTCTCGTTATGTCATCATGGGGGGACTCCTCTATAAACGTGGCTTCGATGATATCCTCCTTCAATGTCTAACTGACGCAGAAGTCACCCATACCATCCAGCAAGTCCATGAAGGAATTTGTGGTGGGCACTTTAGTTGCCTTGCCATGGCCAAGCGGATCCTTCGCCTAGGATATTATTGGCCTACTCTTAATAAAGACTACTACGAATATGTTAAGTGTTGTGTTATGTGTCAACAGCATGCCAACCTTCAACATACTCCTAGCAACCCGCAATAGGTCGTACAAGATCTTTGGCCTTTCTCACAATGGGGTTTATACCTTATTGGTGAGATTCACCCGCCTTCTTCGCAGCGTCACCATTGGATCATCACGACAACCGAATATTACACTAAATGGGTGGAGGCCATTCCACTCATTTCAGCCAAAAAAGAAAAAATCGTTGAGTTCATCAATCATCACATTATCTGTCGTTTTGGTGTTCCTCATCGCCTGATAACAGATAATGGAAAATATTTCAAAAATAAGCTGTTACAAGCCCTTTGTGACAACTTTGGTATCAAACTTAGCTTCTCATCACCCTACTATCCACAAGAAAATGGTCAGGCCAAATCTTCTAACAAAACCGTAACCAAAATTCTCATGAAATTCGTTAACGATTCTAGGAAAAACTGGCATGATCACATCCCCTTTGCCCTTTGGGATTATCGTACCAACATTCATACTTCCACTAATGGCACACCATTCTCTTTGGTGTATGGCATTGAGGTTGTCTTGCCTCTCGAAATAAAAATCCCTTCCCTCAAAATATCTCTCCAGGATATTCTCACCAATGATGACTTCCGCCAAGAGCGGTTAGCCTAATTAGAGCTTCTTGATGAGCGTCGTCTTACAGCTCTTGACCACCTTCAAATTTATCAAAAGCGCATCAAGCATGCTTATGATAAGTGAATTCATGAGTGTACCTTTAAGATTGGTGATCTTGTCCTAAAAGAGAATTAACATGGAACCAAACTAGAAAAGAGAAAACATGGAAAATTTTATCCTAATTGGATTGGGCCTTACATTATCACTCACACTTATGAATCAGGTACTTATCATTTAGCTTCGCTTAATGGTAAACCTAAACCTGAACCCCTTAATGCCTTGCATCTCCGACCATTCTACTGTTGAATTTAGTGTTACATCACTTCTTATCTACCTTGTACTCGTCCCTTGAGCTCATTTACCACCTCATACACCTTTTTTTGTGCCTCTCAAATTAGAATCAAACTCACATGGTTTGATCATCACCTCCTCTTACAGATGCCTTCCCCTTTTTAGTCTGGTCCATGACTTAAAAGTATAAAAATAACAAGTTCTCAATTATACAATTCTGGGATATTATTGAGTCAAACTTCCTGTAAAACTAGATGCTTCATGCCAACGGACATCTAGACCTCTAAACTATAAACTAGACTGCTCCATCGAAGGACAGCTATGTGCAAATCCACATCTACTACTATAAACTATACTGCTCCCTCGAAGGACAGCTATGTGCAAAGCCATATCTGCTACTTTAAGTAGACTGCTCCCTTGACAGATAGCTATACAAAGTTAGCCTCTATCAGAAGCTTCTCGCATTGATCAGCTTCGTGAAGACCTCAAGAACAACAAAATTCATATCCCATATAGAATTCCCACATCGATCAGTCTATATCCAGATAAATAAAAGCAGTATTCAAAAGCACTTTTGAGTCATGGACTTGTCTATTTAGGTTTGGTTCTCTTTCGTCAGAATAATCACCTTATAAAAATTTCTCTGCACCCCAGCTATACCATCCACCTCACCTCATCATTCTTCAAAATCACAAAACTCAAGGGACATGACGTATATCCGATATATTGTGATTATACAACTCTTTTCACCTATCGAATTCTCGCCTATGCAAGGTACCTAGGGATTCAAGCTCATTATACGATAATACGTGGTTTGTTTAGCTCTTTCCAACTATGGGACACTTTTGCCACTTTTACCTGAATCTAGGATTATGTGTTGAAATTAATTAGGACACGGTTTCCTATGCTTAGGTAAGCTAACCCTCGCTTCACCTATACCCACACCAACACCGCCAATACCTTACCAACACCAACAACATTACCCTACCAACATCAAAATTTTACCAACCAACAAATTGCCTAACCACAACCAAATTGCCTGAATTCACCTCTCCCTGGTCATAAGGGAGAACTACATCTGTTTGAGGCCCCTCCTTGCTTTGTGCAATGGGCTATGTAGGCAGCACTTAGGAGACATGGGGTCTCCCAAGGTTAGCTCGACCATCCCCTACCATAACCTATCATGTGTCGTGTTTTCCTTAAAAATATAAATATTTTCACATATTTCTATTGATAACACACACCTTTGTCCTTTATCAATCCAAACATTCAAAACACAAAAATTATTATTATTATCATAACTCAAATCAACATACATATTCAGTTTTATTTAGATGTTAAACAAATACATCTTCTCTATTATTGACGCGCAGGCCGGAGTCCTTATTTATTCTTCTACCCCTATGTATGAAACTCACTTAGGCCCCCACGCCTCGTCCCAAACCAGGTAGCAATGGTGATCGTCGACACCGCTCACCTGGCCTCTCCATCCTCAAAGGTACCACTACTATTGGTTCCTCCCACTGATCCACCAATCTCTCATGTAACATACGAATATCCCCTCTCACGTGGAGGAGTCTTGCCTCTAGTCTCTCCGCTCATGACTACGAAGCCTCTAACAATCCTGTGGTCTCGTTCACCTGTGTTTGAAGCTAGTGAACTAAACTTTGTAGGTGGTCTCTCTCCACTGTAATCACAGCTATGTCAGGATGATCGGCCCTCTCATGTATACCTCGTAGCTCTGCTATCCACCATAATCTATAATACTTTGTCACTCCTACATCCATTACCCTGCGATCGGCTGCTATCTCTTCTGGTCCTTATGGAAGTGTCAGCCATGGAGGTGAGAATGTTGCCTCGGCGTTGATCCTCCTGTATGGTCTATGATCCATGGGTATATCCTGAACAAATCTAAATTGTTGCCGCAGTGATCTAGAGGAATCCTCTCGTACTCACCTGGCCTGTGTCCTGCGATCCACCTCAATCGCTCTACACCCCTCAAATCCTTGGCTATATTCACCGTCACCATGTAGTTCCCATAAGGCCTCCAACGGATATCCGTAATTATCACTGTCTCCAACATCTACCTATAATAATCGGCGTCATCTGTCACGGTCTCGGCTCTTGCCTCTTTCTCTGTCTGGACCCATCGGCTGAATCCAGACCTCTGCAATCCTGTCTCTCCTACCTGAATTGGTCGGCCTATTGGTCGCACACACACAATGTGCTCATAGGCCCAAAAATGTAATATGTATACACAATCCAGTGTAGTCCTGTGATTTCACCTTCATGCCCATAAACCCCTGTATAGCTCTACAGGATATGCAGGTGCCCATGTGAAAATAGTGCTACCTTCTATCATCTCACGAATAATACACACCAATGATTTTGGAAATCTTCTCCCGTCCACTCTAGGTAAAGCATAATACCCCACCACTATCATTAATACCATGGCCAACCTTGTTACCTCAGGGTGTGACGCAAACATTATACCAAAATTAAATGTCAAGCCTCGCTATGTCAAATCTCGTGCGGATAGACCAAATGATGTCGTTATTGCTGCCCGTGCCGCATTGGGCCCTGCCTGATACACTGGTCTTCCTATAATTAGAAGTCTCAAAATTTGAAACACATCTTCTAACGTCACTTTCATCTCCCCTGTTGGCAGATGAAAGGTATTCTTTTCTGGATTCCATCTCTCAATCAGCGCCTGCAACATAGTATGATTGCATGCGATTTGTGAATAATAGTGGATTCCGCTTAACCCCACATGGTTTATTAATGCCCACTCCACTGGTGTTACATCCGCTTGGACCCGTGATGACAAAGCTGGCACCCTATCATTCATCCTCAACCCTACCTCTGCCTGCACACTTCAAACCAACAAACAACAAACAACAAATAAATCCCCAAGTGTTTTTTTTGTAATCAAAATCTGCAACTTTACACAGTAACCGATATCGGTTACATAACCGATACCGATTAGGCATAAACCGATATCGGTCACTGTCAATTCTATTCACCCTGCTCAAAAACACCACCTATGATAACTTATTCGTTTGTTTTCCCATCTCTGTACCTAAAAACATATCTGAAACACCTAATTACCTACCCCATAACACTCACCCCATCCCAAACCCTTACCTATCACCTTTCTTTTCATCTCTACCCACTTACCTTACCACATCCTATTCATAAGCATGCAAAATCTAATTCCAACCAAAACTTATACCTCTTGGGATGCAGCAGCTTGAGGTGGAACCTGTCTTCCCTCTCCTCTCTGCCCACTGGACGCTTCTCCTTGTTCAGCCATGTTCACCACCCTCTTCACTATAACTTGCCTTTACGCCTTATTAATCCAAGCCCATGATCACTTTACCTATCTCTTTCCTCCTTCTCACTCAATTCTCACCATGCAACTAACCTATATGGACCGTCAATAGCCTTGCATCCTCATATTTAACATGTTGCATGACTTTAAAATTAAGAATTTAAGTTTCCTCCCAAGCTTTTCTATTTTTAGAAAAGCTCGTTTTAGCATAACCAATATCAGTTACCTAACTGGTATCAGTCACATACTGACCGACATCAGTTAGTTAACCGATATCGGTCACCTTTCTCCTTTTTCTTATACCTAGGCCTTTTCTTTATTTTTTACAAATTTTTGGCAGAGCCCGCCTCTTTTCCCTGCATAACGACATCACTATCAACATCCATCATCATAATAACATCAACATTTCAAAACATATGAATATCATCAAAACATCATCAACATCATCTATATACATCAAATTCCAATACCATCGACAAAACACATGAAACATTATAATCTATGCATCAAATCAAAAAGTATACACACCATGTCGATCAAACTCATCATCTATTTATTGTCAAATCAATGTCAAAATATATAGATTTCCCTGCATGGGGCCTCTATAATCCAAAATACAAAGTCGGCACACAGGCCGCTGTCTCTGTCAAAATCTCGACTCGGCTTGCAGGCCGGTCTCTCATGTCAAAAATATACTCGGCTCGCAAGCCGATATCAACTATACAAAATGTACTCGGCTCGTAGGCCGGTATGTACAACACAAATGAATACAAAAATCCTATGTGGGAACGCAGGCCCCTATATGCACACTCGGTTCGCAGACTGGAGTCTCTATCAAAAATCATCTATCCAACTCGACTAATAATGTCTCTGCTCCTGGGGCGACTTAGCTCTCTCCCCCTCCCTCAGCCCGTCCCTCTGCTGGCCCCTGTGCTGGGTCTCGCCTCCTACCTGTAACCGACCCACCAGCTGTGGTTGCGTCCGCATGTGACTTGTGACTCCAGGAAGTCTCGGCTCTATTAGCCACATATGGCTAATAATCTACACCGGTACCATCTAGTAGGTTCTAATAATAACGGGCCTCTGCTCTAGCCTCCATGTAACGGGCCCCGTGCAACCATGGCTGGTGGGGCTGGTACCCCCCCGGCTCCTAATAGAAGTGGACCCTACCCTGCCTGTATGCCCTGACCCTGAGCCGGTACCTGTGGTGGCGGTGGAGCTACCATTGAGGCCTGAACAGGGACCTGAGGCTGTGCCTGTTCCTGTGCCTGTGCTTGTGCCTGTACCTGTGCCTGTACCTGTGCCTGGGCTAACTGCCCCTATAACACCCCAATATGTGCCTGTGCAGCAGCAATCTGCCCCTGTAGTAACTGCACTTGACCATGGAGACGGTCCCTCTCCACTGTAACAACTGCTAAATCTAGTTGTGTTGGCTGTGCTGACTGTGCTCTCACGGCCGCCCTCTGCCCTGCCCACCAAACCAAAAATGAGTTTGTAACCCCGACGTCATCCACTGTATTATCTGTCAGTCTCTCTGCTACCCAGACTGGGTCAAATGGCTACGGTAGAGGTAGTGGTGCCTCTACATCCTCCCTCTGATACTGTGGGAAGGGAGGTGGCACATCCTGCCGTAGTCCTAGCTGTCGTCGTACCCTCTCTAGGGGAATCCACTCATACTCCCCGATTCTCCATCCAGCTATCCAGAAGATGTACTGGATCCATCGCAGCTGTGCTCGAGCTCCTCCATAGGGCTGATGGCCTCTGTATGGCCTCCATATAATATCTTATGCAGTCAGGCCCTCTAACATATGCCTATAAAAAGTGACATCCCGCCCTACGACCACTGCTTGTGACTGGCCCACGACCCCCAACCACCTCTGAAACCCATATCTGTAGACTTCATGTGGCCTTGGCTACTAGGGCAACCCTACTAGTCATATACACATAATGTGCTCGTATGCCCAACAGTGTAACAAGAATGTCGAACATATACCGAATCGCCTCATATGGTAATAGCCCCAGAGCTCTCTGTATAGCTGCACCAGATACACTGGTGCCAATGTGTAGCAGGTGTGTTACTCCACCATCTCCTATAAAACTCCCATTAGATCCCGTGGGAAGTGGCCTCCCTCTAAGTCAAGGAGGGCGAAGTAGGTGATACTGACCATCATCAGCACGACAAGCCGTGTCTCCTATCGATGAGCGAGATACATCTTGCCGTAGCAGATGCTTGCACTATGGTACATAACCAATGGGGTTGCATCCCTGAATACCTATAGGATGCTATCCATCATTGTCTCAGTATCCACCTGGAACACCTCCTCACCTATGATTGGCAGTCTCAAGATGCGATACACATCCTCTAGGGTGAATATCATCTCTCCAGTAGGGAGATGGAAGGCATTGGTTGTCGGATCCCATCTCTCGATGAGGACAACCATCAGGTTGTGGTCCCTATCCACAGCCCTATACCTCTGAACTCCGTCGAGTCCAACCTCTCGCACAATTTCCCACTGCACTGCGGTCACATGTGGCCGCATCCGCTCCAATAGAGTCAGCATCCGATCTCGCATGGTCAACTGCTGGCATGCCTGCAAAAACAACCCTCTATACTTAATCACCCACCCAATCACAACCCAACTCTGTAAACACATCTACACCCACCTATCTTACCCTATACATCTATAAATCCCTCTCACTCCTACAATCCATCTTTAAATATCCCACCCACTCCAATCAAACCTATCTCACCTAATCTCCTTCAGAATCAATAACCCCACCCAAAAAAAATCTAAACTATCCCCTTCACCTATCCCACACAACCGCCCCAATAATACTCTACCCAATCTACTCTAGCCCTTTAACCATACCCCAACCAATTTAACCCATCCCAATCCATACACAACCCATAACCTATCCTACCTGAATCAACCCCAACCACCCAATCCCCCCCACCCTAGTAACCTATCCTACCCCAATCAACTTATCCCACCTAATCCCCGCTAGCAATTCACCTACCTCACCCAGCAAATCTACCTTCTCCCCCCTCAACCCTATAATCTATCTTACCCACCTAAAACAACACCCAACAAAGCAATTTTACAACCCTACCTCCTACCCATGGTGACCGCTATCAGTCACCATCCACCGCCATCAGTCACCATCGACCGCAATTGGTCCCCCACCCGCACGCTATGTCCAAATTTTATGAACCGACGTCGTCAACACATGACCGACGCCGGTCTCTGAACCTACTAATCTACACCCAAAAAACTGTGACCGATTCTGGTCTACTAGTGACCAACATCGGTCACTGTGGGGTTTAGGGGCCGAACCAAAAACGGCCCCCAAACCCCCTTTTTTCCCTATTTCTCCCAATTTACCCAACACAATTGCCTACAACCTTACCCACCCTGATGTTTTTTCCTACCTAACATATCTACCCAATCCATTTTACTGTTTACCTTCATTTATTCATTATTTTATCAAATTTTGGATTCCTACCCCATTACCCAAATCCCAGCTAAATTCATAAAATTGACAGAAATAAGGGTTCCGAGCCTACCAGTCCCATGACTACATGTCATCCTGGTGGGATAGGTGGTGGTGGTCCCAACTCCTCCAAAGACCTCCTGCTCCTCTAGCCTGTGCCATAGCTTCAAATCTCCTCAACAGATTCCTCAACCAATCAAGCTCTGCCTCCCGATCTCTGGGGCCTACCAATAACTCACCCCCTCAACTAGTGCCAACTCAGCCCAAACACTTGACACAATCAATTCAAAACTCAATAAGAAATGTTTTGGCGCTCAAATTCACAATGTAAAAATGACGTGCCACTTTTTTTCTTTTTATAGATTTTGACCTCTAACTGATATTGGTTAGGGTGCACCCTAGAAGATCGATATCGGTCTTTTAATCGATATCATTCACCCCTAACCGATATTGGTTACCTGCTTATTTTAACCTAACTCCTTCCCTTATCCACCAATCTCCATTTTTCACCACATCGCCTACCCCAGTCGGGTATTTGCTCAATAGCCTTATTTTGAATTCATCGGCCTGACCTCAGGCCGCAACCAACAGAGTCGGCATGACCCAAGGTTGCAACCCACCCAGTGGGCCTATGTGCCGCATGTCTTAGGATTGAACCAATCGGCCTGACCCAAGGCCACAACCCACCAATCGACCCGACCCAAGGCCGCAACCAAACCAATCAGCCTAGACCCAAGGCCGGAACCAACCAACCGGCCCGACCCAAGGCCGCAACCACTCAATCGGCCCGACCCAAGGCCGCAACCAACCAACTGGCCCGACCCAAGGCCGCAACCACTCAATCGGCCAGACCCAAGGCCGTAACCAACCAACCGGCTTGACCCAAGGCTGCAACCACTCAATCGGCCCGACCCAAGGCCACAACCAGCCAACTAGCCCGACCCAAGGCCGCAACCAACCAATCGGACCGACCCAAGGCCACAACCAACCAATCGGCCCAACCCAAGGCCGCAACCAACCAATTGGCCTGACCCAAGGCCGCAAAAAACCAATCGGCCCGACCCAAGGCCGCAACCAACCAATCGGCCCGACCCAAGACCGTACCAATTAAGTACCTCGACAGTGAGGCCAACACATTACAAATCTATCCACCCGATTATGTAGCTGTTTGTTCAATCGAGCTCACCTATTTGTGTTTTAGCATAACTGGGATACTTGAATTGATCAGCTGACCAGCTTTGCCTAGAGCGAGACCATGACGTTTATCTCAACCAAACCAACCATTTGGTACTACCTAACATGCCTAAACATTCTGGTACCTTACCTGTTATATACCCTGGAGCTACTTCCTATGCCTTGGATACTAGGATTATATCAACCTTGTTTGGATAAACTATCGACCTTTTCCTATGAATTTCTTGTTTGCTCTTCAAATCGTGTACCCTAGTCGCACTACTGCATTTCAACATGTGTCTACTTCCTTGAACTTACCCCACCATCTTACCACCATGTCATCATCATTCACCATTTATCAACCCTATCCCTAATTTCACGTCGCCTCCATCTATGATAGATTTGAGGGGGATTACCTATACCCTTAACTGGGGCAACCACTTCTTATTATTATCAATGCAGCTTTACAAGACAAGCTACACAACAACAAGGGGCAAATGTAGACACCAAATTTGGCTCTTACGATGCCCTGTGCACCGCATCTCGTCTCTCACCCTAACCCTACCTCACCACCTAAACCTTACACACTTAATTATTTATTAATTACCTTATAATTAATAAATCCACATCTCCAACCCTGCCACCTCACCGCGTCACCTCACCATGACCTAGCCCTAACCCTAAACTAACCTAATTAAGACCTATAACTTGGTCCAGACCCACACCCATCACTCATCACCCCTCACCCACACCAAAACGAACTTAATAATGACTTGACCAAGCCCACAACTGGACCCTCGGGAGAAAAGGAGGGAAAGTTTG
Source organism: Taxus chinensis (assembly GCA_019776745.2). Taxonomy (NCBI): domain Eukaryota; kingdom Viridiplantae; phylum Streptophyta; class Pinopsida; order Cupressales; family Taxaceae; genus Taxus; species Taxus chinensis. Next base: position 383,446,043 of record CM034155.1, on the reverse strand, counting down.
CTATTTTACTAAAAATAGCCACCTTTGACCTAACCGACATCGGTCCCTATGTGACCGGTGTCGGTTAGGTAATCACCATCGGTTCCCTGTAAATGACCTCCCCCAACCAAAATGAAAGGATCATAATTCATTTGCAAGAGGGAGACAAGTGAGAGAGAGAGAAGAGGTTACAGGGGAAGTATTGAGCCGAAGACTGTAACTGAGCAACTAGATCACGGTCACACTCATCCAAACATTGGGAGTGTCAGAGGATAGCTTCATCAGCTCACTTCTGATTGCCAGATCATCCCAACTGAGCCTTGCCTTTAGCCACTGCATTCCTTGAACCTGCATCTGCATCAGAAACTAGTAAGTAGTCTCTTTTATTACTAGTTGTATGTTTCTAGACACTACTTTGTGAACTTTTGATTCATAGTGATTATAAGCTCACTCCTAGATCTACCACCCGGCAGCACCCTACACCTAACCTTCATTCATCCATCTCTATATTGCCCCAATGACAGCTTTCTCACTCTCTAAGTCTTCTCTATCACCCTACTACTCCCCTCAACCATCTACCAACCCTCTAAACCCCATAACCACCTTACAACCAACCTCCATTTAAAAGCCCCTAAATCACTGCCCCTACCAATATTGGTTATCCCCTACCGAAACTGGTTTTATAACCGCGGTCGGTTATCTAGTAATTAGCATCAGTCACTGTGACTTATACCAAAAACCAACCTTTCACCTATTTTTTTCCAAACAATCTCATATCCAGCCTTGTCTATCTCTATAACTTGATCTGAACGTATCAATAACCAGTGACCAAACAAACAGCATGACATTTTATTATTGGTAGTTTAGTCTCTATTGCTTTTATTAACGAGGTACCTAAATCATGATTTCGTAATAGCTTCTTTATTATCATTTGCATTAATTTTTATTAAAAGGGAACTGACCACCTTCAAAAGGAAGTCTAATATTTCCTGGGCCCAAGGCAGTTCCATCACTTATTGTTTAACGAAAATATGGTGGTCTTGCATTCTTATTTACAGGTAGTCCTTCCCAAACAAAAATTAGCTCTTCACAATCGGTCTGATCTCTCTATGGTACGCGCATGCCTTCCCAACACTCAACAGGTATTCCTCCTAGCCGTAACCCTTATATGTTTCTCAAGAGAATGAAATTCACCCCTCAAGGTAATTTTGATAACATGCATCAAATTTTTCAGTCCCGAGCAAGTAGATTGATTCAAGGCCTGAAATCATGTTTTTTGGGGCCCCCTCGGCTTCTCTCTAACTCTCCCATCCAAGAAAAAATCCCAACGAGTTAGAAAAAATGGAAAAAATGCAAAAAATAAGGTTGCAGGATTGTTTTAAAGCATTTCGGGTCTGAAGGGTTCGGATCGTACCAGTGCGGGTCGTACTGAGGTTCGTCATACCAAGTTTGGGGCCAAAATACAAAGAAAATCGGCTAAGTCAGACATTTTTGTCCCAGGCGGTCCGCGGGACAGTTGGGACGTCGGGACGCGAGGGACGCGAAAAGCTGAAATGGCCGAAGGCAATAAAAATCATCAAGTCTTCTGTTTCACACGGTTTTGGGACAGCCGGGACAAAAGTACGCACGGGATGCGAATCGGCCGATTTGCGGCAAGACAGTCTATTTCGGGCAGTTCGGAGATTTTCGTCCGGGACAGCCGGGACAAAAGTACGCGCGGGACGCGAAAAGGTGAAAAGGCCGCAAAAGAGAGACAAGGAAGCCCGAATCGACCGATGCGGGAGAATTTGTCCAGGATAGCCGGGACAAAAGTATGTGCGGGCGACGCGATTTTGCCGAAATAGCCGAAGGCAAAGAAGAAAAGTCAACGTTTGACCCGTGAACTTCAAACGGCCATAACTTTTGACTCCGACCTCCGATTTTCACAAAATTGGACTTTCTGGACTTTCTGGAACAAGCACGACGTCCTCTAATTCTTATTTTTAATGAGGGTAGATATATTTAAATAAAATAAACATATTCGGCTCCAGTCAGTTAATGCTCATTCCCGTCAAATGATAGAAAACGCCTGCCAGACCCAAAATAGCTGCCCGCACTCAGAAGGCCATAACTTTTGCATTTCTCAACGAAATCACACAAAATTGGTACCGTTGGAATCATGGCTCCAAGCCCGACGCACAAAAATCAAGAAATTCCATATTTGATGAGATATCCATGGATATTTTTTATAAAACGTGGCCGGGTTCATAACAGTGTTTTATTTGGTGGTTGGGAGTGCAATTAAGAGGCATGGTCATCATTCTTTCTCTGCTGCAGCACCTGGGACAGTATGGGGAGCCTTTTGCAAGTAATATACAATCATTTTACTCCATTTAATGCCTCTTACAAGTGGTTGAAGGATAGATTTCGGGATTTCCATTTTCCCTTCTCTCTCTCTTCTCATTTTTTCTATAAATTGGAGTGTTGGGCTCATTGTAAAGGGGGGTAGTTTTTGTAGCAAAGCTCTGCCAAAATTGCTTTGTGAAGCCAATGTGTTGCAGGCCCTTGTTGTGGACTCCTTGCATGGTGATCCAGGCCCTTTTCTTGTAACCGATTGAACTGTGCATATCAGGAAGCAATAAAATATAAGTTTGTGGATGCATCTTCCCCTGCTGTGTTTTCTTGCATTCTTCTTGCCCCTTCAACCTTGATTACAAGAATATTGTGTCTATTATTATGTTCTTGCAGGGATCCATTATCATTGTGTATGTTTGAAATATTGTTGTGAATGCATTTTGCTAGATTATGGAGAACTGTCATCACCCCTTCTAGTGTGCACTTTGCTTCTGTATCTCACGCATTTGAAGACTACTCTCACACCCTCCTTTTCTGGTGTATCACCGCTTTAGTGTAGGCTTTCATTTTATGCATTCTCTCTCCCTGGTCCCTTGGAAATTTAGATTAGAATAGTTAGTTTCCCCTGCATTAGAGTAGATTGTGGCAGGTAGTTTAGGAGCAAGAACCAGCTTTCTCTGGAGGTCTATCTCAAGTAGCAAGTCCCACAACTTGGAGATAGTACCCATGTTATCCAATCACACCGTGAGTTCAAGTATATGCACTTGTATAAACATAGGGGTGCTGTGATTCGGTGATAACAGTTCTGGCACGCCCGGTGGGACCTTAGAGGTCTTCACTTTCATTGCAACAAGATCGATGTGCACTTGTTGTAAGTTCCAGCTTTGAAGGAGCTTTGAAATTACACATCTGGCGACTCCAAAAGAGGCATAATCCACTGGTTTCAGCAGTCCAAGCCTGGAAAATTTATGAGAAGAATACAGACCAGGTCAAGAACTAGGGAGGAAGGATTGTTTGTTTATCTACACCTATCTCCAGGCAGAGAAAGAAGGGGAAGAAGAGCTCAAAGATCTCCATCTCCACCTAATAGAACCTTGTCAACACCTCCACCTGGTAGGCCTTTCATCCAATCAACAAGAGTTCTTCGACCAATCAGGATGGCACAACCAAATCCGTATGTCAATTTCACTGGCAGCAGCCCACTTGCTCTCAATGCACAAAATCCAATCCCAGTTGCAGCATTGAAGAACATTCCATACTTTACTGGAGAAAATCAGACCACTCCTGGTGATCATGTCAAGGACATTGCTAATATTTGTGCAATCCATGAGATTAATGAGATGCAAGTTGCTGTCAAACTACTGGCATCTTCATTCAAAGGGAAGGCTTTGCAATGGTTCAGGAGTCTTGCTTCAGGCTCTATCCAGAATTGGAACCAGCTATGTATAGCCCTCCATGAGCAGTTCGGAGAGAAGGGAGATAACTTGTCCCTTTTGGAACAATTGACAACTATCAAGAGAGCTCCCAATGAGCAGCTGACTGACTTCAACTTCAGATTTCAAAGGACTTGGGAGAGGATTCCAGTGGCAGTAAGGCCAGCAGCAGAAGGTGCTTTTCTATATTACCTTAAAGCTTTAAATTCTGATATTTCTATGTTGATTCAATCCATAGGAGGCACAACTATCCCTGTTGCTTATAGCATTGCCATTAGAGCTGAAAATTGTTTGATTCAAGCTGGAAAGCTAGCTCCTAGGCCTCCAATGCCATTATATCCAAGTTTAGAAAGCCCAAGTACTAATCAAGCGCCTATTTTAGCTCCTATTCCCACTCCTAGAAATCAGAATTCAAGTGAAGCTTCTACTTCATCTTCTAGTGCCTCAAATGAACTTCAAGAAGTCATGAAGCAATTGCAAAATTTAGGTAATGAGCTGGTTACACTCAAGAGGCAGCAAGCCCAAAGTTTTAGACCTTCTTATCAACCTCAAGCTCAACCTAACAGGCAGCCATATCAGCCTCAAAGACCACCCAATCCAGCTGCAAATCAAAATCAAGCAAGGCCTCCTGCCAACAGACCATTTCAGCCCTATAATCCCAATGCTATATCTGCCTCTAAGGCATTAGTTCTAGTGCAAAACAACATAGCTCAAGAGAACGATTGTGGTGTTTCCCATGCAATTAACCTCACAACCAGTCTATGTGCTTCAATGGTGCCCTACATCAAGCATTAATGGTAACAACAACTGGTGTGGAGGGTGAAGGGAGTCAAGGACATAACCAACAGCAAAGAAACATCCCAGCAACAACCAGCTCCAAATGATAGCACACTTGTAAATTGGCAGGCCGAAGACTTTTGTGGTATGAATCAAACAATGTCTCAAAGTGTTGCAGCCAACACAAGGTCAAAAAGGAGAAATTTGGGTGAAGGACAACCATTGGCTCCAAGTAATCTGCAACCTTCTACCACTCCACAAGCTATTGGCAAACAAAATGCAGTTCCAAACATGCAAGGAGCCACCCAAACCAGCTCCTAAACCAACTCAGATGCCAGCTGTTGCCCCATGTGCAAGGAATGAATGTGCAAGCTAAAGGACAGCAGAGGGATGCTTCATCCCCATTCAACATCATTGATCAGATGAAGAAGACAAATGTAAACATATCAATGTGGGAATCACTATCCATCCCAGGCCAAAGAGATTTGCTACAAGCTGCCATGAAGGACTGGTCAACTTCAAATCAACAGGTCCAAATGCAAGAGAAGGTACTCACAAATGCTGCCCAGCCTGAAGGAAATCATGGAGGACAGCAAGGTAAAATGTTGAAGCCCCCTCCATTTTATGTTTCATTGATCATAGGAGACAAGTTGGTACATAATTGCATGATTGACTCTGGGGCAAGTAGTTCAGTAATGCCCAAGCAAATAGCTGATCAATTGGGGCTTCAATATGAAGTCATATCCAAAGGAGTAGTGCAATTAGATGGGACAACGGTGACAACAGTGGGAGTGATTAAAAACTTGAGCCTTACCTTGCATGCATGCCCCAACGTTGTTGTTTTGCAAGATATCTCAGTGATAGATCTTCCACCACTCTTTGCCCTATGTTTATCAAGGGATTTCACAGCTAAGATTGGAGGTTACTTATCTGCTGATTGGTCACACATGTTGTTCAGAACAAGATATGGAACTAAGGCCACAATCAGATCTGAACCTATTGCAAACTTTCACGTTGAACCTCACACTCCAAGCCAAATCAATACCAATTGTTCAGCATTTGATCAAGAAGATTATCCAAACACTGATGAAGCTAACACCAAGGTTGGAAGCATCCCAGATTTGACTCTTGATGAATGGGCAAGCAAGGTGCATGCTTTTGATCCTTATCAAGAAATAGAAGAATCTGAGCTAGGAGTTTATTGTTTGCATGAAGAGAATCAACCTCTCCCCAGCATCACCAAGCCAGATCATAAGGACGAGAATGAAGTATGGCAATTGTTCTTTGATGGATCAAGGAGTAGACAAGGTGCAGGAGGAGGAGCTATGCTCATTTCACCGCAAGGTACAAAGTATTACTCAGCCTTCCATTTTCAGTTTTCTTGCTCAAACAACACAGCTGAGTATGAAGCCTTAATTCACGGATTGCACTGGGCAAAGAAGAAAGGCATCAAGAATTTGCAAGTATTTGGTGATAGTGAGCTGATCGTAAACCAAGTCAGAGGAAAAAATGCTGCCAAGAATGATCTGTTGAAGAACTACAAAAATCAGGGTATGGGATCTTATTGAAGATTTTGAAGCTTTTAGCATCAATTCCATCCCAAGAAAAAAGAATGAAGCAGCGGACAGACTGGCAGCAATTGGGGCTGCGTTTGATATTGTAGAAAGTATCAAAAGTGAGAAATCTCAGCCTCATATCAAATTGGTTGTGAGACCAGCTGTTCCGGATAACAATACAAGTTGGCAAGTCTTCGAGAATGATCAGCAAATTGTTAATTTCCTACAAGAAGAAGCTGAGTTCTCCGCCAGAAATCAAGACAAGCTGGAGCAGCAGTATGGTGACCAAGTGGTGCAGCTGAGAACTAACAAATTACCAAAAGGCCTCATAACCTTGGAGTCAATCTTCAACCCGAATGATCAGTTCCGGAAGGAGAAAGCGAACATTCAAGTAAAGGGTGAAGATTCAGAACCTATTTTAGTAGATGAAGGCAAGACATTGCAAATTGGCAAAGTAAGTACTCCACAAGAGAAATCTGATTTTGTTCAGCTTTGTCAAGAGTTCCCAGATGTCTTTGCTTGGACTTACAAAGATTTAAGAGGTTTCAACCCAAAGTTGGCACAACATACTATTGAGCTGGATCCGGAATCCAAGCCTGTTAGGCAAAAGCAAAGGCCAGTGAATCCCCATATCGAACCTCTCATGAGAAAAGAGTTAAGCAAGCTTATTGAGGCCAGTATCATCTTCCCCATCAAACACTCAAGTTGGGTTGCAAACTTGGTGCCAGTAAGAAAGAGAAATGGAGAAATAAGATTGTGTGTGGACTTTCGCGATCTAAATAGAGCATCACTCAAAGATCATTATCCGCTTCCATCAATGGAACAAATATTGCAGGTTGTAGCTGGTTCAGAAAGGTTTTCATTGCTAGATGGATATTCAGGCTATAATCAGATAATGGTGAAGGAAGAAGATCAATTCAAGACGGCCTTCACTACAAAATGGGGCACGTATGCTTACAAGAAGATGCCATTTGGACTGTCAAATGTCGGAGCAACATTTCAGCGAGCTATGGATATGGCGTTCAAAGGCTTAATCAACAATATAGTGCTGGTATACCTAGATGATATCACTGTCTTCTCAAAGAATGCAGCAGACCATCTCTTTCACCTCAGACAAGTGTTTCAGAGGTGTAGAAGGTTCAGAGTGTCGTTGAATCCAAAGAAATGTATATTCTTGGCACACGAGGGCAAATTGTTGGGCCACATTGTCTCTAGGGAAGGGCTAACAATTGATCCTGAAAGGGTTGAAGCCATCCGAACACTTCCATTGCCACACCACAAGAAATCTCTTCAAAGCTTCTTGGGAAGGATAAACTTTGTCCGCAGATTTGTGCCTAATTTTGCCACTCTTGTGAAGCCTTTAACAATGATGTTGAAGAAGAGTCTTGCATTCAAATGGACAGCAGAAGGCAAAGAGAGTTTTGAGAACATCAAGCATGCAATATCACAAGCTCCAACTCTTATCAACCCAGACTTTTCAAAGGATTTCATGTTGTATGCTTTTGGAGGGTCAGATACAATCTCAGCTATCTTGACACAGCTGAATAGAGAAGGTTCAGAACAGCCCATAGCATTCTTCAGTCAAACATTGGAATATTACGAAATAAAGTATTCTTTCATCGAAAAGCATGTCCTTGCTGTCATCAGGAGCTTGAAGAAGTTCAGACACTTGGTCTCAAACAATAAGATTCAACTGCTGGTGTCTCATGCTGGTGTCAAGGACTTTCTCCTAAACAAGGATTTAAATGAGAAGAGAGCAGGTTGGATCACTCGGGTGATGGAATATGATATTGAAATCAAAGTGACCAAGCTAGTTCGTGGCAAAGGTTTGTGTGAGCAGCTCGCTTCCAAACAACCAGACGGCTCAAAAGGTGAAGAAGATGTTGTCCTGCTACTACAGAATGATCAAGAACAACCAACTGATGATGCACTCATTCCATGTTGGACTCAAGACTTGGTGCATTACCTCCAAACAGGCTTGTGCCCTCCAGAAGTGAGCAAGGCAAAGAGGAGATACTTTAGATTACAAGCTATCCCATATGTACTCATTAATGGTATCTTGTTCAAGAAGGACATCAATGGTGTTCTATTAAGATGCATTGGAACATGTCAAGTTGAGAAGATCTTACACGAGTTCCATGACGGGGAAGCAGGAGGCCACTTTGCTCCACGAGTAACAGCTCTCAAAATCATGAAAGCTGGTTACTATTGGCCTACTGTGTTCAATGATTGCTACTCATGGGTCAAGAAATGCAGGAGATGTGCATTCTTCACAGGGAAAGAAAGGTTAGCAGCGCTGCCCCTTCATCCAATTTCAGTAGATCAGCCATTCATGCAATGGGGATTGGACTTCATTGGGGTTATCAATCCCAATTCAAGTCAAGGCCACAAGTGGATACTTACGGCAACAGACTATTTCACCAAGTGGACCGAAACAGTGGCACTCAAAGAGGCAAGTGAGTCCAATATCTTAGATTTCTATGAAGGGATAGTCACGAGGTTTGGTTCCCCCACCACTATCATATCAGACAATGCATTGGCATTCCTTGGCACAAAGATCACTGAATGGGCTGTCAAGAATTGTGTGTATCTCAGCACTTCATCGAATTATTACCCTCAAGGTAATGGCCAAGCCGAGTCTACGAACAAGAACCTACTAAGAATCATCAGAAGGACTCTGGATGAAAATCAAAGGACTTGGCACGCAAAGCTCAAATCAGCCCTATGGGCTGATAGAATCACACCCAAGAGGTCTACAGGAAGCTCTCCATACAAGCTTGTGTACGGGAAAGAAGCAGTTCTACCTATATCACTCGAGTTGCCAGCATTGGAACTCATGAAACAGTTGGAACTAGCTGAGTTTGAACCCATGGAGGTTAGATATGCAGAATTAATGGAGCTCCAAGAAATTAGAGAGCATGCAGCCCAAGCAATAGAGAAGGATCAAGCCTTGATCAAGAAGAATTTTGATAGGAAAGCCAAGGCTAGAACCTTCCAAATTGGAGATCTAGTGTTGAAATGGGATGTAGATCGTGAAAAGCCGGGAAAGCATTCCAAGTTTGATGCCATCTGGAGTGGCCCATACATGATCATTGAATGCAAAGGTAGCAATGCCTTCCGACTGGCTAAGTTGGATGGTGAAGAATTACAGATTCCGGTCAATGGGATCTATCTCAAACGTTGCTACTAGAAAGATAGCTTCTCACCCTTGTAAATATTAATTTAGAATTTCCATTCCTCTAAGTGCTTATGCACATTGTACTGTTGTTAGAGTAGTTTTTATTTCCCTAAGTGCTTGTGCACATGTCCTATTGCTTCTAGTATGTGCATGTTTGCAGTTCATCAAGCTCCTGGAAAAGAATTTGCAGCCACAAGAGAACCAGCTCAACAAATGTTTCAATGGCTCAAGGATACAGGTTTTCAAATTTCAAATCAGCTGAGAGATTATCAAATAGACTCCATGCCCAATGGATTGCTACGAGCAGCTGGCCGTTCTTCATCTGGCAGGCAGATAACCCCGCTGAGTCGCCAAAATTGTTATCCAAAATTCACCCCTCAAGGTAATTTTGATAACATGCATCAAATTATTCAGTCCCGAGCAAGTAGATTGATTCAAGGCCCGAAATCATGTTTTTGGGGCCCCCTCGGCTTCTCTCTAACTCTCCCATCCAAGAAGAAATCCCAACGAGTTAGAAAAAATGGAAAAAATGCAAAAAATAAGGTTGCAGGATTGTTTTAAAGCATTTCGGGTCTGAAGGGTTCGGGTCGTACCAGTGCGGGTCATACTGAGGTTCGTCGTACCAAGCTTGGGGCCGAAATACAAAGAAAATCAGCTAAGTCAGACATTTTTGTCCCAGGCGGTCCGCGGGACAGTTGGGACGTCGGGACGCGAGGGACGCGAAAAGCCGAAACGGCCGAAAGCAAGAAAAATCGTCAAGTCTTTTGTTTCACGCGGTTTGGGACAGCCGGGACAAAAGTACGCGTGGGACGTGAATCGGCCGATTTTCCGCAAGACGGTCCATTTCGGGCAGTTCGGAGATTTTTGTCCGGGACAGCCGGGACAAAAGTACGCGCGGGACGCGGGACGCGAAAAGGTGAAAAGGCCGCAAAAGTAGACAAGGAAGCCCGAATCGGCCGATGCGGGAGAATTTTTCTGGGACAGCCAGGACAAAAGTACGCGCGGGACGCGAAAAGCCGAAACGGCCGAAGGCAAAGAAGAAAAGTCAACGTTTGACCCGTGAACTTCAAACGGCCATAACTTTTGACTCCGAGCTCCGATTTTCACAAAATTGGACTTTCTGGAACGAGCACGACGTCCTCTACGCCACAAAAACTAGATTTATTATTTTTAATGAGGGTAGATATATTTAAATAAAAGAAACATATTCGGCTCCAGTCAGTTAATGCTCATTCCCGTCAAATGACAGAAAACGCCTGCCAGACCCAAAATAGTTATCCGCACTCAGAAGGCCATAACTTTTGAATTTCTCAACGAAATTACACAAAATTGGTACCGTTGGAATCGTGGCTCCTAGCCCGACACACAAAAAATCAAGAAATTCCATATTTGATGAGATATTGATGGATATTTTTTAGAAAACGTGGCCGGGTTCATAACAGTGTTTTATTTGGTAGTTGGGAGTGCAATTAAGAGGCATGGTCATCATTCTTTCTCTGCTGCAGCACCTGGGACAGTATGGGGAGCCTTTTGCAAGTAATATACAATCATTTTACTCCATTTAATGCCTCTTACAAGTGGTTGAAGGACAGATTTCGGGATTTCCATTTTCCCTTCTCTCTCTCTTCTCATTTTTTCTATAAATTGGAGTGTTGGGCTCATTGTAAAGGGGGTAGTTTTTGTAGCAAAGCTCTACCAAAATTTCTTTGTGAAGCCAATGTGTTGCAGGCCCTTGTTGTGGACTCCTTGCATGGTGATCCAGGCCCTTATCTTGTAACCGATTGAACTGTGCATATCAGGAAGCAATAAAATATAAGTTTGTGGATGCATCTTCCCCTGCTGTGTTTTCTTGCATTCTTCTTGCCCCTTCAACCTTGATTACAAGAATATTGTGTCTATTATTATGTTCTTGCAGGGATCCATTATCATTGTGTATGTTTGAAATATTGTTGCAAATGCATTTTTCTAGATTATGGAGAACTGTCATCACCCTTCTAGTGTGCACTTTGCTTCTGTATCTCACGCATTTGAAGACTACTCTCACACCCTCCTTTTCTGGTGTATCACCGCTTTAGTGTAGGATTTCATTTTATGCATTCTCTCTCCCTGGTCCCTTGGAAATTTAAATTAGAATAGTTATTTTCCCCTGCATTAGAGTAGATTGTGGCAGGTAGTTTAGGAGCAAGAACCAGCTTTCTCTGGAGGTCTATCTCAAGTAGCAAGTCCCACAACTTGGAGATAGTACCCATGTTATCCAATCACACCGTGAGTTCAAGTATATGCACTTGTATAAACATAGGGGCATCACTTTTTCAAGCCACGATTGTATTACAAGGCAGATCTGCAGACATTATGTATTGGGCAGTTCAATATATATTGCAGACACTAGTAGGTCAACAATTCAATTCGTGCAGATATTTTCCTAACCAAATAAAAATAGATATCTCCCAAGCCCGCAATGTATCTAATAATCCAAGATTGTATTCTCTTGTTGCAATTATATTCTTTCTTTCTATCAATAAGCTTTCTTTGAATTGCAACAAGAAAAAATTCCAACTATAATTAATGATAAAATGATTGGTCTCACTCTTGAAGAACAACATGTAACAATTACTTTTACATTTTTCTTATTATAACGATTTATTATTCAATATTTTTCAATAAAATAATAATTGTAAGATTTTCTTTTGCAGAGAATAATTATAGCTTCAACATCTCGTAAGGAGACAATTGCTCGAGGTAAACCCCCTCCAGAGGTCTCTGTGGATTCTAACATGGATTCAACAAAATCAACACCAATTCATGTTCCTCATCAAAAGTGACCTAGGGGGTCAGTATGTTCATCACATCTACCATCACACTTAACTACTGGTATGAAGTTTTCTTTTTATATAATTAACTAATTCAAACAAGTATAGATTATGTAAGTAGTACTATTTTTTAATATTTTTACTCTTCTTTTATACATTTATTGTATTCAGAAACTAATGAAACTAGTGATGAAGATAAAAATCATTTTGACGGTCAAGATCGAAATGTCATGTTTGCGTCTCCAAACATGCAAGGTAAATTGTAATATTTAATATTTAGCATGTTTTGTTTAGTTACAATATTTTAGCATTTACAAGGCCCAATTGTATAATGATAATTTTCTAACAATTTTGTGTTTGCTTCTTGCAGGTAATATGGTTTCTGAGCACATTCCACTTGCAAGGATGCAACCAATGCCGCCAACACATACAGTCCAAAAAAAAAGAATATCTTCGAGCAAGAATATAAGGTTTCGGTTGGAACAGTTCATCCTACAACCACAAAATTTCATGCACTCTCACTAGGTGTTGTTTTAAGTGTAACAACCACAAAAAATTTCAACAACATCACCCTTGACAAGGAGTATTTGGGATTCGATAGTGGTGATGCAGACAAGGGAAATTATTTTGACACCCATGATATGATTCAATCTACTCCTCCTCCACCACAACCACAACAAAATGTGCATGAAGTACAGGACAGTGACTCTCCTCCTCCTCCAAGAAAAGATCCACAAACAAATGATGAAAGACACATTTTATATTAGAAAATATGATATCAGATAGTATGGGGGAAACAATTCAAGAATTTGTAATGTCTAATGTGGATTTGGTGTGGTCTAAGGAGAGGAGAGCTAAAATTTCGATAAAAGAAATAAATACATGATACCATAATTACGCTCAAAGGCATTCATTGTTCACTATCGTAGAGAGCCAACTAGCAAGGTAAGACGTTTTGCTAAACAAAGCTCACTTGGGGATAATTTCATATACTAATGATTACAATGATGATATTATAGACATAATGTTAAAAAGGTTGGAGAATCTGAATGCTGAAGCACATAATTACTACAAGAAATGAGCTAAAGACAAGAAAAATGTTTTAATAGCAAATGAAAAAAAGAAAAAGTTGTGGTGAGTCATCTTTTACATGCAGAATCCTAATATTATAAGCGTCGTAATATATTTTTTCAACTTATCTAATAAACTAAAAATTATCTATTTTTGTTTTGTAGGAAAAATATGAAAATTTAAAGAAAGAAGCAACTATATTTGATGCACATTTGAAGAATTCCTGCAAAATCCTAAATTCATTTGTACAGTTGAAGGAAAAAATCATAGTATTAAATAAACAAAATAATACATTGAGAAGGATAATCAAGGAGCATAAGATGGATCCAGAAGTCTTATTGAAGGAAAAAACATACACAGATGCAACACTTTTGTCAGCGGGAGATGTAGCAAAGGAGGAGCATAATATTCTTGAAAATATCAATACCATAACATGAGATTTGCAGGCATCAGGAGTTATAGGAGATAGCTCTGTACAGACATAGAAGATTTCTCCACCTCTTATGCAAGAAAAAGATCAAGTTTCACCTACAACATAAAAAATTCAATATGTCAGTTAAGTTCACCATGTGACAGGTGTGTTGTCACAATTATGACACTGACGTAGGAATTGAAAGATAGTGGCTAGCCATTTTTTATTTTTATTCTGTGTGGCAGACGTCAGGACAATTATGATTCCAAAAAATAGGCAGAAAAGAGAATGCCCTCGTAATGTGTCCTTATATGACAGAACTTGTCCAGAAGCTTTGAAATGTTATTTAAAACCCCCTTTTTGGAATTGCATTGGCCGAAAATGCTTTATGAATTGATAATTTTCTTTATAAAGTAATCTGCCACATGAGAGAACGATTTCAAGCGTACTTTGGAATTGTAACTATATTTATTGTTAATGGATTTCTATATAATACAAATGATGTTTCTCTTTCTTTGTTTACATAAATGGTGCTTAAATTTTCATGATTTTGTTTGTTTAAAATATTTACGTTTTTGATTTCATGTAGATGTAAAAAAATCAATTAACAGATATAAAAGACAAATATGTCCTTATTTCAGTCTAAAAATCAAATATAAAAAACAAATGGGATACAAGAAAATGATAGTGACAATGTTCTAATGGAAATGGATCAAATAAAGACAAATATAATATTGCATTTATTGAAAGTTGTAATCTCTGTATGAAATACATCAATACTTATTACATCAAATTATTGTAAATAGTCTTAATAATGTATAGGAGAAATGAAATCTATGTGAATTCGAACGGTCCTGGAGCAACACTTTCATTCGTGTCTTGGAAATAAATTGTAGCATGATCTGCGGATGTGTCTTGATCCCCCGGGTCATGCAAAATATTACTAACTCCTCTTCTTTCTACTAGTGAATTCCATAATGTGAGTTCTCTATCATAAGGAAAAGACTCCACTAAGTAACGTGATACATACAACCTTAGACAACTTTCTAGATTCCTATCCAATCTGTTTCGAACTTTTGACTTTAAAAAGGATAATACACTGAAAACCCTCTCATCTTCCACGTAACCCAGAATCATTGTTTGACATAGTTCATACAACTTAGTATACTCACTCAAATATTCACACAAAATACTACAGGAACAAATATCCTTCCAAATCCTTTTGATGGCACCATATTCATGTGGGTTTTGTAGAAGTTGAACTTGTCATATCATAGTATTAGCATAATCCATTGACTGGGAACTAAGTATTTTTCTTTGTAAAATACCTTCTACAAAAACTCTATTTATCTCTTTATTCTTAGAGAAATGGTTAGTTAGATCACTCATGTTTTTAACAAATGAAGGACTGATAGATGTATAAGGTTTGCCACCAAAAAAATTCCAAAAATACTGATTTACAACTCCCATTGCTTTAAGTATTTTATCATTTTTGAATCTTTCCCAAATCTCTTTAACTAAAGATTCAGAGATATTTCTCAATTTATTCCTAGTTTCCAATAATACTGCATCATATAAATTTTGTGTCACTCTTACTTCTTCCATTTCTGAGACATCCATATCAACTCTTTTTGGAACGTATGAAGTGGAATCTCTTTCCCATGTGTTGTTATACACAAATGATCATGTATATTGTATTTTAAGAAACACCTGGGATTTTTCAAGTATGTCAATGCATTCCACTTTTCAAAAGCAACACCCTAAAAATTCTCATCTGAAATATATAAACTTTCAAGACTCCAGCACACATGTCTTTTGAGTCTTATGAAGTTTGTTATGTAGAAAAAATTATCTTGTGCATGCTTCATTAAAATATTAAGCTCCCTCAACATAGGTAAAATACCACAGAGTTTGAGTAAAGTTTCTATGTCTGTTAGACGACACAATAGATCTTTAGCTTTATTTACATCCCTGTGGTATTTATACATAAATCTTGTTAATGAAGTATATTCATTAAATATTCTACAGGCAGGTTCATACATAGATATTCATCTGGTATCTACATCTTTGAGAAGCTTTTTTCCCTATGTCAGTCCAATTGTAAATTTATAAAATTCTAAAAATCTCTTTGGACTACTAGAATAATAAGAATGCAAATCACGTATCAATTCCTCCACTTTAGCTACATTTTCAAATGTGCTTACAATTTTGTAGGCCAGATTCATTCTGTGAGCCATGCAATGAATAAAAATCATATAAGGAGCAACGATTGTCTGAAGTCAAAAGAAGAGACCATTTTTGGCTCCCTGCATTATAACTGCACCATCGGTTCTGACACAAATTAATTTTTTTGCAATGGTAAATTCATCCATTCAGGCGATATCCTTCAGATTTTAGACCACCAATTTATAAATATTTTAAGAATTGTAATTCTCAGTCATTTTATGAATTGCTAAGAGGTGGGGAGTTCTTATTTCATTAGCAAATGTGTAAACATGAATACAAATCCATGAAGTATTATCCACTATAGTAACCTCATCTATTGAAAGGGAAATACACTTTTCCTTTTGAAAACA
This sequence comes from Taxus chinensis, assembly GCA_019776745.2. Taxonomy (NCBI): domain Eukaryota; kingdom Viridiplantae; phylum Streptophyta; class Pinopsida; order Cupressales; family Taxaceae; genus Taxus; species Taxus chinensis. Next base: position 383,429,917 of record CM034155.1, on the reverse strand, counting down.
TTGTTTCAAATCCTCCTTTTCTACCAAAGATAGACATTTTGTAATTTCCCAGCCACTAGTATCTGACCAATGAGATTGAGGAACATTCTGTAGACCAATAACCTGATACAAAATTTTATTTTCTTCGAAATATGACATGGGTCTTCCCCTTTTCAATATATGGAATATGGTAGAAAACTGAATACTTTTTTCATGCATTTTTTCCTCCAAAGCTTTTCTCAATCTTGTTACTATGGTGTCACCTTTTTCATTTAGATTTTTCATACATTTTTTTTTTTCCTTTTCATATTATTCTGTGTATTTTACATGTAGACACTCTTGTACATCTTTCCATTTATGTGTTCTGACTATCTTTCCATCCTTTTGCTTTTGGGAAATGTACATTTTCCCACGGTGCTTTTCAATTGTTTTCAGTTTGAGCTGCATCGTGTGATCCTTCCCCTATTTCCAACCATATATTTTGCATCGACATTGTGTTGGAACATCATTACCATTTTCAATGTACACTAGTTCAATAAAAAAATAAGTTGCAACCCATTCGAACTAGAAAGTCCTTCCAATTGTCCAATTTGTCCTCTTTCTTCTGACATATTTTCTTTTTTTTCTTGGGGATCAAATTTTGCATCTAGGCTCTCAGCAGGAATATATTGATTCTCATGTCTCCTTTTTCTAGAAATATACCTTGGAGTAGAAGCTTCCTCTGCTAGTGTATCATGAGAATTCAATGAATTTTTTTGTACTTCTATGTCATCAAGGGACATAATGTTTTTCTCAACATATAATGGATCATTGATATATTTAAATTGATTGTTTTGTGAAGGAATTTCTGAAACGTCTACATATAATTCTATAAAATTGTTACATATATAGTAATTTTTTTACACATAGCACAAAGAGTTCGAAGAACAGTATGAAAAACATAATTATCAAATAATGTAAGACTAAATAACTTGTAAATAGCACAAACTAATATTTTCAGCTGATGCAGAAACCCACTTCATTTTTTATGATTTTCCAAAATAGCCAAGCAAAGTCTTTGCACCCTTTTTTGAACTGGATAAATTTGTAACCTTCTTACCTTGATTTCTAGAATCTATGACTACTTAGGGATGACTCTTATGAGATTGGACGGCTTAGGGTTAGACAGATCTTGGTTGGAAGGCTCTGGGTTTAGACGGATCTTTTGTTAGACAGCTAGTGGCTAGATGGTTCTTTTTTTAGACGACTTTGTGGTTAGACAGTCAGGGGTTCGATGGTTAAGGGGTTGGACGGAAGAGTTTGACAGCTAAGGGTCGGATGGCTAAGGGGTTGGATGACATAGTTAGATGGTTAAAGGGTTGGATGGCTAAGGGATTAGATGGCTAAGTAGTTAGACGGCTGAGTGGTTGGACGACCAAGGGGTTGAATGGCTAAGTGGTTGGACGATAGAGTTGGATGGTCAAAGGGTTGGACGCCTAAGGGGTTAGACGACTGAGGGGTTGCATCGCTAATGGGTTGGATGACTAAGGGGTTGGATGGGTATTAGAGTTTGAGGTTGGACAGACTTGGGGTTGGATGGCTTGTAGTTGTAATTTGACAACATATGTTGTACAGTGTTGGTTGTTTATGTTTACTTCGACAAATATTTGCACGAAATGATTCAAAATGGTGGCGAATTACATTCATAAGCTCTTATATATGTATAAAATCTAGGTGAAATGAATAGTACAAGGGAAATGTCGGTCAAATTTTTCGGTGAATAAGTCGGCTGTGAATCACTGATAATTCATCGATTCAAATTTCCATAAATTTTGATTTTTCACAAGTTTATGAAAATTCATCACTAAATTTTCCCTGGGCACTAGTGATTATTCAGAGACTCATGATTTGCTTTCTTTTGTGTCACAAGGGTTTTGCTGCTAATTCATGTTAGTCACCCGATATTAACTCTTTGATTGTTGAATGTACATGTAACCTGCAAAACAAACCCTAGCTACCTGCACAAACTCACAAACACATCAAATCTTAGTGGGGTTAGCACACCGGTTGTACATACAATATATCAGATCTAAGCATACATGTAAATAAAAGTGGATAATCTACCAAAAAAAATATACAAAACAAGAGATAAATCAGGACCAGATTTAACGTGGTTCACCCAGTGTGGGCTACGTCCACCAAGAAACAAGCCAATATATTATCCAAAGCTTTAACAAGATATACAATAAATATTTACAATCTTCCACACTTCTTAGATGTACAGTACTTTCTTTCTCTCAACATTTTGCTTCATCACCAAGAATTATCTCTCTCACCAACCTTTTGCAAGTTCTTAATTCTTGTTAATACTTCCTTCTCAACCCTAGCTTTCATGCTTATATAGTCGTTTATATACTTATGGCACTTAGCCATGCAATTACAATCAATAGATATACTTTAATGCTAAAAATAGATCTAATTCCTGAGAGTTAATTAAAAAATCCTCGCACAAGTAACTGATGTCAGTTAGCTCTAACTGATGTCAGTTCCTCCTTTCCTGACCGATGCCACTCCTGGGTGATCGATGTTGATTCCCTCCTAACCGATGACGGTTAATGTGTTTTCTAGCAAGTTTTACATTACATGCTAAACTGAAGTAATTAAGCTCCGCAACTCAACAATCTCCCACTTGGAGATTAATTACTGCACCATACTTGTACCATATCATTCTTGGATCATTCCTTAGCTTTGTTTCTTCCTCTTCAAGTCTCAAAATCGAAGACCAACAAAAGTGGAGTGTAGCTCCAACTTCTCCTTTGCTAATGGCTTCGTTAGCATATCCACAGGGTTCTTGGCTATATGAATATTTTCTAGATTCAACTGTACATCCTCTAATGCCTTTCGTATGAAGTGATACCTCAAATGAATGTGTTTCGTTCTCGAATGAAATGTTGAGTTCTTTGCAAAATGAATTGCATTCTGACTGTCACTGAACAATTTACAATCATCTTGTTCCTTTCCCAACTCTTCCATGAAACTACTCATCCATATCATCTCCTTGCTAGCCTTTGTAGCTGCAACATACTATGCCTCTGTAGTAGACAAAGCCACAACCTTCTGTAATATAGAAATCCAGCTCTATCATTCTGTTAGTGCCATTTCTGAGCTTGCATTGTGTGCCCTAATTTTGCATGTCTGATTTTGCTCAAAAATGTTTTATTTCTCATATTGGTGATCTGTAATTTCTCCCCCCTGGTTGAATGTTTCAAAAATTCCCATAAACTTGTTGTTCTTCCCTGGTTTAAAAGAGAAATCCATGTGTGCTCTTGTTTTTGCCCTAGGTTTTTCCAATTCACGGGTTGTGTCGTTTTCCCTTTACCAGGTCGTGCAAAATCAAAATTGATCAAATCTAAATTGTATGGTATAATTTCCCAATCCTAAGGTCGAAAATAATGTCAAAACATGATTCAGTTGATTCAAAATCAAAAAACTTTTCAATCCTTGTTGAAAATTTTTATTTCTAAGGCATCATTTAAATTTTTCACGATTTGACAGTCATAAAGGTGTCGTTTGCCCGTCAAATTTATCATCGCAAGGTAATGGCAACGTGGCGAGTTCCTATTGGTCGGGGGTTGTTGGGAAATTTCTATAACTTATCATTTTTTGAAATTTTGGCAAAGGGAAAATTTTGATCTGTGGCTTCACCTTCTGCATTGAAGTGCCTACGTGGCATATTTTGATTGGCTAGGGGATTGGCGGGTGGCGGCTTTCCTTAGGAATTTTTTGTTTCATTATGCAAAATTTTTAAAATCAAATTTTGGCCCAAAGGCCCACAGCGAATAGGGAGAGGACACATGGCATGAAGCATGTGTGGATGGCGGAGGGACATGGAGAATTTTGATTTTTTTTAGCTCAAAAAGATGAAGTGAAATTTCGGCCCGAAGGCCCTCAGCAAATCATCAATGGACACATGTCTAGTAAAGGATAGGATGGGGCAGCGGGTTTTGTAATGACATGGAAGTTTTTGACTTCAAATTGTAAAAAAATAAATTTTGTGCCAAAGCTCCACAACAAGTCAACAAGTGACACATGTCCAAGAAAGAAAAATGGAGGTGGAGGTTCGGACCTTTGGGGACAGAGTAAAATTTTTCCTTTTTGGAAAAAGGAGCTAAAGAGTAAATGGAAGCGTGCCTCCACGGTAAATCAGAGAGTGCCATGTGGCAAGGAAGAGATCGAGCTTTCGGGCCCACGGAGGTTATGTGGAAAAATATCCTTTTTTCAAAAAAGTCACAAAATTGATAGAATCGGTCTACAGTTTTCAATGGGGCCCACATATGGACACATGGCGGGTCAAGAGGAGAAGCAGAGAAATTTTGCAAAATTTTCCAAAACTTTAAAAAGGTCATAAAAGCATTTTTGGAAGCATGGGCCCGATCCAGTCATGTTTTGACACGTGTCTCGCCTTATCCAAGGGTTAAAAAGGTAATTTTGAGCTTATTTCTAGATCTCATCTTCCACGTGGAGGGCGGACACTTAAAGTTGATGCAAGATCAACGGTTACTGTGCATCCATCTATTTTGGCCACCATGGGAGCTCCAGGAAACTTGGAATCATGATTTCTTCATCAAATTTCATCAAATCTTATCTAATTTTGTGTCGTCTTGACCTTCTGAGAACATCGACATCATTTTCATGACCTAATTCTTTGATCTAAGGTGTTTTTGATGTAATTTTGGCTCAGGCCCGAGAAAAAACATGAAATGTCAACATCAAAAGTTGTAGAGGTAAAATGGAAAAGGGGAAAAGGTAAAAAATGATGAATGAAAGATGCTTGCATGCCTAAATGATAAAAACATGCCCCTGGGGTGGATAATGATCCGAATTTATGTAATGATTTAACTTTTTGTGCATACCTGGCAACCTGTGAGTTGTTTTTCCGTTTGGTGTCACTGTCATTAAATCATGAGTTTTTTGTGACAAATTTGATCCCATAGCATATTCTTTACTTGGGAAGGAAGACTCCAATTGTGGCATGAGGTATATAATGCATTTTGGAGAAATTGTAAAGGGTCGGGAGTTAAAAATCACGAGTAAATTCTGAGAAAAAGCTCATTTTTTTAGAAAATATGCCAAAGAACTATGTTAATGTCTCATGTGTTGGAAAATTCATGTATGTGGGTTGGTTACAAGTGTATAATGACCACACAGCTCTGAGATTGTTCATGTAACTCTCCCCTACTGTTGAATCTAACAAGTTTTGAATTAAATTTATCTTTTTCATTGGGCAATATAATGTCTGTTATCAATTTTAAATGCCTGCAAATAAATTTTATTGTTCTTGTTGCAATCTTGCATTGAAAGTATTTGTGAATCACACAGGATCTCCATTTATGATTGATAGTTTAGTGGCATTTGCAATCTTATACTCAGAAGAGCCTTCATCTGATAAGGAGATAAACAAATTTAAAATCACTTTACCTTCCTTGACTGCAGAGATTTCTTGTAAGCCTTTGGGGGTACCTTAGGCATGGTTTGATCATGGGTTTTTGTGTTTAATTGAGTTCTTTACTTCAAGATTTTGTGGTGAGTTCTCAAAGATTGTGTGAAGAGTGCAACCTGGGATTCCATTTGTGCCTCTTCTAGTTGAAATAACATCCTAATTATTTTAGGCATTTAATCTTATAGTTGTTCAAGTATTGTACAGATTGTCAAAGATCTTATTTATCCCAGTTTGTCTTATCAATCCCCCCCCAAAGATCATCTAAACAAAAAAGATCCTATTATGTACTATCTCTGATTTGCATTTGTATACCCACAAATGATCAAAATCCATTTGTAAAATTATGCATAATAGATTAGGATTTCCAATGTCTCTAGTAGCCTTTGCCTTGTTTTTAGAACATACCCATGTTTTGAGAAGTGACAACTTGTGAGAGTTCAGGTCTGGGGTGTTGATCATGTTTTCATCAAGGTCTTCATCATAGAATTTCAAGCAAAGAGAAGGACATCTTCATCTCCTTCACCATTACAAGGTTACAAAATAGGTCCTCTTACCTTGGTTGCAAGGCACAACCTAAAACAACTAAGACAAGATCAATTCCTATTGGAGTGTTATCCATTTCTCCACAAAAATGAGTGCCAGCTAGACCATATCCCCAGCTACCAACGACATACAACATGGTCTAATCTGTCTTTAATCTTCATGACATATATATGGTGTTGCTCAACCTGAAAAGGAGAACAAATTTGGATACCAACATGAGTGGCACCGCTGCCGAGGAATTCTTGGAATTTATTGGTGTTTTTTAAGTGTTTGAGGAGTTTGAGCATTTGTGTATTCAAGTATTTGAGTTGTTACATTGTTAAAATATCATCCTATGCTTCATATCTGCAAGTTTTTAAACAAGGGTTTCAAGTTTTGTCTGCCCTTTTTCCATTTACTAGCAGTTCATACACTTTGGGTGCATTGTGATTGATTGATTTAAGAAGTAGAAGGTCTGATTTATAAGGCTTTGCAAGGGTTTAAGTACTAGCAAACATTTGACAGAATTATTTTAGTGCATTCTTGGACAACTAAGGTGAAATTACTTGGTGTCAACTCTATGTTAATTTGATCTTGAAAATACCAGTTGTCTTACCTTTCTATCATTTATAATTTGCTACTAACCTCTGTAAAACTAGAAGGAAGAAGATCTCTCTTCCTTAGAGACTCTACTAAGAAATTGTTCTCAGAGTCAAGAAATTCTAGAAGGGAGAAGAGTTTGGAAATTGGTTGAATATCAGACATCATGCAAAGATATAGCCATTGGTGAGAGAGATTAGCATTTGGTAGAGGACTATCACTCTTCTTCAAGTGATTCTGATTCGAGTAATCCTCTCATAAACTTGTTTACCTCAGCTAGTGAAGGTCCTTTTGCTATACCTGGTAAGTTCCTTCTCCAATCTGCACCTCTATGTTTTAATTCGAGTAAAACTTTCCAAGAAAATCAACACTTAGAGGATACCAGTCTTGTGAATCACATTCTTGAGCCCCAAAGATATAACACTCCTCATCAGCTTGTCCCACCTCCAAGATCACCCCCACCAAACAATATGGCTCAGCCTAGACCTCCATTCATTGTTAACACCTTTGGTCCTATAAATTTTAGAGGAATGGATGGTTACCCAAATGTTGTCCCACAAGATGTCAGAAATAGGTTGCCAAAATTCCAGGGTAACAATGCTATTACTGGTGATCAGCATCTCAAAATTTTTGATAATATGATGGAAGATTTTGAGATAGAGTTTGAAGATGTGTATATTAAGTTGTTTATTCATACACTAGAAGAAGATGCTAGGGATTGGTACAAGGCTCTACCTGGTAATTCTATTGATTCATGGACTAAAATGAAAAATGCATTTAGGTTGCAATATGGTGACAGGACTAATCCTAGATTTATTTTATCTGAGTTTGAGAATATCAAGAAGAACCCTAATGAATCAGTCCATGACTTCAACACAAGGTTTAACAAAACTTTGAGAAGGTTTCCTATTGGTTTGAGGAATTGTGATAAATCATGTTTAATCAAATATGTAGATACATTTGATAAAAAGGCAGCCTATTACCTAAGAGACAAGAACCCAGCCAATATAAGACAAAATTTCACCATGGAACTTCAAATTGAGAAAAATATCAAGGATATTGGGAAACCTCTTAAGAGAGATGGTGTAAAATTGATAAACCCAAAAAACCTCAAGCTACCAAAGGTGCTGATTTAGAAGAGGTTGTTAAGACTTTGGTAGGGGCTATCAAAGAAGTCTCATAAAAGTTGGCAAGAGCTAAGAAGGGAATTGGGAAGACTTCATAAGGTCAGCCTAGGTAGCAGGCACAAGATGAATTTAGCAATAACCACAGAAATGAGTAGAGGTTTGCTGACAAGTGTAAAGGGTCTATTGGATCTACAAATAGACAACCAAAAACACGTGAAAGTAGATTGGTTCCTGACCCTCTAACTGCCAGGGTTACTGATGTTGATGAAGTTGCTGATATGGATTGGTGTGATAGATGTTTTCTTCCTCATCCTCCATGTGAAGTGGACCAACAAGTTGATGAAGCTGATAATGAGGATGAAACTGATGATGATATTTACATGGTGGGCTATTCTTCAAGCTCATAAGGAGGAGCAACATCTACTGAAGTAATAAGTGCTAGGACTGCTGCTACCTTTTGGGATTGCATCAAGCGGGTACAAGTATTTCTCCCCCCTCATGATCTTGAAGTGGATGTAGTGCAATCTTTTGAAATTCCTAACAATGACTTTGAATACTTGAGAGCTTTGATGATTAAGAAGAATGATGGTGGTATCCCTTTAGAGGAAGATAAACAATTGTCGATGAATGATGTTATAGCTCAAGAGAAGGACTATAACACTAGAATCAAAGTTTTTAAGGGAGTTGGGCCTCAAGCCAAACCTAAAAAACCCTTTCTCACAAGCATTCCAAAGGAATCTCCTAGGAAAGAAACACTTGCTGAAAGATCTACTGTCCCGAGCAAAAATTATAGTCCTCATCACGCCCAAGCTGCCAAGAATCCTTTCCCATCTAATGAATCTTCTTGTATCACTTCCAATGTTGTTTTGACCAAAGAGTGTTCCCCTATGACATAGCCCAGGTATTGAGTAAAAATTAAGGTGAGTGTTCCAATCATTGAGTTTCTTAGAATTCCTTGAGCATAAGAAGAGAGCATTCGAGTACTTGGGATTGAAAGAAGAGAAGATCACCCTAAGTAGAAATGTAAATGTTGTTGAGACTCCTCCTTAGATCATTTTTCTTCCTTCCTTTCACCACTTGTAATTTCTTCCTTGGTGAGATTCTATCCTCCTTAACCTTAATTGTAATGACATCCTTGGTGGTTCCAAAGGAATGTTGATCCATGGTATTGTATGGGACTGGGGCTGGGAAGTTGTAGAGGAAACTCTTGCTCTCCTTATGTCTTGCACAAGCTTCTCCAATTCTCCTCTAAACTCTATTGCAATGAGTCTGGATATCAAGGTGATAACCTGCCTCTGACAAGTCAAATGTATGGATTCAAGAAACATGGGCGGAAGCCTGATGAAGGGTTTGGTATTGCAACTCAATCAACCAAAATACAAAGAATGGGCTTCAATATGGATGTTAGTATATTGTCGATAGATAAATGGGGTACAAATTTGTCAAGAAACTAAGTTGCACAGTGTTGGTGCCATATTCCATAATGGACATGTAATTAAATAATTAATCATATGAATAGCATAATTAATTTATCGTGAATAGAAGATGTTAGTTCTTGGATCCCAACATTATGGTTCCTCATCAAGTGTTATATTTGATGTAGGTTCTCTTAATTTCATTGGTTTTGTAACTAACCCTGGAAGAGAACTAGATGGGTTAGAAAGTTCGGAATAAGTGCCTGGGAAAGTGGAAAGAGGATCCTAGAGCACCTTGATATGGGACTAGGACAACTATGACTACCCCAATTTGGAAATGGTCCTGGTAAGTTCACTTTCTCCTAGTTTGGAAGATTTTAAATTTTCCTTCAAACTTAATTTTGAATGCACTAACAATATACTTGCAGTATGAGGCATTGTTTTTAAAGGTCAATAATTGATGAAAGTATGGAGTGAAAGTAAAATGTTGCAAAATATGGGGACTTAATTAGCTACTTTCTTCACTCATACAACCATATGAATAGTAGTATGAGACCAAGACTCAGCGTATGAAACAATCTAAGCATGCATGATTTTGTGATCTACATTGAATCTAGATTCATTTTATTGAAATAATCATCTTCTTTCAATTATTCCTCCACTAGGTCTTAATGCTTCCATACCTGACCTACAAAACACTGCAAAGAAATATCTAGAATTAAAATATTAGTTCACCATTTCACCTTCTTGTGAATCCACCATTTCCCTGCTCACTACTTTCTGTCATTATTGATCTTGAAACATTTTCTTAGTCTTCTTGAACTATGTTGACACATATTTTATGAATATTTTCTTGCACTCCCAATGTCTAATTATTTCATATTTTCATTACATTCTAATTTTTTATTTTTCTTATCTTATGTATGTGCTCCTAAGAGTCACCTTTTTATTCTTCCTTTATGAGATCCGCAAGTATGCTTATCTCACCTTCATAATTATCATCATTCCTTGAGGTATTCCTCACTTGAGTCTATACTTTCTTGACACTTTGATTGCATCCATAAATCCAATTCCATATCTACCTGGAATGTACCATCTTTGTTTTGGGACCTTATCACATTCCCTTTCAGTTGGGCTAACTTCTATGGTTTCAAGAAGAAAAATAGTCCTATGCCCAACTCTTGAAAAAATATCAAGACTGCCTTGCTTGGTCCTATTCAGAGTGAAAGCATACACATGTCATGATTTATTGTCAGCATAAGATCCCTCTTGAAACAAATTTCAAACCATTTCAAAAGAGGCAAAGGTTAATCCCATCCACTTCTCTCCATGAAAATGCAAGAGCCTTTAAGGAAGTTGAGAGATGGAAGTATTATTCAGCCCACATAGATATTCATCTTGGGTTGCATAACCTTGTGCCAGTCTAAAAATTGAGAAAAATTGACATCATAACTAATAATCGATGGTTTCTTTAGACCTAATACACTTTATATGGCTTAGGATTTCATTTTTCTTAGAAATCTAATAAACTTCCATGAAGGACAACTACCCCTTGCCAAATATGGAAAATATGTTGCAGCGTGTGACAGGGTAGTAATTATTTTCTACATTATCAAAAATGGTTTCTCACTTATCTAATTGCAAGTGGTAGTTAAAGTTCTTATCTAGAAAGACTTAAGATCTTTACTTGAATTCACTACACTCTTGGGGGACATTAAGTTTTTGTTAGGATCCCTTTGGTTTGATGAATGCACACTGCCACTTTTCAAAGAGAAATGGATGTTGCTTTTTCTTTTACATCAATGAGTTCATTGTTTTTACCTAGATGATGTGACTATGCTTTATCAAGGCAGAGAGGTGATCATTTGCATTGGAAAGATGCTGATCAGATGTAGGGAGTATGGAATTTTCTTAATCTCAAGAAGTTATTTTCATGCAAAAGGCCAAGTGCTTGGTCACATTGTGTCAAAACATGCTGTGTATGATAGACTCTTCTGAGAGAGTGGAAGCAATCTTGTTTCCTACCTATCCCAAGAACCAAGAAAGGCATCCAGTCTTTCTTTGTTGCATTCTTTCCTATTAGAAGGTTTGTTTCAACTTTGGCTGAGTTGATAACTTCCAATCAAGTGTCTTAAGAAGGACCAAGTTACAAATGGGAGGAGGCTGTAATTCAAGCTTTTCCAGTAAGGAATCTAAGGATGCACTTAATATTCATGGGACCTGATTTTAGGATGCCCAAACTCATAAGATTCCTTTCAGTAAATATTTTCACTTTGCACCATTATACCATTTTCAATTTTTGCTATAAAAGGATGAGAATGAAGCTGAGAATCCTAATTCTTTAGGCAAGGCCTTTACAATATAGCTAAAGTATACTATCATGGATTTGATTTTAGCCTTGGTGAAAGCAACAAAATTTTTCAGGCCTTATATATGTAGTTCCCAAAAAGATGTTGCCTATGTTCCCCACACCATGGTTCTAGAAAGACATCTTATCAGAGATGGAGATCTCAAAAAAAGTATGTAGATGGGTGAACAAACTCAAGAAGTATGATATGGACATCTAAACCATACTTGGTAAGAGGTTTAGGATTTTAAGCTCTTTCCCTTCTAGCAACTTACAAAATGTGGAAGTGAATCAAAGAGGAAGAAAGGGTCATCTCTTTCTTGCTCAACTACTATTCTGATGGTACTATGAGCTATGTCATGTTCTACCTTAGACACCTATATCTGTCCTATTCATTTAAATAAAAATTCAAAACCTGAGATCCTCAAGTTGGCTTCATCAAAAATATATCATCAGACCTTGGGCTTGCTAGAAGAACCCTCCCATTTGTAAGGTGTCCTCTATGAAATGCATACACTGAAGATGAAGCTCCCAAGATAGTTGCTGATTTCCATGTAAAGTTTGTGGAGGACACTTTTTGGAAGAGTAAATCACATCTTTCCAAATTTTCAAATGGTTATTGGTGGCTATCTTTAATACCAAAGATGCAACCATATCAGCTGGTTAATAAATGTGATAGTTATAACATTTCTCTGGAAGACTGAAAGCTTCAGGATCCCTTCCTTTGTAGCCTGCATCAATTGAATTTTTCAACTCAATGGGGAATGGATTTCATTCATGAGATTTTAGTCCTTCTAGTGTGAAATAAGTGGATTCTTGTAGCCATTAGATTATTTTACAAAATGGGTTGAAGCAATCCCATCTAAAAAGGTGCAACACACCAAGTGGTAGTGGACTTCTTATTGAATATATCCTATATGTAGATTTGGAGTTCCAGTTAAGATTGGGGATCTGATAATGCCATGTGCTTTAGAGCCAAACCTTTAATGGAATGTGTAATGAATATGGAATCAATCTAACTTATTCTTCAAACTATGAACCCCCAAGGGAATGGACAAGAAAGTCCATTTATAAGGAAATTTATTTATGTGAGATCATTAGAACTCACACCCTTGGAACCACTTTCCAAACATAATAATTAGTGGGGAGAATAATTATAATATTTAATTTCCCTGATAGACATAACTCCTAAAATGATTTAAATGTAAAAACTAACATTTGAATTGGTGTATGGAACTTAGATTGCAATTCCCTTAGATAAAATTATCTTCATTTGCATATTCCCAACAGTTGGAAGATCAAGAGATGGCCCATATGAATCAAGGATCAACCAGTAATCTATTGAGCTTCAATCTAGGAGAGAAGAGCTGTTATCCCATCAAAGGCATATCATATTTAGAGAGAATTATTGAAGAGATTGTTTGACAAGAAGGTTCACTCCTCGAGCCTTCAATATTGGAGATCTGGTCTTTGTTAGAACTGGGATAGTAGGCATGAAGACAAGGGCAAGCATGGCCAAATTTTGATGCATTATGGATGGGCCTTTATGCCATTGATATCTAGATTGGTGAACATACCTTTTTCTCAAAGATGTCCCATAGATGGGGAATTGCTGGAGCTCCATTAATGGAAGAATTTAAAAATTTTTTGGATTAATCCCCAAATTGAGGTATGCACAAATTGTACAAAATGTATAGTCCAATAAGATGATCATTTTTGTGCCAACTTGGTGGTCATGTGGTTTGAAATTTGTTCTTGGTAGCCATTAACGTTGTTTCTCACTCAATTTTTTCCCCATGGTTGCTAGTTTTTTGGGTAATAACGAATAGATAGTTTTGACTCATTTGCCCAATGGTAATTTTGGCATTGGTCTAAAAATTTTCCTTGTGGCACATAATCTAGCCCAATCTTATACTACTTGTTAGTGCCATTTCTGAGCTTACATTGTGTGCCCTAATTTTTCATGTCTGATTTTGTTTAGAAACATTTTATTTCTCAAATTAGTGATCTGTAATTTCTCCCCCCTAGTTGAATGTTTCAAAAATGCCCATAAACGTGTTTTTCTTCCCTGGTTTAAAAGAGAAATCCATGTGTGCTCTTATTTGTGCCCTAGGTTTTTCCAATTCGCAGGCTGTGTCATTTTTAATTTACCAAATCATGCAAAATAAAAATTGATAAAATCTAAATTGTATGGGTTAATTTCCCAATCCTAAGGTTGAAAATAATATCAAAACATGATTCCATTAATTTAAAATTAAAAAATTTGCAATCCTTGTTGAAAAATTTGATTTCTAGGGCATCCTTTAAATTTTTCACGATTTGACAGTCATACGGGTGTCGTTTTCCCATCAAATTTATCATCACAAGGTAATGGCAATGTGGCAGGTTCTTATTGGCTAGGGGTTGTTGGGAAATTTCTCTAACTTATCATTTTTTGAAATTTTGGCAAAAGGAAAATTTTAATCTTTGGCTCCGCCTTCTGCAATGAAGTGCCTACATGGCACATTTTGATTAGCTAGGGGATTGGCGGGTGGCAGGCTTTCCTTAGGAAATTTTTCTTTCATTATGCAAAATTTTCAAACTCAAATTTTGGCTCAAAGGCCGATAGTGAATAGGGAGAGGACACGTGGCATGGAGGGCATGCGGATGACAGAGGGACTTGGAGAATTTTGATGTTTTTTGGTTCAAAATGATGAAGTGAATTTTCAGCCCAAAAGCCCTCAGCAAATCATCAGTGGACACGTGTCTAGGAAAGGATAGGATGGGGCAGCAAGTTTTGTAATGACTTGGAAGTTTTTTTCAAATGGTAAAAAATGAAATTTTGGGCTGAAGCTACGCAACAAGTCAGGAATTGACATGTGTACGAGGAAGAAAAATGGAGGCGGAGGTTCAGACCTCGGGGGACAGAGTAAAATTTGGCCTTTTTGGTGAAAGGAGCTAAAGTGTAAATGGAAAGCATGCCTCTGCAACCTATCCATGATGGACAAGTGGAAAATTATAAGAAGTCAAAGGAAGAGTGTGGGCCCATGGTAAGTTTAAAATTTTTGAAATTTTGCAGGAAGGTTTGAAGGTGTAATAGGAGGATTGGCCCTGCGGTGAATCGGAGAGCACCACGTGGCAGGGAAGAGATCAGGTTTCTGGGCCCATGGAGATTTTGTGAAAAAAATTCCTTTTTTCAAAAAGTGGAAAAATTGTTAGAGTTGGTATGTGGTTTTCAATGGGGCCCACATATGGACATGTGGCGGGTCCAGGGGAGAAGCAGGGAAATTTTACAAAAAAATTCAAAACTTTAAAATGGTCATAAAAGTGTTTTTAGAGGCATGGGCCTAATCCAATCACATTTTGACATGCATCCTACTTTATCCAAAGGTTAAAAAGGTAATTTTGAGCTTATTTCTAGATCTCATCTTCCACATGGAGGGTGGTCATTTAAAGTTGATATAAGATCAACAGTTACTGTGCATCCATCTATTCTGGCCGCCATGGGAGCTCTAGGAAACTTGGAATCATGATTTCTTCATCAAATCTTATATGATTTTTTGTCATCTTGAACTTTTGAGAACATTGGCATCATTTTCATGACCTAATTCTTTGATCTATGTTGTTTTTAATGTATTTTTTTCTCAGGCCTGAGAAAAAACATGAAATGTCAACATCAAAAGTTGCAGAGGTAAAATTGAAAAGGGGAAAAGGTAAAAATGATAAATGAACGATGATTGCATGCTTGAATGATAAAAATGTGCTCTTGCGATGGATAATGATTTGAATTTGTGTAATGATTTAAATTTTTGTGCATACCTAGCAACCTACGAGTTATTTTTCCATTTGGTGTCACTGTCATTAAATCATGAGGTTTTTTGTGAGGAATTTGATCCCACAGCATATTATTTTCTTGGGAAGGAAGACTCTAATGTGGCATGAGGTATATAATGCATTTTGGAGAAATTGTAAATGGTTAGGAGTTGAAAATCATGACTAAATTATGAGAAAAATCTCATTTTCTACAAAAATCCACCAAAGAACCAGGTTAATGTCTCATGTGTTGGGAAATTCATGTATGTGGGTTGGTTACAAGTGTATAGCCACCACATAGCTCTGAGAGTGTTCATGTAACTCTCCCCTGTTGTTGAATCTAACAAGTTTTGAATTAAATATGTGTTTTTCTTTGGGCAATATGGTGTCTTTTATCATTTTTAATGCCTGCAAATAGTTTTCATTGTTCTTGTTGCAATCTTGCATTGAAAGTCTTTAGAAATCACACAGAATCTCCATTTCTTTTTGATAGTTTAGTGGCATTTGCAATCTCATGTTTAGAAGAGCCTTCATCTGATAAAGAGATAAACAAATTTAAAATCACTTCACCTTCCTTGAATGCAGAGATTGCTTGTAAGTCTTTGGGGGTACCTTAGGCATGGTTTGATCAAGGATTTTTGTGTTTAATTGAGTTCTTTACTTCAAGATTTTGTGGTGAGTTCTCAAATATTATGTGAAGAGTGCAACCTGGGCTTCCATTTGTGCCTCTTCTAGTTGAAAGAACATCTTGATTATTTTAGGCATTTCATTTGATAAGTTGTTCAAGTATTGTATAGATTGTCAAAGATCTGATCTATCCTAGTTTGTCTTGTCAATCCCCCACCAAAAATCATCTGGACAACAAAGATCCTATTATGTATTATCCCTGATTTGCATTTGTATACCCACAGAAGATCAAAATCCATTTGCAAAAGTATGCATAACAGATCAGGATTTCCAATGTCTCTAGTAACCTTTACCTTGTTTTGAGAACATACCCATGTTTTGAGAAGTGACAACTTGTGAGATTTTAGATCTACGGTGTTGATCATGTTTTCATCAAGGTCTCCATCATAGAATTTCAAGTAAAGAGAAGGACATCTTCATCTCCTTCACCATTAGAAGGTTACAAAATACGTCCTCTTACCTTGGTTACAAGGCACAACCTAAAACAACTAGGACAAGATCAAGTCCTATTGGAGTGCTATCCATTTCTCCACAAACCTGAGTGCTAGCTAGACCATATCCCTAGCTACCAATGACATACAACATGGTCTAATATGTCTTTAAGCTTCATGACATATCTATGGTGCTACTCAGGCTGAAAAGGAGAACAAATTTGGATACCAACACATCCCACCTAATGTGAAAATATATCCAGTAGTGATCCTCCTATCATCTAGAACTCCAACCATATCCGAATCAACATAGCCACATAATGAAATATCCAAACCTCCATAACATAACTGCATGCTAGATACCCATTTCAAATACCTGAGTATCTATTGGATTGGTTTCCAATTCTCTTTACCTAGATGGGCCATATATCTAATCACAACTCCCACTGCCTATGTAATGTCTGGTCTGGTACAAACCATAGCATACATGAGACTACCAACTGCTGAAGCATATGGAACTCATGTCATGCATTTTACCTCATGTGATGAAGGACACTGATCTTTTCTCAATTTGAAGTGTCCAGCCATATGTGTACTAATAGGTTTTGCATTATGCATGTTGAACCTTTCTAACACCTTATAGATATAATCCTCTTGAGACAAATACAATTTCTTGTTTTTCCTGTCTCTATGTATTTGCAAGCCAAGGATTCCTTTTGCAACTCCTAAATCCTTCATAGAAAATGTGTGAGCTAGCTTTCCCTTAAGCTCACCAATGTCCTACATACTAGATCCTGCAATAAACATATAACCCACATACAGTAACAAAATAATATAGCTCCCCTTTTCAAGCTTCTTAAAATAAACACAATGGTCAGATTCACATCTCAAGTAACCATGCTCATGCATAAAACTATCAAACCTCATGTATAATTTCCTTAGAGCTTGCTTGAGCCCATATAGGCTCTTTTTCAACCTACACACTAGTTTCTCCTTACCCTTGACTTCATACCCAAGTGAATTGCTACATATAAATATCTTCATCCAAATCACCATGAAGGAAAGCCGTCTTCACATCTAGTTGCTCTAAGTGCAAATTTTCTACTACAACTAAACTCAATATAATACGAATAGAAGTCATCTTAACAATAGGAGATAAATATTTCACCAAACTCAATACCTATTTTCGGTGCAAATCCTTTTACTACAAGCCTTACCTTGTAGCTTTTCTGTCCACCCTCTTCTTCCTTAATCTTATAAACCCACTTTTTCTTCAATGTTCTCTTACCTGTTGGCAACTTAACCAAATCCCAAGTTTGGTTTTCTTCCAAGGAGTCCATCTCCTCATCTATGTCATGTTCCCACTGAACGTGAGTTGTATCTTGCATTGCTTCTTCAAAGATCTCTGGTTCACCATTATTAGTCAATAATAAATAAAATAGAGAAGCTGTAAATATTTCTGGAAGTTTGCTTACCCTTTGTGACCTTCTCACAAGAGTTTGGGGTACCGGAGGCTCAATCTAGACCTTTTAGACAATCATATCCAAATCTGACAGTGACTGACTAATCTAACAGTAACCTAACCGATGTCGGTCATGGGTCAACCGACATCAGTTACTATGTAACCCTGTTGGTAACCGATTGGTTTCATTGGATCCTCTATAACCGATACCAGTTTGTCTGACAGGTGCCTGTCAGGGGTAAACTGACACTAGTTACTGTGTAACCCTGTCAGTAATTATTTTAAATTCGATAGTTCATTTTCATTCACAAACTTCTCAACTAGTTCATCTTTGGGTACCAAAATTTGATCCATGTACATTCTCTTTTCATTCCATTCAACATCACGACTCCTAATAATTTTAGAATTCTCTAAATCCCAAAATGGAAACTGAAACCACCATATCCATAACCAATGAAAGTGCACCTTTTGGATTTTGCATCCAACTTCTTCCTATTTTCCTTATCAACATGCACAAAAGCTTCTGAACCAAAAAATTTAAGAAAATAAAGATCTACCTCTTTTTTAGTCCAAATATTCCTCTAGTATTCCTCCATCTAGTGAAATTGAAGGCCAATGGTTAATCAAATAAACCATTGTATCAACTACTTTCTCTGGAGGTCTACCCAAAACTACAAGGGCAATCCAGAATGTATCCTCATACTTCTAGCACATTCCATGATTTTCTGTTCATTCTTTCTGTAACACCATTCTCATATAGTGTTCTTGGAACTGTTCTTTCTCTACGTATCACATTCACTAAATAATAATCATTGAAATCCTTACTACAATATTCACCACCATTGTCAGATCTAAGGCAGTTTAACTTATGAATTTGATTCATTCTCAACAAGGAATTTCCATATTTTAAAAGTCTCAAAAACATCATATTTACATTTAATACAATAAACCCATACCTTTCTTGTAGTATCATCAATGAAAGTAACATAATACTGGGATCCTCCATGAGAAGCTACTTGAGCTGGTCCCCACACATCTGAGTGTACAAGCTCTAATTTTTTCTCCTTCTTAGTTGCCCCAAATTTTAGAAATCTCTCTCTCCTTTTCTTTACAAAGATACAATGCTCACAAAAATCAAGATATAAATATTTCAAACATGATAACTTACCCTTGGCATTTAAGATCTGTATTTCTTTTTTACTCATATGACCCAAATGGTTATGCCACATGCATGCATCTAAATCTGAAGTAGATAATGCAGAAAAGGAATCAGTAATACAGGTAGATAAATATAACGTTCCTACATTCTTACCTCTTGCCATAGCAAAATCACCCTTGGTGACTTTCTAAGAGTCTCCTGTAAAAGTAACCATGCAACAAGATTCACCTAATTTCCCTACAGAAATAAGATTCCTCCTAAGGCTTGGCACATGCCTCACATCTTTCAATACCCATATATTTCCATTCTAAAATTTTGGATGAAATTCCCCTTTACTAGTAATACTGCAAGGTTCATCATCACCCAAATAAACATGCCCAAAATTTCCCTAGACATGATTTTTGAAATAACCCTTATTAGGTGTTGCATGGAAAGAAGCTCTTGAATCTAAAACCCATGATTCAATTCTACTATCTAAATAAAGAATAAGAGCATCTTGTATTACTTCTGATGCAACAAGATTTGCTTCTTTACCTTTATCTGGTTGTTGGTTCTCTTTGTCCTTTGACCAACAATATTTCTTTGCATGTCCTTTCTTTCCACATTTCCAACAAGTAATTCCCTTATTTCTGGATTTAGATCTGTTATCCCTTGACTTTGATTTCCCATTACTCTTACTCTTGGATCTCTCCTTCTGCCTGCCCCTGCTTTCTACATTCAAAGCATTTTTGGATGATGATTCCTTTGTACTCTTTTTGTGAATTTCTTCATTCAAGATTATACTAACCACATCATCAAAATTTAAAATATTATTAGCAGATAATCTATTACTAACAACCATTACCAAATTATTCCAACTATCAGGAAAAGAACATAAGAATAAAAGTGTTTTTACTTCATCATCAAATGGTATAGCAACTGATTTTAACTGATTTACAATAGATTGAAAATCATTCAAATGACTAGATGCAGATCCACCTTCATGCATCTTAGAACTAAATAGTTTCTTCATCAAATAAACTTTATTTGAAGCACTAGGTTTTTCATATAAATTAGTAAGAGATTTCATTAACTATACCGTAGAATTAGCTTCTGTAATATTAGAATCCACAGATACTTCCAAACTCAATATTATAGATCCTAAAGACTTTCTGTCAAGAATATTCCATTCTTCATTAGTCATCTTCGTAGGTCAAGAATTCTTATCCAACGGTAAATAAAAATCTCTTTGATACAAATAATCCTCAATCTGCATCTTCCATAATTGATAATTCCAGTCTGTCAAATTTGTATACCTTGTATTTATTTTCTTCTACCATTGTTGTAGCTCCCACTCAATCAAAAAACCCTCTGTGAGTAAATTTTTCAACACACAAAACCCTCAAACAAAACTCTGATACCAGTTGTTGGGGTTAGCACACTGGTTGTACAGATAATATATCAGATTTAAGCATACATGCAAATAAAATCATATATTCTACCAGAAGAAATATACAAAACAAGAGACATAAATCAACACTAGGTTTAACATGGTTCACCTAGTGTGGGTTGCTTTCACCAAGAAAAAATAAAATCTATTATCCAAAGATTTGACAAGATATACAATGAAGATTTACAATCTTCCACACCTCTCAGATGTACAATAATTTCATTCTATCAAGCTTTTGCTTCATCACCAAGAATTCTCTCTCTCACCAAATTTTGCAAGTTCTTTCTAATTCTTGTTAATCATCATTTTATAAACCCTGGCTTTTATGCTTATATAGTCATTTATATAATTATGGCACTTATCCATGCAATTACAATCAATAGAAATACTTTAATGATAAAAATAGATCTAATTCCTGAGAGTTAATTAAAACATCCTCGCACAGGTAACTAATGTTCAGTTAGTCCTAACCGCTGCTAGTTCCTCCCTTGCCTGACCGATGCCAGCTCCCCCTAACCAATGAGAGTTACTATGTTTTTCAGCAAGTTTCCATTACATACTAAATTGAAGTAATTGAGCTCCACAACTCAACACCTCTTAAGTGGGATCCATTGTAATTTTCACATTCTGCTAGGCCTCATGAAATTTTTCACACTTTGATTATGAGAGGCTGATTAGGCTACCCTTTAATGAACATTCTCCTCCTTATTTGTTATGATAAAATTATAACCAATTATTTTGTAATTTTTATAGGATCAATGGTCATAGAGATAATTATTGTTATACACTCCATGATAGGATTAAATTTCTTAAGGAAAATGGTGTCATTAATTTTTACACATGTCATGATGATAGATCACACTCCCTTGGCCATGACACCATACACTGACATATACTAATTTGACTACCTATTGTCTTCCTACAGAAATTTTCCTATTCCGCTCTCAGCTTGGACAATGCATAATACGTTTCCCCCACTTGTAATATACACTAGACCTAAGTTGTTCCCGAAGGAGCACCACTTTCCATAATATGATTCACATCTTCCTAATGTTACTACGATCACTTTGGGATTATCATTCGACACTTATGCTCATGAAAATACATCACTTAAGCCTCTTGTGCATAGTTTTCACCTTCTTTCCATTTAAATGTTATATATTCTTCAGTGCTACATGATTTCACACTTCTTCTATAAAGGTATGCCACTATTTCTATAAATTCACATGATCTATTCTTCCCTAGGTATCTTCACCACTATTATCACCTTTACTATAATCCCTATTCAAATATCATATTACATACATGCATATCATCATTCTACTATCTATTCGACTATCATCCTGATATTATCTTTACTTTCAACACATATAATCAACTCTACAATACCATTCCCATATATACAATTATATCTTCATAATTTCAACAAAATATCTTATCAAATCAACTAATAAATAACTCATACAACAATAGAAGTACACATCATCATATAAAAATGATCTCATTGTAAATATACATCTCTCAAAAGTTTCATAATACAAAACTAAGGGTAAATTGCCACTACAATATATGTCATACATCCTCCTCACTATTACTGGAGGTTACATATACAAAACTAGAGATACAATATATGTCATAATATAAATCAAATCGCCACTAGATCTCCATCTCTGTGCTTGGGACCGTTTCTCCTCTAGCCGAGCCTATAACAATGTTGCCTCGACCACTACATTTGTATATCAGCCATGAAGATCCATGTTTATATCAAACATACTTCGTGCTAGGACATATCCTCCCACAACCTCTATTGCTTAATAAAACTCTGTCCTCTCCTCATCTTTCTCTTAATGCAACACTATTCACATGGATTCTTCCACTGTCGTAGGATCAAACAAGTGGGCATGATACCCAGAAACATGATCCATGCTCTCCAAAATCCATCATCATATAAAAACATCTGGGGCATGTTATGAGTCAATTTGCATACCGATGTATCCACAATCAGGCTCCTATACTCATTACCTACCACACAAAACTCATATTAGCACCTCATTATAACATTAATATAAAAAGTAGAAAACATATTTCACACTATCTCATACTTATGTTGTGTAATTATTGCCAAAAAAAAGGGGAGAAACATATTTACTTAGATTGTCCTATTACCCCTATTAGAACAATTCAAGCAAATTTCCAATGGAATACACATAATAAAACTATGCAGTGTACTCTATTTTCAATTAATCAGGAAGAAATATTCAAATCCTACAAAATTTTTTACTCTAAATTAAAAAAATTAATCTATTCCAAGTACAAAACTATCTCATATTCCTACAATTTCTCAGATTCTCATAATTTCATCCTTAAATGACCTAATCTGGGGAAGTTAAAATTTTCAAGGAAAGTTCAAATCAATGAAATTCAATAAAATACTATGTTTTAATCTATATAGGATGTTTCCAAATTCCATTCCAATAATAGAAATATCCCTCCCAAATGACCTAACTTGGGAGCTAATTAAATTCAAGCACTTTTACATTTGGCCTACTTTACACCCTTACATCGTT
The DNA here is from genome assembly GCA_019776745.2 of Taxus chinensis. NCBI lineage: Eukaryota > Viridiplantae > Streptophyta > Pinopsida > Cupressales > Taxaceae > Taxus > Taxus chinensis. The sequence continues at coordinate 383,406,921 of CM034155.1, read as the reverse complement.
AATGCATGGTGGGGGAAATGATACATCATTCACTTTCACCTTATAGGGATTTTTTAGAAAATTTTGAGACCTAAATCTGTATACAACGGTGTGGTCCCATTATTGGGAAGCATTATTAAAGGCACGTTAAGTAGTCTTGTGACACTTGTTCCTTGGTTTTCGGGAGCACCCAAGTCCCACGTCATTGTAAAATCAAGCACTTTGTTGCAGATTTGATGACCCCCAACCCTATAAATTTTCCAAGTTCAAATCTTCATGTTTGTAAACACTTCTCTTTAACACTACAAGTCCCCTTTTGATGCCTACGACACACTTCTCCCTTACCTCCAAGTGACTCATCTGACGACTCATGTTGTTAACCATAATTAGTTATTTTCTCTCAGCATGCTTGTATGTTTCTTGCTTCATCAATCTCATAGGTACAATTCCTTTTTCCTTTACACTAGTAAATTTAATTCACTACCATAAAGGGTGGGAAATGTAGACACTAAAATTTACATGAAATCTTTATTACATCATATTTTTTGTTAGGTTGTTATACACATGAGTTTTGAACAATGAAACAAGATCTTAATGGCAACAATATTATTTTTTATTTCTCTTCATGACTTGATTGAACCCCCATTTCTTACTATTTTATCTCTTTGATTTAATTATGATTCACCTTACAAATATCTCTAGAAATCCTCCTTTACTAGTTTATTGTTTTTTAACCTAGTCAAAATCATACAAGGTCCGTACCGGACCATATGGTCATGACCTTTCTATACGGTCTTGACTGATATTAATTTTTAGTTTTTTTCTCTTCGAGGGCCCATTTTTTACTCTTTTATCTTCCAAATTCTTTTTTTAGTTGGCCAATCCCGCAAATAAGGTCCTGAATTCAAAGTAAGAACTCATATGTGTGTGTGTGTGTGTGTGTGTGTGTGTGTGTGTGTGTGTGTGTGTGTACATACATACATACATACATATATACATACATATATTTATGGATGTATATATGTACACACACACACAAGTCTAACCTAAACATTTATTATCGGGTAATCGCCTATCTATCTACCACTCATTAAACTAAGAAAGGAAGGACTACATATGCATAGTACATACACAACATAAGAGGGAATAATTATAAAGTTTTCATCTACACGCAGAGTTTCTATTAAGATGAAGTAGCATATCCCGTTATCTTTGTTGAGGCATAAGGGCCAACCTAGGTTAAGGAATAGTTGCATGCACCTTTGCACAAAACAGTGCTAGGAGAACTACATGGAGTCTAAAATGTAGTGTAGTGCTTGGCGATTCAAAAATGGGGTGACCACCAAGGTCGGTCTGACTCAAGAATTTTCATCTTTATCGTTATAGCTAGTGATTGTTTGAGTGTGTTACAGGATATCTAGGAATTATTTTTGCAAGTTTCGGTTGTGACATCTAGTGTTTCATGTGAAGTTGATATCAAAAAGAAACAAACGACACATAGCGAAACTAAAATTTACAGATCCTAACTACCTTAAGGCCCCAAAACATGTGGTTTTTTCATAACTGTACCATCTAATCCTAACCTCTTTGTATGGTCCTGATCTTGTAGTTTTATAGCTTTAGAAAGTGACTATTCCAAATTTTAGACTCTATCATTGCCTAGATCACTCATTGACACATCCCAAATAATTTCTGAACCGGTTAAGTGCCTCTTATCATATTGTTTGTGCTTAAAATTATACGTTCTTGATTATATGATTGATTTTTATAATTTAAACTTGTGTAAATTTGAGTGCTTTCACTAATGTAATATTACTTCATATAAAACCTAATTAAATTGACCTAAAATTTAATGAAGGGTTAAACACTCTCCCTTTTATCATTTATTTCTAAATGAAGTATCTTGTACATTGTTGGTTCCCAATCTAACACCCCCAAAACAAGACTGAAATATGGATTTACATGAAGAGGGAGAAAGGGAGGAAGATAGACCTATTGATTTGTAGGTTGTAGCCAAGGATGGATTTATCTCCTCCTCAAGATCAAGTCTTATAGGGATAACAAGGAGGCACTTTACTGAGGGTGTGGTTGTTCACTTGCTACTTTATGGCTTTGCCCAAACCAATGTGAGAGTACCTAAGGGATCTCTTAACAAGGGAAGGGAGATACTATATTTCAAACCCTCCAACTTGTTGTAACATCAATTTGAGATCGAATGCAACCAAAATATGCAATGTTCATTGAAAATAATGGTCACACAAGCATTGCAAACACTTGATACATCATCCAAAAGCCACTAAAGACATATTGGATGTGATAAAAAACATCGTATTAAAGGAATTTGCTAAAAACTTAGAGTGAAATGATACTTGAGATGCTAAGCTTTATAAATCAAGGCAAACACACTTCAAATCTTGCAAAGGTTGTGTGATTTTCCAGTAGATAACATGTGGGATATTTAATGGTGATGAAATTTGTAGAGGGGTGGGAAAAAAGGATAGCGTAAGGTGAGATGAAAGGGGATAGAGATGGTGCGCAAGGGGACTAGAGAAAGGAAGTAGCCGCACTAACAATTTTGTTTTGACAATTATTCATGCATTCAAACATGGAATCAAAGAAAAATCACCCTCTAAAGGTTATTTAACCTCACAGACACCCAAGCAAGATAAATGATACTGAACAATTCTTGAAACCCCAACACATACACCTAAGATTGAAGTCTCATGCACTTATCACACCAAATTTCTAACACTGAAGAACACCTTAAGGAAAAACGCCATGGGTTTTCAGAAATTGTAGAAAGGAAATTTATGATTGGATCCAATAATGCAAGGTGATACTACAATTCCACAAACCCTCAATGCCCAATCAAAAAATCAATGGAAAAATGATTCCCTGTAGTTATATGGCATGATCAACACAAAATTACAGAGAAGAATGGAAATTCATTTATTTTGAATTTTTTTGCAAGAAGAAACACAAAAATTGTACATGGAAGAAAGGTTTTGTGTGTCCATTTGCAAAGGAGACAAGAGAAACATGTAATAATGATTCTTTAGGCCTATTAATGATTGTACAATAATAACCACCTTAGCATAAACCTACAAATGACAAGCACGAGTCACCAATTCTTTGCAAAGCTGCAAGTCACAAGAAAAAATATGCACTTTTGAAGGAGAAACCTCGTGAGCTTCCTCCAAAACCAACCAGCCAGAAGAAACCATTTGTGAAGAGAAGCCTTCTCCTTTTATATAATTATGCCTCAGTTCCAAAGGAATATCCCAAAGATGTTGAATCGAGGACTGTGAGCATGTTAATTGGTGATTTGTGCACTTAGAGAGTAAATCAATGGAGAACCATGCAATTAGGAGGATGAATGAATCTAAAATTGCCAAGTGTCTTATTCTTGATGCTCGGATCATCCATTATTCATTTGGTGGGGCCTAGAGAGGCATATTCCTCTTCTCGAAGCATCCATGGGCAAAGAAGAATCAAAATAAAGCATATCCAGTCATTTTGACTCCTGAAAATGGTACGCAACAAATAAAACTCCCACCATTAAAATATCTCGAATTACTGCATTTTCTAAAAAATTGATCTCTTTGGAAAGCCTTCTTCAAGACATTCCCAACGCACTTGATTTAAGGCAAAATGGATGTCTGTGTCAAAATTTATGGGAAAAAATACAAATCCAACGATCTCACATGAAACTCCCTTGTTCCATGGATTTCAGGATAATCTGTCTTGGCTTTACAAACTTTTGAGTACTCACTTAATGCTATGAATTTGGTTTGATTTCTTTAGATCTATCGTGGATTTTTCTTGATCCGCAGGGTCTTCCTTGATGTGCAACTTCTATTTTGTTTCGCAACTTCATCAGCTTCGTGGAACACTAATTGTCTGAAGTCCATGGAACACCAAATTTCGTTGTCCCTTAGGTTTGCTAGTTTCCCATACTTAGTCGTTTGATTCTCTCGCACATAGCCTTCTTACATCCTTTTGCCGCAAATGCTCGAGCACTCTATTGATGCTACAATGGTCTAGTTCCTGTATTATGTGCTATCCTTTCCCTGCAATCAAACTCCCTTTTCTGTAACTTTTGCAACTCCATGGGATACCAAACCTTGAGACTACTCTGATACCATGTACAATTTTCCATCACACCAAAAGTTAGAGCTTTTGGTGTGACGACAAGTTGTGCAGCTCTGATACCAAGCAGTTAAGCGCGCCAACCCCAGAGTAGTGCTGCGATGGGTGACCTCCCAGAAAATTCCCGGTGTCACTACCTCCTGATGTTGTTGGGCCTGATTGGGTGTATACCTGGATCCATCATGCGGGAGGGTGTTGGCGTAGCAGTTGTTTAACACGATGAGATCCCTCTCCACCATCAGTTCGATCTTTTGATGTGACGGTAAGTCGTGCAACTCTGATACCATGAAAGAGGGATTCACGAGAACCGATGTCAAAAACAATGCACCACAACGAAGTTGCACTCCGATGGTAACATCAAGCTCCAACACAATAAGCAAGATTTGAACAATGGAAAGAATATGCAAATAAGAAAACATGTCTGCTCATGCTCATAGATCGAAAAAATGAAGTTCAAATAGGGGTGATGTGTAACCCCCATGCCTAAACAAAGAAAGAACATCAATGACGTCACTTACGCATATGACGTGACTGACACATATGACGCCACTAAAGGAAGAGTTACAATTCCAAATAAGGAATGTAACTCCTATGACGCACTAACGCAAATGACAATGATAGATTCTATGATAAAATCTAACACTTTTCATTTGACTTCCTAAGACCTATGACTCTCACAAAGCGAGATGACTTACCAGGTGATGTGGAAAATGACTAGGCATGTCACACACACCAACACAGACACCTGCAGAACATTAAATTTTTTTGTTTCGTGGCACCCGTACTTGGTCACATTGTAACTTATTTCTCTCATCTTCGTGGCTTTTGTTGAGTGACCACATCCTTTGTTTTGTGGAAATGATCGTTTCCGCGGAATATTAAAGTCACTAAGTCTGCGAAGAGATAATTTATTCACTCCTTTGTTCCGCATCTTTCCTTTGCAAGTTTCCCAAAAAATTGAAATTTGATTCACCTCCACACAACACTCAGTCCTTTAGATGGCAGTTCCAATTCAAATGTTTTAACAAAAATGTTGAGGTTTAAACATGCCTTTGACACCATAAACTTGCAACTCTAGCATTGAATTAACTTCAACCCACGGGAAACCAATCTCTGACTTTTGTGGCTTCTTTTCCTTGCTTCAAAATTTGTCGAAGACTACATTCTATTCAATCCGCGGAATACTACTCTTGAACTCTGTTGAACACTGTAACTCTGTGAAATCATCAAAACCTAGGGAAAGTCAAGATGTTAGTGCAAATAAACACTATAGGGTCATGGTACAACACAAACATGACTTTGAGGACCAAGGAACCACTAAGCAACTTACATAACAAAGAGAACAAATAGGTAGAATGACAAGGCCACCTCAACATGTTTTGAAGTCTTGATTTTGTAAAGATGGTGCCAAGAGAGAAGGGGATCAAAATGGGAACCATCATATAGTTTGCAACATTGTAAATATTTACATCTTCTAAGTCAAGTCTAGTTTGATTTAGTTAGCCTAGCAAAAAAACAGAATTTCGATTTCCACGATTTGGTCATATGTAAGGCCGCATACCCACAACTCATGCACTGGTTAGGTCCTAAATGAGTAGAGAGTTAAGTTCTCCCTAACTGTTGAAGGATGTACAAAATATTCATCAACAGTTTCTTCCATTCTTTCATTTCATTTTTAGCAAAAAGCTTACGATAAAATAGTGATTTGAGTCAACAAATTGAACTCTTGTATGCTTCCAAGAGCTTTAATTTACAACTTAAACTTGATTAATAATTTTAGTTTATGATTACATGGATAAACAAATCACTGAGAAGACACATATAGGAATAACAAGTTGACTCACATCTATCTTGGAACTAAAAATTAGAGATTTGTATTGAAATTAATCAATGTCTTCATTATCTTCACAATCAGTTTTCTTAAACATATATATATATATATATATATATATATATATATATATATATATATATATATATATATATATATATATATATATATATAGGGATGTCAATACTACAAACTTCCCTACCAAAATGATTTATATGGTTGTTGATTGATTAATTTATACTCATTGTTTTGGTTTATAAAGTTGTATACATATGGTGAGTCCTTCCTTTCCTTTCATTGTGATGTCATAATCTTTTTTTCTTTTTTGGTTCATCCCTATATCTATGAAAGAGAAAAAAAAAATCCAAAATCATTATGTTTTTAGTTTTGAAGAGGTTTTACGTGTACATAAAAGAAAGAATGAAACAAAAATATTAAATTCAAAAAATATCATAACAAAGTCTCGAATTGACATAAAATTAGGTTTGAAATATTTCTAAGAAAATGGGCCCCAACGGCGGTGACAGCGGAGGAACCATAGTTTGTTTGAAAAATGGTTTAGATAACCATACATTTATTAAAGATTTTATATTATACATAGTATCTGGTTTTATATTAAAGTTCATTGTGTTGAAGAAATAATTAAAATAATCGAAATATTAGATAAGAAATATAATTATGAGAAGTTTCAAATGTGTTATGAAGAAACTTTTCGCTAATCATTCTAAAATTGTAAATTGAATATGACAATAAATATTCTAGAGTGAATGAAGATTTTGAGAGTCAGGAATAATTCCAAGATGCACAAGAGGCATATCCAACATTATTAGTAAGATATATATTTAGAAGCAATTTTATAAAAAAATTAGAGTTTTAAAACTTACATAAAAGAAGAAAAAACAAAACAATCAAACATACTCATTCCTAACCCATTCAACTATTATATTAATTCGCAGTGCATTACAAAATTTTGACAAAACTCCTTTCACAATCAAAAGTTCCCAATTCAAACGTTCTCAATGAAAACACGTTATCATAAACACAACACAAAAGTTATCATACCATTATACCATATGTTTGTCAAGATAGAGGAATTAACAGCATTGTCTTTTATTGGGAGCCTACAAACCCCGCTATGGTTTTTTCTTAATTTCAAAAGCAACCTTTCTATGAAAACTAAGTGGGTTAATTTTGTGCCATTGTTTTAGAAATGAGATCCTATTACATATTGTGTGATATTTGGGGGATTAAATTATTGCAGCTTGCTTTTCTGCTTTGGTGTTGTTGTGCCACTACAGTTTGGTCGTCGTTTGTCAATTGTTTTTGTGTTGATAAGTTGTTTTTTGGTTCTATTCTGAGTAGATTTTTTTCTGTTACTGGGATTTCATGCTTTATCCTGATTTTGATCTTTTTTGTTATGATATAATTCTTAAATCTCACTTTTGAGCCTTCTTGTACAAGGGTATAGTCCCTTTCAAAAAACTATTTGCCAATAATTTTTTTTTTTTAAAAAGGTCCATACTCATGTAATCAAATATAAAATTGATGTCATATATGTATTTGGGGAATGCACTTGTTGACATGTATGGGAAGTGTGGTAAAGTTGGTGATGTATGCATAGCATTTGTCAACATGCCTAATCAAGAAGTAGTATCTGGGACTACAATTATTGCAACATGCACTCAACATGGTTACAATATCGAATCATACTAGGCATGGAGCATTTAGCTTGTATGGTTGACTTGCTTGGCCGAGTTGAACTCCTTGAGGAATCTAAGTATTGTATTATCAGATTGCAATTTCAACCTAGTGCTTTCGTTTGGTGCACTCGTCTTAGTGCCTACATTGTTATCTAACAATTTGGAGATAGGAGAACATGCAGAAAAATGTGTACTTGATCTAGAACCACAAGATGTTACAACATATGTCTTGCACTCAAATATATATATGCTAACGCTGGAAGACGAGATGATGTGGTGTTAATTAGATGGTTAGTAAAAATAGGGGAGTAAGAAAAGAACCATGATGTACTTGGATTGAAGTGAAGGAATGAGGTGCATGTATTTGTTTAAATAGATGGGTGACATCAATGAAGAGGTTGGAAATAGTCGAGCACTTGAAAGATGTATATGTGTGCAAGGCACAACATATACGTTACACAAAGGGGAAAAGCAAAAAAAGAAATATGTTTTATGTCAGCGCGCGCAATAAAAAAAAAGCCCATTCCTTTTCACCTAGTTAGTGGACCCCTTTGATGCCAATTGGAACTTTCAAGAATCACAGATCCCACTACAATTGTGTCGCCACTACCAACTTCATTTCCAAAATTAACTTTTGATGAAGCATTTGTTGTATATTTTCCCTCTCCGGCCCGGAACAGGGCAAATCGCGGGCAGAGGAGTCGGGCGAAGGCGGCGGAAAAGCGTGGCAAAGGAACAGGGCGCAGAAGGAAACATGTCGGAGGGGCAGAGAATCCCGACAGCAAAGGAAAACATGTATGCGGGCCTCCGAATCCCGACGCTGGAACATGTCGCGAAGGCCGAAAAAACCGACACGAATGCAAATGCGGGTTTACAAGTCGGGTGAATAGACAAACGAAAACATGTCGGGGTTTCTTCCAAACCCGACAGAGGAGAAATATGTCAGGGGGGTCTCCAAAACCCGACGCACCTAGCAAATTGGGTTTTCAGGTCGGAAACGCATGATGAAAGAGCATGTCGGGAGCCCACCAAAACCCGACACCAAAGGACATGCCAGAAGGGTTAAAAAATCCGACGCACAAGGAAATCAGGTTTTCGGGGTGGGAAAACAAGTCGGGTTCGCATGGTCAAAAAGCATGTCGGGAGCTCTAAAGAACCCGACACAAGAAAATATGTTTTCGGGTCGCCAAAACCCGACGCAAAAGAAAATCGGGAAAACACGTCGGAAGAGCATGAAAAGGAAGCATGTCGAGCCAGTTTCCAAGCCCGATGCAAATGCACGAGGGAGTTCCGAACCCAACAGGCGTTGGGGATCTCATCTACCACCATGGTTGTTGAAGAATTGAATGCAGTTTTGGAGGTGGTTGGGGTAAGGTGGGGGGGGGGCGAATTCCTCTCTTCTCCCTCATCTTTTCTTCCATATAAAATGTAAGGAGGGGACTGTTTTTTGAAGGGGTTGAACATTTTTTGTTTTGTGCCTCCTCCCTTCTTCTCCCTGGCAGGTGGATTTTTGGAGCTTTCAAGGACCTTCCCATTTGAAATTGTAATGCAACCGTTTTTTGCCTCTTGGCCAGTTTGCAGTGTATTGTATCGACCCTTTGGAGCAATATATAATGCATATCTGTGGATGTTTCTCAACTCTCGTACGTGTTTATTTGTGTCCTTTTTGATCTTTCACTGTGAATCTTTTGCTATCTTTGCATATCTTTTGCAGTTACATTTGTATTGGTTTGTGTTTAATTTTGCAAAACATATGTTCTTCATTCCTCGGTGCATCACCTCCGTAGCTTAGGTTTATTTTTATGTATTTCTCTCTCCCTGTCTCCTTGGTAGTTAGATTAGGTTTTTGGGGTAAACCTCTGCGTTTCATTGGTGCATCTGAACAGAGGAATAGGAGCCGGCCTTCATCCGGAGAGCTTTTCCGATTTCGCGAGGTCCCACACTTGGGAAAAGCTCCATGTTGTGCAATCGTACTGGGAATCTCAAACGATCGCGTTGCGGAGTCCCAGGGATGCTGCGTTTCATCACCAACAGTTTTGGCACGCCCGGTGGGACCAAGAGGTCATTCCATCAAAATTTTGAAGGATTTTTCATGAAATTTGCACTAAAAATTGCAGTTTTTTACAAATTTCGAATTTTGCACCTCCTAGCCTGAACCCCGAAATCATTTTTCAAGGGCTTAACTTACTCAAAACAAGTCAAAATTTCACCAGTTGGTAGATCCGACAGTAATCTTCAAAAGGGTATTCTTAGTTTTTTGAGATTTTGACTTTCCAAACTTTCGGGTATCTCGTGATTTCGGGATTTCGGGATCCGGGAGCATCAAAGCAGAAGTAGTAGTGTTTCGGGTTTCGGGGGATGCATTGCATGGCCCTACCCCCAGCAGTAGTGATTTCGGGATTTCGGGATCCGAAAGCATCAAAGCAGCAATCGGGTTTTGAGGGGTGTCGGACATGTTCCAAGTTCCGACACATAGCAATTCAGGTTTTGTGAGTTGCATCGCATGACCTGAGTTCCGACTGTGCTTTTCGGGAATCCGCAGCTGCACAACATGACATGAGTTCCGAACTGAAGCTTGCATTCCTCCGGGTCTTTCAAATTTTATATCTCGATTTCGATATTGTCAAGTTTGGTGTGTAACTTGGCAACATCCAACCTTTTAGAGGCATTTTCAAAAAATGCATCTGGAGACTCCACCTGATCAGCAACCCATTTCTCTGAGTTACAGACCTGTTCCCATCCATTTCCACCCATCTTTCTTTCCATCTCTTTCATTCTTTTCCATTCCATGAGGTTGTGCAACCATGACTTCATTTCCATCATGGAATCCACATCAACAGTAGCAATATATCACACCTCCAACATGTTTTACAAATCCTCCAAATCAACATTTTGGTCAAATTCAGGATCAACATGCATACCCATATGAGCAGCAATGCCAAAATCAGTTTGGTTATGAAGCATGTCCAAGACGCAAGGGTACGCATGCAATGAAGACAACGAAGAAGAAAATGCAGATCTGCTAGAGAAAATCCAAAAGATGGAGGTGAACATGGTGCAATCTAGGGCTCAGGCACAAATGAAAGCATTTGGAATTGGTTGTAGAGCACCTTGTCCATGGGTGGGACCTTTTCCAAGGCATTACAGCTCTCAAGAGAAGTTAGACTTCATGATTGCAACACTTCCATTACTTACAAGGTGGATTGAAGGAATAGAGGTGTATGAGAGAAGTATTCTGCAACCTTGTCAATGGGTAAGCACACCACCTCATACTCTTTCTTTTCCTCCTTCTCAATCTATATCATTTCAGCAGTGTCAAGTTTTAAACTCACCATCTGCTGCCCTAAATGTTGAATCCATCCCTCCACCCCCTAGTCTTCCATCCCATCTCAGTTTTTCTGCCCTCTTCTCTTCCAAATCCAAACCCCCTCCACAAGAGCTAAATGAAGTACCTTCCACTCCAAAGAAACAAGAGGTTTCACCGCCTCCACCACCACACAAAATTGTCAAATCAGTTGAGTTTCAACCTATCCCTCCTATTGCATTCCCTAATCCATGTTGGGAGAATGAAAATCAGAATGCCAGCCAAGGAAAACCACAACAAAAAGAGAGTGCCAACAGAGAGGAAGAAATTCAAAGTCTAAAGAGTTGGGCTCTTAGATTTGGGATGACAAAGATCCCCTTGATGGTTAGGCCTACAGAAGAGGTTGGGGTTGGAGAACAAACGGTGGTTAAAACTGATTTTGTGGCAGCAGAAGAAGAGCAAAAGGAAGAAAGCTCCGAAGAAGATCTTGCAGCCCCAACTTGTCCTCTAGAGCAGCAGATTGAAGAGTTTGACTTAAGAAACTTCATGCTAGAAGAGGAGCTCATTCAAGAGCAAGATTGTCTTCGAGTAATTGGAGGAAGAAGAAGCTGCTCCAAAGGAAAAAGAAGAGGAGCACATCCTAGTTGTGGAGGAGAAAAGTGCAGATCCAAGGGCTTTGAGCACAAATCAGGCTATGGGAGAACCTTCAGTTCTTCTTTCCATTTCATCTCTCTCGAGTTCTAGTGCTGAAGAAGAGTTTTATCTCTCGAACTCAATATTGGAGAGTGAAGGAAACCATGGTGGTCAAGTTGTAGATCTAGAGGACACCATGGAGGAAGTTGAATACGAACAGCGGGACAGCAATGAGGCAGTTTACCTGTCAGATTTGGAGGACTGTTTTGATGGAGAAGAGCCGGTTGAATTTTCACCAATCTCTTTTTCATCATCCCCATTCCAAACACTAGAGTCTGCTGTCATGAAGGAGAGCATTCATTTACAGCAGCCTGCATCTTATAGCAGCTCTTTGGAACCAAGATTGGAAGATTTTAATCTTTCACAATCAGTTCTTCATTGGAGGAAGAGAAAGGGACAGAAGGAATTTCACCATTTCTTCCATGCCATCCATCTCAAAGAGGTCTACAAGAGAACTCCATTCCTGGAGTTAAAAATCAGGGCAATGGGCATACTCAAACGGATCATGACCGTGCCCAATCAGATACTTGGCTTCATTGGAGCCAAGGGAGAAGCCAAAACCAGTCATGCTCGCTTCTGAGCATGAGGGTGAGATACAAAGTACCAAGGATCAGCTGCCATACCTCTCCAATCCAAATGCAGAGCAACTAAAAGAGGTATTGAATTTGCCTTCAGCTGATACCTTGATGATCTGGGTGGAAGACCAGCTTCTTGTTGATGTTCCCATTCATCCAACCAGCCATGATCCAATGCCAAATCGATTGCATGGTTGCCAATTTTGAAGAAAGGAAGCTATTTTGCACAACCAATTGCAGGGGTTTAGCTCACCTTTGCTTCTAGTTAGAGTAGAGTAGGTAGGTTTTATTTCAGTAGAAGAAGTGCTTGTGCACACTCTGCATGTTCCATTTGGGGACATGTATGATTTTCAATTTTGTACATAGTTTTTGGTGTTGCTGGTTTTTTGCTCTTGCATGGTTCGTTTCAGTGGCATTTTGCTGAGAACAACTCCTGTCCGGTACGTGATTCAAGTCGGCTCAGAGGGAAGTTCTCAAAGTTCAGATCAGTTTTCAGGGTTGCTTATGACTCCATGCCCAATGGATTGCTAAAAGGCCACTGATCTTCTACCTAGCAGGTAGGTAACCCTGTTGAGTCACCAAATTGTTGTATATTTTTTCCTCCCGGCAGACGCACCAAACGCGGGTTTAGGAGTCGGGCAGAGGAAACGGAAAAACATTCAGGTTTACATGGCACGAGAACATGTTGCAGGGGTCACAAAACCCGACGCATAGGGCAAATCGCGGGGGAGAAGAGCATGGCGCGGGATTAAGCAGCGGAAAAACATGGCAGAGAGGCAGCGAAGGAAAATATGTATGCGGGCCTCCGAATCCCGACGCTGGAACATGTCGCGAAGGTCAAAAAAACTGACGCGAATGCAAATGCGGGTTTACAAGTCAGGCGAACAGCAAAGGAAAACATGTCGGGGTTTCTTCCAAACCCTACAGAGGAGAAATGTGTCGGGGGGTCTCCAAAACCCGACGCACCTAGAAAATCGGGTTTTCAGGTCGGAAACGCATGATGAAAGAGCATGTCGGGAGCCCACCAAAACCCGACACCAAAGGACATGCCGGAAGGGTTAAAAAATCTAACGCACAAGGAAATCGGGTTTCCGAGGCGGGAAAACAAGTCGGGTTCGCATGGTCAAAAAGCATGTCGGGAGCTCTAAAGAACCCGACACAAGAAAATATGTTTTCGGGTCGCCAAAACCCGACACAAAAGCAAATCGGGAAAACACGTTGGAAGAGCATGAAAAGGAAGCATGTCGAGCCAGTTTCCAAGCCCGATGCAAATGCACGAGGGAGTTCCGAACCCGACAGGCGTTGGGGATCTCATCTGCCACCATGGTTGTTGAAGAATTGAATGCAGTTTTGGAGCTGGTTGGGAAAAGGGGGGGGGGGGCGAATTCTTCTCCTCTCTCATCTTTTCTTCCTATATAATGTAAGGAGGGGATGTTTTTTAAAGGTTGAACATTTTTGTTTTGTGCCTCCTCCCTTCTTCTCCCTGGCAGGTGGATTTGTGGAGCTTTCAAACCTCCCATATAGACTGTAACACCATTTTTTGCCTTTTGGCCATTGCAATGTATTGAATCGATCCTTGAGCAATATATATGTGTCTGTGGTTGCTTCTAAACCCTCTTACATATTTATTACTGTCATTTTTTATCTTTCATTGCATTTTTTGCTATCTGTGCATGGTGTTGAGTTACATCTGTATGGTCTGTGTTTAATTTTGCAAAACATATGTTCTTCATTCCTCGGTGCATCACCTCCGTAGCTTAGGCTTATTTTTATGCATTTCTCTCTCCCTGTCTCCTTGGTAGTTAGATTAGGTTTTTGGGGTAAACCTCTGCATTTTATTGGTGCATCTGAACAGAGGAATAGGAGCCGGCCTTCATCCGGAGAGCTTTTCCGATTTCGCAAGGTCCCACACTTGGGAAAAGCTCCATGTTGTGCAATCGCACTGGGAGTCTCAAACGATCGCGTTGCGGAGTCCCAGGGGTGCTGTGATTCGACACCAACAGCATTATAGATACAATGTTGACATCATACAATGTGGAAGTCATAACATGAATGTGACTGAAAAAATTGTTCAATATAATTATGGGTGAAGTCATAAGTTATACCTGAATGTAAATTAAAGACTCCATTAAAAACACACATGGCTAATAGAAACATAATACTTGCTATTTAATTTGAAGCGTAACCATATCAATTAAATCGACCTCTACGGATCAAACAAACCCCATGAAAATTATTAATCGAAGTATCGAACTTTCTTTGCCGTGGGAGCGCAAAATACAACAAATTGAACACTGAATTTTCCGCCAGGTTTTACCCCACATTTGCGTCTCTGCGTTTTCATGTTACTTAAATTTTGGTATTTTAACTTGGATCGAACGGTCAGCGCTACATGATAAGACGGTTGCACCGACATCACCTTCGAATAAGGCACGCGATGAGATAAGAATGGCCAATATACATTCGTCTGTTGCGTTCGTAAAGCAATTGCAATTTGTGGAGCATTAACGGAATTGTGTTTGGTAGAGATATTTTTTTATTTTCCAATCAAACAAACTAGCGGACAATTTTATGTCTGTCAGTTTTCCTGCCTTAGAAGCCTTGGATTTCTATATGTTATCAGAAAATCCAAAAGATGGAAATCCCAAAAAAAAACAGAGGAAGACAACTTGATGAATAGCTTAGCTTAATTCAATGCAGGCATGGAAGATTGGATTGGCTAGCTGCTGTAGTGACGGCTTGCATCCTTTGCATAGCATCTTCTTGGTGTTCCCACAGGAAATCAAATCCACAGACAGCCCTTGTTGAAGTCACAAGTAATCCTTCCCTGAATCTCAACCGAATGGCAAACGTGCGGAGGGACCATTACAGTTATGGTCATGACTATCCTCTCAAGGCCTTCAATTGGAGAGACCACCCATCCCTGATTGCAGAGATAGTTGAGCATGGGTGGATCACTTTTGGGTTTACAAAAACACTGTTGTATATATTCCCCCCCCCCCGCGACAGCGGGAAGAACAGGACGGCGCGGAAGGAGTCGGGAAAAACAGGGCGATGGAGAAAATATGTTGCGGGGGATGGAGAACCCGACACCAGGGCAAGTCGCAGAACCAAGCGGGTTTCCAGATCGGAAAAACACGCCCAGGAAACATGTCGCAAAGGCCAAAAAACCCGACGCGAATGCAAACGCGGGTTTAGTTGTCAAAAAAAAAAAATAGTCGGGCGAACAGCAAAGAGAAGCATGTCGGGAGTTCTAAAAGGCCCGACACAAGGAAATATGTTTTCGGGTCGCCAAAACCCGAAAAACAAGGAAATCGGGTTTTCGGGTCGGAAACGCATGACGAAGGAGCATGTCAAGAGCCCACCAAAACCCGACACCAAGGAGCATGTCGCAAGGGTTCCAAATCCCGACGCAAGGTAAATCGGGTTTCGGGGGCAGAACAACATGGCGCATCAAATACATGTCGGGGGGTCTTCAAAACCCGACAGCAAGGGATTTCGGGTTTCTGGATCGGGTAAACACGTCAGAAGAGCACGAAAAAAAAGCATGTTGAGCCAGTTTCCAAGCCCGATGCGAATGTACGAGGGAGTTCCAAACCCGACAGGCATTGGGGATCTCATCTGCCACCATGGTTGTTGAGGAATTGAATGCAGTTTTGGAGGTGGTTGGGGCAGATCCGAATCATTCTCTTCTCTCTCTCTTTTTCCTAATATAAAATGTAAGGAGGGGGCTGTTTAAAAAAGGTTGGACATTTTGTTTTGTGCCTCCTCCCTTCTTCTCCCTGGCAGGTGGATTTGTGGAGCAAAAGACCTTCCCATTTGAGTTTGTAATGCAACCTTGCCTCTTGGCATTTTTGCAGTGATGTATCCCCTTTTGGAGCAAATGTAAAAATGCATTTTGTGGATGATTCTCAACCCTCCATGTATTCTTTTGCCTCCTTACGATCTTTACTGTGAACATGGCTGTCTGTGCATAATATCTTGCATTGCAATTTTTATGGTTTGTGTTTATTGGCAAAACATATGTTCTTCATTCCTCGGTGCATCACCTCCTTAGCTTAGGTTTATTTTCCATGCATTTCTTTCTCCCTGTCTCCTTGGTAGTTAGATTAGGTTTTTTGGGGTAAACCTCTGCGTTTTATTGGTGCATCTGAACAGAGGAATAGGAGCCGGCCTTCATCCGGAGAGCTTTTCCGATTTTGCGAGGTCCCACACTTGGGAAAAGCTCCATGTTGTGCAATCACACTGGGAGTCTCAAACGATCGCGTCGCGGAGTCCCAAGGGTGCTGTGATTCGACACCAACAGTTTTGGCACGCCCGGTGGGACCAAGAGGTCATTCCAGCAAAATTTGAAGGAGTTTTCATTTTGCACTAAAATTTGCAAGTTTTTACAAATTTCGGATTTTGCACCTCCTAGCCTGAACTCCGAAATCAATTTTCAAGGGTTTAACTTGCTCAAAACGAGTCAAAATTTCACCAGTTGGTAGATCCGACTGTAATCTTCAAAAGGGTATTTTTTAGTTTTTTGATATTTTGATTTCCAAATTTCAGGTTTTTAGTGATTTCGGGATTTCGGGACCCGAGAGCATCAAAGCAGGCACAGTAGTCATTTCGGGTTTTGGGAGATGCATTGCATGGTCCTAATCCCGACAGCAAAGAGAATCGGGTTTTGAGAGATGTCGGACAGGTTCCAAGTTCCGACACATAGCAATTCGGGTTTTGTGAGTTGCATCGCGTGACCTGAGTTCCGACTGTGCTTTTCGGAAATCTGCAGCTGCACAGCAGGGTCTAAATTCCGAATTGAAGTCTGTCTCCTCTGGGTCCTTCAAGGTTTTAAACTCCATTTTTAATATTGTCAAGTTTGGTGTGTAACTCGGCAAAATCCAGCCTTTTAGAGGCTTGTTCTCCAACACATCTGGCGACTCCGAAGGGATTGAATTCAGCGGTGTAGCAGCACAAGTTGCCCATGCACATGAGAAGGATTCGGACAAGGTCTTATACTCGAGAAGAAGGGTTATTCGTCCATCTACAACTTTCACCAGGTTGGGGAAGGAGAGGAAGAAGAGCACAAAGATCGCCATCTCCACCTAACAGAACTTTATCTACACCTCCACCTGGTAGGCCTTTTCTTGCATCAACCAGGGTTCTTAGGCCAATCATAATGGCGCATCTACCACCGAATCCCTTTGTAAATTTCACGGGCAGTAGTCCCACTTGCCCTAAATGCTTAGAATCAAATTCCAGTTGCAGCACTAAAGAATATCCCCTACTTCACGGGTGAGAATCATACTACTCCTATTGATCACATCCAGGATATTGCTAATGTATGTGCAATCCATGAAATAAATCAAATGGATGTTGCAGTCAAGCTGTTAGCTTCATCTTTCAAAGGCAAGGCCTTACAATGGTTTAGGAGCCTAACAGCAGGGTCTATTACAAATTGGAACCAACTTTGTTCAGCTCTTTGCAGCCAGTTTGGGGAAAGGGCAGATAATTTGTCTTTGTTGGAACAGCTGACAACAATTAAAAGGGCTCCTAACGAGCAAATGGTAGATTTCAACTTCAGGTTCCAACGGACATGGGACAGAATTCCAATAGCTGTTAGGCCAACAGCCGAAGGAGCATTCCTTTATTTTTTAAAGGCTATAAATTTAGACATAGCCATGATGATCCAATCAATGGGAGGGACAACGCTGCCAGGAGCCTATGACACAGCGATCAGAGCAGAGAACTGTTTGATCCAAGCTGGTAAGCTCGCACCAAGGCCGCCAATGCCTCTCTATCTAGATATGGGAAATCCTACAACCAGTCAAGCACCAGAGTTGAATCCCATTCCAACTCCTAGAAATCAAAGCAATAATGAGGCGTCCACTTCTTCAAATACTTCAAAGGAATTGCAAGAGGTCATGAAACAATTGCAGAACCTTGGAAATGAGCTTGTGACTATCAAAAGACAGCAAGCTCAAAGTGCTAGACCGTATCAACCTCAAGCACAGTACCAGGCTAGGCCCTCATACCAACAGAATAGGCCACCACCTCCTCAGGTTGTGAATCAAAACCAGAAGCCAAGGACAACCTCAGGCTGCCAGGCCATTTCGACCGTATGATCCAAATGCAACGACATCCTCAAGAGCCTTGGTTCCAACACAAAATAACATGGCACAGGAGTACAACTGGTGTTACCCTTGCAATCTACCTCACGATCAGTCAGCATGTTTCAATGGTGCACTGAATCAGGCCTTGATGGTGCAAACCATTGGTGTGCCTCAAGAACCAAGCCAAGAAGGGAATCAGCAGCAAGAAACACAACAAGAGAGACCTCCAACAGAGACCACATTGGCCAATTGGCAAACGGAAGACTTCTGTGGAGTTAACCAACAACCTTTTCAAGGCATGGCTACCAAAACACGGTCATTGAAGAGAATCATGGAAGAGGGACAACCGTGTAATCCAGTTGTTTCTCAGACCACTCCTACACAACAAGGGGTCGGTAGACCAAACGCAGCTCCAAATGTGCAAAATCAGCCTAAGGTGCCTGTTGTAGCAACACACGTACCTGTTCAAGCTCCAGAAAAGGCTGCACCAAGTGAGGGGCAGCAAAGGGACAGTTCATCCCCCTTCAACATCATCGATCAAATGAAGAAGACACATGTGAACATTTCCATGTGGGAATCACTTGCGATCCCAGGGCAACGAGATTTATTGCAAGCTGCCATGGCTAATTGGTCTGCCACAAATGTATCAAATCAGGGACATGAGAAAGTTCTCACTAATGCAGTGCAACAGGATGGGTGCCAGACAAGCAAAAATTTGAAGCCTCCACCGTTCTATGTGTCATTGGTTGTTGGAAACCATTTGGTACACAACTGCATGATAGATTCAGGGGCAAGTAGTTCAGTGATGCCGAAGCAAATAGCGGATCAACTGGGTTTGAAGTATGAGCCAGTGCTGAAAGGAGTAGTGCAGCTGGATGGAACGGCAGTAGGAACTGTTGGAGTCATCAAGGGGTTAAGCCTAACGCTACATGCCTGTCCTAATGTTACAGTTTTGCAAGATGTGTCTGTGATTGACCTCCCGCCACTCTTTGCGTTGTGTCTATCAAGAGACTTCACTGCAAAAATCGGTGGATATTTATCTGCAGATTGGTCACACATGATTTTTAGGACAAGGTATGGAGCCAAAGCAACAATCAGGTCAGAACCAATTGCCAATTTCCATATTGAGCCTCATGTACCAAATCCTATCAATGCAAATTGCTCAGTTTTTGATCAGGAGGAGTGTCCAAATGATCTAGAAACAGGTACTAAGGTCGAGGGAATTCCTGATTTAACTTTGGATGAATGGGCGAACAAGAGTCATGAATTTGACCCATACAAGGAAATTGAAGAATCTGAATTGGGCGTGTATTGTATACACGAAGAAAATTCACCCATTCCCAACATCATTCAGCCTGAACAAAAGGATGAAAACAAAGTTTGGCAACTATTTTTCGACGGTTCAAGAAGCAGACAAGGTGCTGGAGGTGGTGCAATGTTGATTTCGCCACAGGACATCAAATATTATTCAGCTTTTCGTTTCCAGTTTTCTTGTTCAAACAACACGGCTGAATACGAGGCATTAATTCATGGACTTCATTGGGCCAGAAAAGGGGCATAAAGAACTTGCAGGTGTTTGGAGATAGCGAGCTAATCGTCAACCAAGTTAGAGGACAACATGCTACAAAGAATGACCTGTTGAAGAGCTACAAGAATAGGGTATGGGACCTCATCGAGGATTTCGAAGCTTTCAACATTATGTCCATACCCAGAAAAAAAATGAAGCCGCAGATAGGCTCGCAGCAATTGGCGCAACGTTTGATGTGGTTGAAAACATCAGAAGGGGAAAAACACAGCCACATATCCATGTGATTGTGAGGCCAGCAGTTCCAGATAATAACACAAGCTGGCAGGTGTTTGAGAACGATCAACAGATCGTCAATTTCTTGCAAGAAGAGGCTGAATTCTCAGCTAGGAATCAGGACAGACTAGAGCAGCAGTATGGAGATCAAGTAGTGCAGCTGCGAACAAACAAGCTTCCTAAAGGTTTAGTAACATTGGAGTCTATCTTCAACCCTAACGACCAGTTTCGTAAGGAAAAGGCGAATATACAGGTCAAGAGAGAAGATTCAGAGCCAATCCTGGTTGGGGAAAGCAAAACACTTCAAATTGGTAAAGTGGCCACTGAGCAGGAGAAATCAGATTTCATACAGCTTTGCCAAGAATTTCCAGATGTCTTCGCTTGGAGCTATGAAGACTTGAGAGGATTCGATCCGAAGCTGGCACAACATACCATAGAATTGGATCCAGATGCTAAGCCCATCAGGCAGAAGCAAAGACCTGTCAACCCTCACATTGAGCCTCTAATGAAGAAAGAGTTAAACAAGCTAATAGAGGCGAGCATTATATTCCCGATCAAGCATTCAAGCTGGGTTGCAAACTTGGTTCCGGTCAGGAAGAAGAGCGGAGAAATCAGGTTGTGTGTAGACTTCCGAGACCTCAATAGGGCCTCTCTCAAAGACCATTACCCACTTCCTTCAATGGAACAAATATTGCAAGTAGTATCCGGTTCAGAGAGATTCTCTCTCCTAGATGGCTACTCAGGTTATAATCAGGTGATGGTGAAAGAAGATGACCAATTCAAGATGGCTTTCACCACCAAATGGGGGACCTATGCCTACAAGAAAATGCCATTTGGGCTATCAAATGCTGGAGCCACCTTCCAAAGGGCAATGGATATGGCGTTTAGGGGGTTGATCAATAAAATAGTTCTGATATATCTTGACGACATCACTGTATTCTCAAAAAATGCAGTGGATCACCTCTGCCATTTGAGGCAGGTTTTCCAGAGATGTAGAAAGTTTGGGGTATCTTTGAATCCCAAAAAATGCATATTCTTGGCTCACGAGGGAAAACTTCTAGGCCATATTGTTTCAAAGGAAGGGTTGACGATTGACCCAGAGAGAGTCGAAGCAATTCGAGCATTGCCATTGCCAAGTCATAAGAAGGCTCTTCAAAGCTTCTTAGGAAGGATCAATTTCGTCCGCAGGTTTGTTCCAAACTTTGCAGCTCTTGTAAAGCCAATAACGCTGATGTTAAAGAAGAGCATGGCATTTAAGTGGACAGCGGAAGGCAAGGCAAGTTTTGAGGCAATAAAAGAGGCTATATCTCAAGCTCCGACTCTTGTCAATCCAGACTTCTCCAAAGATTTCATGTTATATGCCTTCGGTGGTGGAGACACAATTTCTGCAATCCTGGTACAGCAAAACAAAGAGGGATTAGAGCAACCAGTTGCTTTCTTCAGTCAAGGCTTGGAGGAGTACGAAACTAGGTACTCTTTCATTGAAAAGCATGTTCTTGCAGTGATCAGGAGCTTAAAGAAATTCAAGCACCTAGTCTCAAACAACAAGATACACTTGTTGGTCTCTCATGCGGGAGTTAAGGACTTCCTTCTGAACAGAGATCTGAATGAGAAGCGTGCAGGATGGATAACCCGTGTCATGGAATATGACATCGAGATCAAGGTCACTAAGCTAGTACGTGGAAAAGGACTATGTGAGCAGCTAGCCTTGAGTCAACAAGTTGAAGCAGGTGATGAAAAGGAGACTGTCTTGGTACTACAGGATGGTCAAGAACAGGAAAATGAGGATGTGCCCACTCCTTGTTGGACTCAGAGTATGATACACTTCCTACAGACAGGACTATGCCCTCCAAAAATGAGCAAAGCAAAAAGGAGATACTTCAGATTACAAGCTATTCCATATATGCTTGTTGATGGTGTTCTGTTCAAGAAGGACATCAATGGAGTTTTATTGAGGTGCATTGGGACAGGTCAAATTGAGAGGGTGTTACGAGATTTTCACGATGGAGATTCTGGAGGACATTTTGCCCCACGAGTAACGGCTCTCAAGATAATGAAGGCAGGGTATTATTGGCCCACAGTGTTCAGTGACTGTTATACATGGATAAGAAAGTGTAAGAGATGTGCACTCTTCACAGGCAAAGAAAGACTAGCAGCACTTCCATTGCACCCGATTTTGGTTGACCAACCATTTATGCAATGGGGATTGGACTTCATTGGGGTCATAAATCCAAACTCAAGCCAAGGCCACAAGTGGATTCTCACGGCAACAGACTACTTCACCAAGTGGACTGAAGCAGTAGCGCTTAAAGAGGCAAACGAGTCCAGTATACTAGAGTTTTATGAAGGAATAGTGACCAGGTTCGGTGTGCCAGCCACTATCATATCAGACAACGCATTGGCATTCGTAGGTTCCAAGATCACAGAATGGGCTGTCAAAAATGGAATCTACTTGAGCACCTCTTCCAATTATTACCCACAGGGTAATGGGCAGGCAGAGTCCACGAACAAAAACTTGCTAAGAATCATCAGGAGGACTCTAGATGAAAATCAAAGAACATGGCATACCAAGCTAAAATCAGCATTATGGGCTGATAGAATAACACCAAAAAGGTCTACAGGGAATTCTCCCTACAAGCTGGTCTATGGGAAGGAGGCAGTATTGCCCATATCATTAGAACTGCCTGCATTGGAGTTCATGAGGCAGTTGGAGTTAGCTGAGTTCGAACCAATGGAGGCCAGGTATGCGGAGTTGATGGAATTGGAAGAAATAAGAGAACGTGCAGTTCAGACAATTGAGAAAGATCAGGCCTTGGTGAAAAGATGGTTTGATAAGAAAGCAAGAGCAAGGACCTTCCAGGAGGGGGACCTAGTTCTGAAATGGGATGCAGATCGGGCAAAACCAGGAAGGCATTCCAAGTTTGATGCCATTTGGAGTGGCCCCTACATGGTCACGGGATGTAAGAATAGCAATGCCTTCCAATTGTCTACATTGGATGGAGAAGAACTCCCGATTCCGGTTAACGGAATCTATCTTAAACATTGCTACTGAAAAGAAAAGGTTTACCCTTGTAAATATTAGCCTAGATTTCAATTCCTCTAAGTGCGTATGCACATTGTCTTGTTGTAGTTAGGTTTCAGTTTCCCTAAGTGCTTTGGCACAGGTTTCGTTGCTCCTGGGTTGGTTTTCTACAGTGCAGCGTGTTCTCAGGCTTAGGAGTTCAAATATCAGATTAGTTCGGGTTATTGCTTATGACTCCATGCCCAATAGATTGCTGAAAGGCCACTGATCTTCTACCTAGCAGGCAGGTAATCCCGTTGAGTCGCCAAATTGTTGTATATATTCCCTCCCCCCGCGACAGCGGGAAGAACAGGACAAGTCGCGGAAGGAGTCGGGAACGGAACAGCAAAAAAGGACGGGTGCCGGAGGCGCAAAAACCCGGGTCGCGGGTTTTAGAGGCGAAAAAACATGACGGAAATGTCGCGAGACGCAACAGCGAGCGTGAAGCATGTCGGGAGTCAAACGCGGGTTTAAAAAAATAGTCGGGGTTTCAAAGAGAAGCATGTCGGGTTTTCGGGCCGGAAAATCAAGGAAAAAGACATGTCGGGGGGGCAGAAAAACCCGACAAACAAGGAAATATGGGTATGCGGGTCGGAAACGCCGACGAAAGGAAGTCGGGTTTGCACGTCAAAACCCGACACCAAGGAGCATGTCGCAAGGGTTCCAAATCCCGACGCAAGGCAAATCGGGTTTCGGGGGCGGAACAACATGGCGCATCAAATACATGTCGGGGGGTCTTCAAAACCCGACAGCAAGGGAATTCGGGTTTCTGGATCGGGTAAACACGTCGGAAGAGCACGGATCAGAGGCATGTCGAGCCAGTCCTCTGTAGCCCGATGCAAATGCACGAGGGAGTTCCGAACCCGACAGGCGTTGGGGATCTCATCTACCACCATGGTTGTTGAGGAATTGAATGCAGTTTTGGAGGTGGTTGGGGCAGTTCGAATTCCTTCTCTTCTCCCTCTCTCTTTTCTCCATATAAAATGTAAGGAGGGGGCTGTTTTTAAGGGTTGGACATTTCTGCTTTGCACCCTCCCTTCTCTCCTGTTCACAAGAAGATTTGTGGAGTTCCAAAACCTCCCATATGGACTGTAATGCTGTTTTTTGCCTCTTGGTCATTGCAATGTATTGAATCGGTCCTTTGAGCAATATATATATATGTCTGTGATTAAATCTAAATCCTCTCATGTATTCATTGTTGTCATTTTGATCTCTCTTTGCATTTTGGCTGCCTGTGCATGGTGTGATATTGCATCTATATGGTCTGTGTTTATTCTTGCAAAGCTTATGTTCTTCATTCCTCGGTGCATCACCTCCTTAGCTTAGGTTTATTTTTATGCATTTTCTCTCTCCCTGTCCCCTTGGTAGCTAGATTAGATTTTGTAAACCCTCTGCATATTATTGGTGCATCTGAACAGAGGAATAGGAGCCGGCCTTCATCCGGAGAGCTTTTCCGATTTCGCAAGGTCCCACACTTGGGAAAAGCTCCATGTTGTGCAATCGCACTGGGAGTCTCAAACGATCGCGTTGCGGAGTCCCAGGGGTGCTGTGATTCGACACCAAGCATCCAAATTGAAGGAAGAAGGCAGTCCAAAAAGAAAACAGTCGATTCAAATAACTCTGAAGCAAAATTGAAGCAAAATACAACCTACAGGAAGTTTCTTTAATTCATAGAGGAACAACTGGGACTGTAAAACAATATTTATTCGGTTGCTTCCAAAAATACGGTTCGAACCGGATTTCATACAAATCCGGCCGAACCTGGTAACTATGATAATAACACCTATAATTAACTTCACCTCTACATGATGACAAAAAAAATTGGCTTACCTACTATCCCTTTAAACCATGTCCAAATCCCTGGATAAACCATGCTGATCAGATGACATAGTTCAGTTATACGAAGATCCTCTATTCAACCATGCTCAGACTACAAGGTTGCGCTATGTGAAGATCCTCTTTTCAATCTCTCACACTCTTGGTCACAATGTGAAGATCCTCTTTTCAATCTCTCACACTCTTGGTCACAATCAGATCCCCTCACTATATCCTTTGTGAACGTTAATATCTAAATTAAATTAAATTAAATTAAATATTCAAACCCTGCCCTCCTGGACCGATGATAATCAACACCGTGTCCATCCTTGTCCCTTTTTTCTATGCTTACAGCTGTTTTTACTCGCTGCCATTAACATCTTCATCCTTCATTCCTTCAGGATCTCCCAAAGTTTCTTCAAATAATCATATTCATCAAAAAGCCATTCTCGCAACACAACAAAAACCACTCTTACAAGTATTTTTCGACTTTATCCACAGAAAACAAAAATCGATCCAAAAAAACCGAGGGTTTGAGGATTTTTGTGTAGAGAACAAGATTTTTAAGCGCAAATGATCTTTTTAAAAAGAAATAAAGACCCTCTTCATCAATAACAACAATTTCTATACTATGCTGCATAACCCTAATATAATTTTAAAAACCTTCGATTTAAAAAGAAACCAAACAAATTTCTGGTGACTGCTAAAACAAAACCAACGATACATTTTTCGGTTAAATAACAGATTTCACCAGCAGAAGGAATTCGATTACCAGAATCATATAAATTATGAATGACAACAACCCCGTATCCTTGCTCATGTTCTGTCTTTGGAATTCTCTCTTGGCTTGAAGGTTTTGCAAAATCGACTCATGAGTTGCATCCATTTTTCTCTTCCTCAGAATTGAAATACTAATCTGCTTGGAAGATCCCGATCCTGGACTATTTCGTGAGGTGTATTTAAGTTAACCATGGGCGGTGGGAGAGAACCGAAGTTAGGGCTACAGAGATACACATATTTATTATGATATCCATTTAAAAGTCACGTAGATGCAGATTTCAATTGATCAGGCTTTGTCACATAAGCGCAGATTGCAATTGATCAGGAAAACATTTAAAAGATTTTGATACGAATCGTAAAAATATTTCTTGCGCAGCTTTTCCGGTGCATGGAGGTTGTTTTCCAGGTGCTTGTTTCTCATGACAACTTCTCCATGTGTATTTTGGGAATGCATTGCCACAATATTAACTATTAGGTAAAAGTTGTGAATGATTATAAATAAAATATATTGTAATCATAACAGGGAAGACATTGAATGGGTTATGGTTTAATGGTATAAAATGTGTTGTTCAGTCATCTGTCACGGTTTTACTATCAAGAAAATACCAATAAATTAAAATTATTGATCTAGAAATGTCCAAGTTAAATATGGATGTATACAAATCATTCATTTCTCAATATTAGATTTTTCTCTAGTGTTAGATGTTCTTCTAATTAGAAGATGGCTGGTATGGCCCATTCCATAATGTCGGCCGTGCCTCGTCCTTTCATAAATTTCTTTTCATAATGGGATTATCACATTTGCTTTATATCTTTGTTTGTTAATGTGGCATGTTCATAGATTTTTTATGGAAGTTTTAGTTTTCTGTACAGAAACGAGAGAAGGATTTGTGAACCTCCATGAAGATGTTGAACAGTGTCAGAAAATACCAATAAATAAGAATTTGGTCGAATAAGAATTTGGTTGAATAGAAACCCTTCAGTCCTTTGCAATTAAGCTTGCAATTTTGGATTAAAAAATAAAAAATAAGGAATGACGCTGAAGCAAGTAAATTTGCGAAATGGAAACCCCTCAAAGCTTGGCAGCTAACTTAGCGGTCCCATGGGGCTGCCGCTCCTAAAATTATTCAGTCGGTGCTGCATAGATATTTCATGGATATTTTAACATATATTATGATCCCATGGGCTTTTTAATTTTTTTGAATATTCGCTGTTGAGTTACCTCTCCTTCCAAAAAAACTCCCTTCAAAATTATTCCCACCAATGAATTTTTAATGACATAGAAATTGTCATTTGGCAAAAAAAAAAAATCAAGCATGTGGAGGAAGGCTTGGATTTTGCAAGGCGTTTAGACGTTTTTAGTCATTTTAGATGTCAAAATACAACTTTTAAAATGTGACCTTAATGATTGATATGCAAAAATATAATTTAAACATCAAATACAAATATAACCATCAATATATATGAATATATATTCATATATTCATGAAAAATACAATAGAAATAGAAATATAAATTTTCAAATATAAAGAAAATTAAAAAAATAGAATCTTAATATCTTATTAATGATTATGAAATAGAAACATCTATTAATTTTGATTTTTAATTAGTTTTTTTATTTCTTTTTTTAGTTTTATTTGATTTTTTGTTTAATTTTTTATATTGATTTTGATTTGTAATTATTTTTTTTATTGTTATTTGTTTGATTTTTTACAAACAAAGATTGGAAATTGTAACACCGCGAAAGCAGCGACGCCACGCTCCCGACGACGACGACAATAACGCCGCGCCACAAACATACGACCCGAAAATGCGACTAAATTTTTTTTTGAAGATCGAGATTAAGGGAACCAGTTTTAGAATTGTAACACATTTAAATTGGGTTGCTTAGTTATTGTGTCAAGGGCAGGATGCTAAAAAAAAATAGTCTAGTTAGGTCACAAAGAGCCTTCCTAACGTTCTTCTCGACACTAGCATCGTCGTCAGAGCTCGATGCCATGAGTCGGTGCTTATCCAAGGAGTCAACTAATCCTGGCGCTAAAAACGTTAAGAGCAGGTGTCGGTGAAAAAAAAAAAATTTATTCTCGATGTCACGATCGAAAATTTACGAATGAACATTCAGGAGGGGTGATAAGGCACTCACCATCATCTATTAATTTTTAAATTTAGTATCAAGGATTTAATTTGAAGTTTCAAAACTAAAAAGAATTATATATTTATCAAAATTACATAAAGTAAAATCTATATACTTAAACATAAAATTGAATCTTGAGCAAAAGGGACCAGTATCAAGGTGGGAAAGCATTTAAATTTTAAGTTTGAAAACGTAGTTGAGGTGGGTGGCTTTAATGGCCACCTGCCATAGCAATTTAACTCCTCTCCTTGCGTGCCGAGACAGCCGGGTCGCACTAGACATTCCCTTACTGCAAAAAGGATCTTCAAAATCTTATGCCTCTCCTTCTTAATTTACCTGTCCACCATTTACCTGGCTGCACATTAAAAGAAGTTTATAGATGATACTACAACTGGAGAGAGGCGTGAAGCTGTTTTACTCGGCCCCCAGTCGCGCGAGCAAGAAGGAAGGGAGACGGAAAAGCTACAGGCCAGGGACAGACTGGTGGCTCGCTTAAAACTGCTCCAGACCGCTCGTGAAGCAAAAAGGGAGGTTGGGAACGAAACTACAGGTGAGAAAACAGGCATTTTTTCCTTTTTCTTCTCACCCCTGGCCGCGCATGTTATAAGGAGGTAGAAATTATAGTCATAGGCGCATGGGACAGTCGCTGCAGGAAGGGAAAACCCGGCTGAGCGCTTGGAACGAGCGGGTTGTCCAACTATGTTGTCAACTGTCCAGTATCGAATGCATCCTCAAATTTGGGGTTCACCTTCAAGATATTTTTATCAAAATCGGTGGGGGGGGACAGTGAGAGTGGGTTACTAGAAGACCTGAAGCAATTTATTACCACGATTTTCTATGGAGACCATATTCATTATTCGGTGTAACCCGTGGGAGAGGATCTCACAGAGGTGGATTTGTTTCATATCAAAATATTCATGAAGCCCAATTTGTTTTGCAATCATATAAGCCTTTCTGCGTGTATATTTTTTTTATAGTCTGAATACACAATGGTTAAACAGAGATACATCATCATCTAGTTTATTTTGTATTACAAGTATGTAGGATTTTATGTGTATTCAAGCACAGTCTGTTTTGACTTTGGTATGAGCATTTTAGGACCTTGGAAAGCGCCATAACCCATATACGTCCATAGGTTCCTTTGCATATTTTTTTTAATTAATATTATTTCTTGGCTATAGCTTACAATGATATACTTTGTTAATTTAAAGGGAATATTTAATAGTGTATTGTTATAAATAGGATTTAATACTAGCATATCCATTAGTCTTAATAATACCTAAATATGGATAATATTCAAACTATTAGTACCTTTATTATACATTAAGGAGTGTTGGATATTGAACTTGATAGGTTTAAAGTATTTGCATTAAAATTTATTTCTATCCAATTTTTTATAGACATTGCATGGGATTTCGAAGAGATTCAATTTCATTTTCTTTGTTAGTTTGCAATCGTTTTTACAATAAATTCATGAATGAATAAAAACATAAAGGGGGCTAGAGCTTGAAATGCTTCTTTGGCATCTTAAAAGCCATTTAAAAACTTAAGTCCTTCCATCAACTACACAAGAAGAGATAATGCACTATTTTCCCAATCTTTCCAACACATCACTTTCAAGTATCCAAACAAAATTTTAATATATTTTCTTTTGTAATTTCTTTCCAACATTCCACAAAAGAATTCAACAACATTTCCAATAAATTTTAGAGTAAGAAATACTATCATTTCAATGCAACTTTCCTTCAAAATCTTGTTACAACACTTTCTACTTCATGTGGAAACAAATTTACAATAATGGAAGCTAAAGAAAACAAAGCAATATTACATTTTTCCTCCACTCAAGGTGGGTAATTACATGGTGGTTTTACATTGTCAACAACAAGGTTCCAATGCTCCAAATATCAACAAGGTGGCTCCTCCATAGTGCTTGATTCACAACAAAATAAGGGGAGAGGCAACGCTCTTCTCCCAACCAAAATACCCAATGGAGAAGAGAAGTCATCCTCTCCATTGGCCCCCGAGCCCCAACCACATCACAATGGGAGAGAATCCAACTCATGGCAACTACAAGCTTCCACATAACTAAACATAACATTTCACATTCATTCCATAATCCTTCATAGACAAGATCAACAACACAAGAGAGAAAACAATCACAACAACTAATCACAAGGCTTATCAAGAAAGCCATAAGAGTAAGACATATGGGGAAGCCACTTATGCCTCCCAATGGGAATGGGTGCCACCTAAAAGCCTCCAATGCAAACACAATACCCCTAACAACTCTTATGCCTCCCTCAAGTACCCCTTATCCCTCCATTCACTCTTATGCCTCCCTCAACTCTTATGGCTCCCTCAAAGTAAAACAAGAAGAAATGCAAGCATTTCTCTTACAAGGTGGACACCCAACCCAAGCTCCCTCCTCAAGCACATGATCTCTTATGCCTCCCTCAATTAAGCTCCCCATAGTCTCCTCTCACTCCCAACTTAGGCATTCTACCCATTCCCAACAAGCATTCCAAACAACAACATTCAACACAACAAAAAAATACATTCGTATGACAAAAGAAACATAATGCAACAAAGGGGAAGCTCCTACCTTTCCATGGTAGAGCTTGCTCCAAATATGAAGTCTCAAATCCCTCCAAGGATCAAGCAAGCATCCACAAGCTCCAACAAAGTTCTCACAAGTATCCACAAGCTCCAAAAATTCACAAGCTCCTTCCAAATCCTCTCCTCTCCGAAATACAAAAATACTAAAACATGAAAACTTCCAACCCCCAAAAATAAACAAGAGGCTCAAATAAATAGAGAAAAGAGAGGGAGGGATGATGTGGCTCCAAGTAGGATGCCACCTCCTTTTCCCTCCACTCCACATCATTTGGTCAACATCAAATTCCAATGCACCATTAATAAGTGGTTGAAAGAAAGGCAAGCATCTTACACACTCCAACTAAGCTCACTCCCCCCCAAAGGACAAAATTAAATTTTGAAAGGAAGTGCAATTAATATTTTTACCCTGTTATCCCCCCAAAACACCTAAAAGACCCTAAATTTGGTTTTCCAACCCATAGGTAGGGTTGGCATGGGGTTTTAAGAGGTGTGGGACAAGTTTGACTTGTCCCACAAGCTTTGAAATTTGGCCTCAAAGGCCAAATTCGAGTTTCCCATGTGGGGTAGAGTGTGCTACACTCAAACTCAAACACACATCAATCCACACAAAATCCAAAGTAAATCAAGGTTAATAAATGAACTCTCTTAGGTCACATCTTTTAATTAGTCTAGGACAATTTTCAATTTAACTAATTAACCCACTACAACCCATGGCTAACAAAGGGGTAAACTCCAATCCAAGAAATATGAATAATAACATTTTCACTTACTAAGAGCAACACATACTAACATAGTAAAAAGGGAAAAATTAAACAAAACAACACATGATCCCTAAGTCACAATTTTCCCTTTACCAGATAATTCTAACACACACACAATTACTTGTTTCCATGGTGACCTTAGCTAGATTCTTCTCAAATTCCGATGTGGTTGGTCTCCACTCCCCAATTTTGTTGTGAATATAATATACCTGCAGAACAGAAAATACCTCCTTCGGCCTGTTGGCCGCATTAAAACATTCATGCCAAATATACAATATAATCTAAAATAATCAACACCTAATTTACTATCATCTATGCAAGTACGATATCACTTAACACTTTCTAGCACATTCTTATTCCACATTTCATTTATATCAAAACGATCATCACATTAGTCAAATTATCAAGTTCTACTCAGTATGATTAAATATATCCCATGTCAGAATTAAGATAAATATCCCTGTCAAAAGTATACAAATATCATCATCAAATGTCCACCAGTAAACCATATGCATCATATAAAGATCAAATCAATAACAGTCCCATGTCAATGATATCTACTAGCATGCTAAAACAAGAGGTCATAATAATCCATAGTGAAGTAATCAGTCTCGAAAACAACAAAACAAAACGAAGTCGAAGGGAAGTGGGCACTACAGAAACTGTAATTATTGTAATAAATGTGAAATTTGAAGATTCAATTTGCTACAAATTGAAAGTTGGATGTAAAAAGGTAGCACTCCTTTTATAATTATTTATTTCAATTTAATTTTATAAAGTCATTTAAATTTATTGTTTCAATCTTGTGGATGTAAAATTTTACTCAATTTTTATATTTTGTAATAGTTATTATAAATATAAATTTGAGGGCCATATTATATTTTGAACATCAAATGACATCCATATAATTTTTTAAGACCGTCAACAAAAATTATTGTGACATATAACATTGAACGTCAAAATCCAACACTGGGTAGAGGAAAGCTCTAGCCCCCCTGTTTGCCGCCCGCATAACTATGCTTCCTAAAAATTAGGGGCTCTACTTTTTTAGGGGAAGATTTCATTTTATCCTGTAACAGAGTTTAGAAATTCTCACGAGATCCACTGCAAAGTGAATTCTGGAGCAACAAACCCCTCCATGGGACCCCTACCTAAGAATAAATAAATAAGGGATGAGGTCGGAATTGTGTCTTGTGCAAATTTGGCAGAATGGAAACCTCTCAGTCTTTGGCAGCTAAGCGTAAGAATTTTGTGCAACTAATCCCTAAATAAATAAATAACAAATGAGGTCGGAATCATGCCTCAGGGGAATTTGGCGGAATGGAAACTCCTCAGTCCTTTGTAGCTAAGATTAAGAATTCTATGCAGCTAATCCCTGCAATTTTGGATTCAATAAAAAAAAGGATGAGGCCAGGATCGTGCCTCGGGCGGGCGAATTTGACGGAATGGAAACCCTCCTTGACAACTATGCCTAAGAATTTTGTGCAGCTAATCCCTGCAATTTTAGATTCAATGAAAAAAAAAAGGATGATGTCGGGATCATGCCCCACGTGAATTTGGCGAAACGGAAACTCCTCGGTCCTTTGCAGTAAGTCTAAAAATTCTATGCAACTAATCCTTGCAATTTTGGATTCAATTAGAAAAAAAAAAGGATGAGATCGCGATCGTCTCCTAGGCGAATTGGCAAAATGGAAAACCCTCAGTCCTTGACAGCGAAGCCAAAGAATTTTGTGCAACTAATCCCTGCAATTTTGGATTCAATCAGAAAAATAAATAAGGGATGAGCCCAGGGTTGTGCTTGAGAGAATTTGCAGAATGGAAAGCCCTCAGTCTTTGACAACTAAGCCTAAGAATTTTGTGCAACTGATCCCTGCAATTTTGCATTTAATAAAAAAAAAGGGGATGAGGTCGAGATCTTGCCCCAGGTGAATTTAGCGGAATGAAAACCCCTTAGTTCTAAGCAGTTAAACCTAAGAATTTTGTTCAACTAATCCATGTTATTTTGGATTCAATTAAAAATTAAATAAATAATTGATGAGGTCTGAATTATGCCCCAAACGAATTTGACAGAATGGAAATCCCTCAGTCTTTCGCAACTAAGCCTAAGAATTTTGTGCATCTAATCCCTGCAATTTTGGATTCAATAAAAAAAAAAAAAAAGGGATGAGGTCGGAATTGTCCCCCGCTTGATTTTGGTAGAATGGAAACCCCTCAATCTTTGGCAGCTACACCTAAGAATTTTGTGCAACTAATCCCCGCAATTTTGGACTCAATCGAATAAATAAATAAATAAATAAGGGATTAGGCTGGGATCGGGCTCCGGCAAATTTGGCAGAATGGAAACCCTTCAATCCTTAATAGCTAAGCCTAAGAGTTCTATGCAGCAAATCCATGCAATTTTTGATTGAATCAAAAAATAAATAAATAATGGATGAGGCCTAGATTGTGCCCAAAGAAAAATTGGTGGAATGAAAACCCCTCAGTCCTTGGCAGCTAAGCCTAAGAATTTTGTGCAACTAATCCCTGCAATTTTGGATTCGATAAAAAAAAAGAGATAAGGACATGATCGTGTCCTAGATAAATTTGGCAGAATGGAAACCCCTCGGTCTTTGGCAGCGAACCCTGAGAATTTTGTGCAGCTAATCCCTACAATTTTAGATTCAATAAAAAATAATAACAAATAAGACAACAAGGGACAACATAATGATTAAACTTTTACTATGTAATAAAAGCAGAAGCTAGAGTAAACAAACATGGTGCTGTAAAATTTAAAGAACACCTTTAAGAGGAGAAACATAAACATTAACAAGTTCTGATAAGAGTGTATGAGTATGAAAGGGAAGCCTCTATTTTTCCAGTGTGTTGTTTATATTTCCATGCTCAGTTCATAATTAAACGATTATTTAACATTTTTTAACGTATTTTTTTAATGTTAAATTGAGAACAGTAAACACCGACACACCGCCTATGAAAAAGAGAAGCCTTCTAAAAAAGAACAGGTTTTTTATAAACATATAGTACATACTAAACAAATCAAGAAACAAGGGCAGATACAAGGAGTTCCAGTCAGCCCTGGAATTTCAAATTATCCGTGTCAGTTATCAACAATTGTTGACAGCTTACCTCTTGTAGATGGTTGAAAATTTCAATTTTTTCATAAACAAAATTTTAATGATTTTTTCACACAAATACTATAGCTTCACATATATATTTATCATGGAATATTTAAAAATTATACGAATTTCTAAATTTTCGGCCTATATATAATACAAATTTGCAAAAAAAAAAACAGCCTACAAACCATCAATTTCCAGCCCTGATGCCAGTGATTCAGTTAGCCTGCATTAAAATAACTTATCCTATGATCAAAGTCGGTATTCGAGAGATGTAAATCTATAGCATGAACAAGAATTTATCGCTGTAAGAACATGGAACTGAAACAAATCATAGTGCTGATGTTTGATGCCAATTACTCTATCGTGGATCAGTGATGGTACCAACGTGGAAATTGGATCAATGGTGGAGCCAATGTAACATTTATTACCGTTACAGGCAGAATTTCCTGCAGTAGACATTAGAATGGATGTCTCCAACCTGCTTCATGGTCCTGCAGGGGTCTAAGTTTAGGTAGTGTACTTGAGAATCATTCTCTCTGAATAGAAAGCCAAACGTTATTTAAGATTGAAAATCACCTCATATAAGTATAACATTAGGGTTCACATACCATCTCTGACTAGTTTATGTTTCCTTTTTTACTCCACCATAATGATTGTTAACGACTGACTTTTAACATAGAGATCTTCAGAATTTTAACTATTGTATTTGAATTTCTTTACTTTTTAATAAATGTAATATTTTCAATTTTTAAAAAATACATTGCTACCATAATTAACAATAAAATAAATACATGATAAATATTATTGCAATTCATTTTTTTTAACAATGTATACAGTAGACAGTGAATTGATTGTCCCTCAAATAAAACATTTGGCAAGCAAAAAATATATATTTACATTATATAAAAGAAAGGAATGACAAATAAAAATTATAATTGAAACAGAGGAAAGATAATACTGATTAATTATTTAAAAATTGCCTATTCAGCAATATCACAAAATTTACATTGTAATTTATTGTAAAAACCATAGCATGATGATTAACAGTGAAATATGCAAGCTATGGAATGCAACCTTCGTGGAGTCAAAAACACAATACTGTAAATGGGGAATACTTGGAATGTAAGTCGGGCTGCACTATTCTTAGGAATGAGAGAGGTAAGTAAACACAAAACATACAGCTAACTAAACCAAATGACAGTCTTCACAAAACCCAAACGAGAAGGAAAGCACCTTGAGGATGTCCTACATCAATGCTGCGACTTTGGGTTTGAGACTCTCTGCCAGATTCTCAAAACTCCGAGCCAACTGAATCTCATCCAGTGTTTGCTCGAACGTTCCACCTCCCTTCTTTGCCATTTCAACGAGGATGTGCATTGTCGGGTCTCTCCCAAACATAATTGTATGAAGGGTCATCCTGGGCTCCTGTCTTTTCATTTTGTCCACATAATACAGAGGATCCCCTCCACCATTGTTTCCCCCATCGCTCAAGAAGACAACTACTGGTTTTTTCACGTCCACGGTGTGGTGTCGGGCTCCTTTCATCAATATTTTTTCAGCGCCATCCAAGCCTGCTGAATAGGTAGTCCCTCCACAAGGATAATGCTGAAGAAGGCGATCAACAACACCCTCTTCCATATCTCCCATCTCTACAGCCATAGTTGCAGTATCATCAAACAAAACCACTGAAACAGAATCATCAGAAACTGTTCGAAGGCGGGCCTGTATAAATCTGAGAATGGCCTCATATACACAGCCAAGTCTAGAATTATGGTTACTAAACTTTGCCATAGTGGGGCTAATATCTGAGGATTGCATTGAACCTGATCTATCAATGACAAAAAGGACATGGTGAGGGACGTTCTTAGAATGATCACAGCCAAAATGATGTCCATCATCGGTTATGTACCCTGCAGAACTTATATTCTGTCCAGTGCTCTTAATAGGTAGGTGCCACAGTTTCTCAGTGCAGTAAGATTTATCAGAGCCACCCGCCTCTGCCTCATGTTCCTCGGATTTGCAATAGTGATTACAGCGGCCAAACTCTTCTCACTCTTCTTCCGTGCAAGGATCAACAAACCTGACATATTGCCAAAACGTCTCATGAGTCATCTCATCTTTGGGAATATTCACATCAGGCCCATATTTGACAGTTTCGTGCCTGGAACCATCATAGAGATTGCTGGTGCATGCAGACTCTGGGCAAGGAACCAAATGGATATGGCCTCGACCCTGTTTCTTACAATACATGTTACACATCTCCACCTCACCTTTCTCTCCCCATTTATACTTTCGATCATGAATCTCAATATCTTCACCCTCTGAAATGAATTTTACATTTTTCATATTTCCATGCACCGTATCGTGCAAGCCAGAGTGATCTATTGGAAGCTGACAGAAATAACCACAAGATTGACATCTGTTGTCGCAATAATGCACAGAATCTTCATTTTTTGTGTGAACATGTGGGCCTTGGTGATCTCTTTCAAAGGGAGGAATGGGAATGCAACAGCCTTTGCGCAGGCCATTTTGCTCTGACACAAGTTCATACTCGAAAGATCCCCTTTGACCCTGGAAAACCCGGGTTTGTCTGACTAGCTCTGTAAAGATTTCGCATATTCCAGGCATTTCACATTCGTTAGGGCAGGCATGTTCATTCCCACACAAATGCTCTGCATCGGGATTCCAATCATGGAAATGGTCTTTAACTCCACATGTCCTGCTGCAACCATTTATAGTACATCTTATGGGGCAATATCTCTCATGGCACTGATGTTTTGTATGATCAGACTCGATTGGCACAGCACAGGGATTGTTGCAGCTTGGAAGAGAGCATTTTGTCTTGCACGTATGTTGCGGCGAATTGCACTTGTGCTGGCCAGGATGTTCAGGCCTAAGAGAACACAACTCATTACAATTTGAAGACATTTCAAATAAATGGCAGGTCTTTCGGCATGTGTGATTTTTCTCTTTGCAGTCATGAGAGCCTTCATGCCCTGCCAAATCCTTGCATATGTTTAAGCCTTCTCTTTCTTGAGCACAATAACTGCAACTTTCTGCACATGAATGACTACCCATGCAAGAATGGTCATCACGATGGCCTTTCTCGAGCACACATCTCCAAAAGCACACTGAACATTTGCATCCACAAACAGAGAGACCTTGTTTCACTTTTCCAAGAACCACATTGGCCTCCAGCTGCAACCTTTGCACCTCATCATTATCACGAAAATCCATGGTGTTCGAACTTATCCACTGTTGGACTCTGTCATGCCTTCTGTCTGAAAGCGCTTCAAGTAAGTTCTCAAAAATAGAATGCCACACCTCGCCGTTGGTACCTTTCCTAGGTAAAACCATCTCCAGTCTTGACCTGATTTGAGATAAAACATCTCTTATAGTAACAGAAATTGATGAATCGTTGGTAGGTGTGAGATACAAACCTGAATCTTTGATGTCACATGACAAATCCTCAACAACAACAGGAAAATCTGGAATTTCCTCCTGCGTGTCAAAATTAACAAACACCTGCAATTCTTCATTTGCATTTGCAGAAAGACACCCCATATGGACACCACACATAAGATTTCTCCTCAGAATATCAACTATGACAGCAACACGCTTACTATCAATGGAAGTCCAGTCTTTAGCAGCAATTTGAGCTATAATAAGCTTGAGATCCCTCAAGAAAGTGGATCCATTATCATAGCAAGAATCAATTCTGTCCTCCACTGTTTCTGCTAGCTCCCTCAAGCTTTCTCTGTAGTAATCAGATCGATTATAAGGAGCCATAGCAGCAATCTCGACCTTTCCACCATACATTTTTAAAATGAAGTTGTCTTGAGATTTGCTGCAAATCTGAGAAATTTTATCATTGAATTCTTGTATAAGGTCTTCTACATCGGATGTATCCACATCCTTGATGGCAATGTAAAATAGACCTTTAAACAACTTTTTGTCCTGCTTCAGTAGATTGATCCCACTCTGGAACCGGCTGAAAGCAGACTCTGTATCCTTATCCAAATGAAAATCCTGTTATACAAAGAATAAAGAAGGCAAAAATCATGTTTTATTTTCCTTACAAGCATTTCCTGTTCCCTCGACTCATTTGACCGTATCAAAGTTTGAAACAAAAACAAAAAAGCATTTCGTTGTCAAGACATTAACATACCTTTTTGTTGAATATTGTCAGGTTGCTAACCGCAGCGTTGAGCACAGAGAGAAGCATATCTTCTTGTTCACTTCGCTCCAAACTGCCAAGCCCCTCAAAGTCTAAGAGCACATACAAGTACCTGTTGTCGCCCTGCCCATCTCCATCTTCGTCTGTTGTGATTGTCATCCACACACCATCGGTGCACCTGCCCCCTGCAACATCCAGAAGAGACCCTGACAGATGGTTCAGCAAATATGACTTTCCGCTACTTTGCTTTCCCATTGACGATATAACCTTAATTCTACCCTTCCAACTGTTGAGAACAGCATCATAGAAGCCAAAGCGTAGAGAATTAGCAAGTGATACGCTGTCCACGTAGCTCATATCATGGGGTATTTGAAGTCCATCCTTGAGAGCTACCATGGCATTGTTTTCTGCACGAGCTATTTGAATGGGCACAAGGCATACAAGCTTGCGAACCCACATTCCCATTTTCACATGTGTCTGCTCCTCTGCTGCAACTGAATTCAGGTAATTCTCTACATTGTCGACTTGAAATTGAATCTTCATATTTGAAAAATCTTTATCTTTACCTGCCTTGAGTTGTCTAATAAGTGCTTCTAAATACTTGATACACGCTCCTCCAATGCAGGGATCTGATTTGGTGCTTTCTAGTACCACTTTGAATGTGATGCATTTCTTATAGTCTGGAAACAATGCAGGAGCTGTCGCAAACTTGTCAAAAATGTGGTATATGTATCCCAAATAAGGACAGGACCCAGCAATTTCCGTTTCTTCCCTTCCCAGTTCAGGACCTTTATTCTGACTTAGTTGTTACAATTGTACAACTTCCTTGGCTAAAGAAGTTTTCAGCACATTGGAAGAGATATAACCAGGAGCATCCACAGGATTATATAGCAAAAGCTGACTTTGTGATCCAAAGCTTGTAATTTTCGCCTCAATTTTTTCCAAATCAGATATCCTGCTTGCTTGTGCATCCAAATGGATTGTTTTCAAGTGGTTCATTATATCACCCAAAACATAAATTTCTAGCACGACCTCGGGACTTGCATGTCTTCTTTCCATGACATCAACATCAACATCATCGCCTGAACATTGGAATTGCCTGAAGACGATGAAGAAAAAACCGTCAACTGAAACACATGCTTTCAAAGGAGGCTGTTGGAAAGGAAGAGAAATGTGCTTTGCCTTCATCATTGGCTTCTCACGGATTTCAGCCACCCTCACCCTGTTGGTGTCATCAACTAAGAGCAACTCCATTTTCCCTGGAATTAAGTGCATCCATGTAATGATCTTGCTCCCTTTATATGATTCAAGATTAACCTCAACACCAGTCCAATAGACCTTCCGAAATGATTCATCAAACTTATATATTGCAATCTTGTTCTTCTCTTTTTCATACAGAGCCAATGAACGTGTAGATTCATCTACAGCCAACAAATCAAACCCCCTCCTAAATGTATGAATAGGATGCTTTACGTTGAATCCAAGCTTGGGACAACGGTACAGATGCAAGCAAGAATCTTCGAAGTTGTGAATAAAAATCAGCAGCTCTCCTGACTTGAGGACAACTACTTTAAGTAACCTTTCATGTTCAGGGTTGATGACTATTAAATCAACAGAGTCCCCACATGTTGGGAGAATTGGGCGCCCAGAATTGTTATTCAACTCATTGATGTCCTTTCTCATTGGAGTGAGCTCACATGCTTTCCATACAGCGGCAAACTGATGCTCCTCCACAATTGAAACTTTAAGCTTTAGCACCACCGGCCCGGTAGAAGACCATGGGTACCAGCCGTTATTAGTCCATCGGTTGTTCCAGTCGGTATAACCCCATCGGTTCCTCTGTGTTGTTTGATCTTGAACCACGACTTCTTCAATGTACCTGGTCACTAGAGTGTCTGTTTTATCCTTCGAAGCCATCTTCCTCTTCAATTCCTGTATAAATCTATCCTCGGCTTGTTTGAGTCGCCTCTCCCTTTTCTGTACTAATCTATCCTCTCCTTGCTTGAATAGCTTCTCCTTCTCAATCTCCTTCTTCCCCGGAATAACCTTATTTTTAAGGGTATCTACAATTGACTTCTGTTCTTTGTCCTTAGAGGATTGGCGACCCAAAAGCAAACTTGATAACCCCTTTATATTTTGCAGAAACTTGTGTTCTTGGTCCTTATAGACTTGACAACACACCGTTTTGAGAGTCTCATGAGATAAAAGGGCCTCTCGATTGATTGTGGATTGACTGGCTGTTTGGGCATTTTGGAACTTTTCGAACTGAAATCTAATCTCGGGTGAAAGGCTTTGTATGTTGTTTGTTTTCAAATGATTTTCCATAAAAGTAAGGGCCATATGCTCGTCCTGGCTAAACAAGAAGGCGGTGAAAGCTATATTTCTTTCAAGGGTTCTTAACTCAAAGGGAACCATATCTTCTACCCAACTACGGATTGCAGAGAGAGAGGCAGTGCTATTTACAACATGAACAGTCCCTTCCAATTCCACTTTCCCACTCTCACGCAATTTGGCTTTAGAACCCAATTTGGCTTTAGGAAAAAGAACAATTTTAATTTTCTCACCGGAAAGGGGGAAGTCTTTAGTTTCTTCGATAGGTTGTAGAATCTTTGCCCTTGCGTCGATGTTATCGGGGCAGGTACACTGGCTGGCGCACTTGGCATTTACTTCTTGATCATAACGGATAAATGGCAGTGATTTCTTTCCTTGGCCCTGGCTTTCAAGGGTGAACGTAATCTCTCCATCACTACAAATCAACCTGATGTCCGCACCAGACAACAACACCCTCTGATCTCCATCCTCCTCCGTTAACATCGATGAAAGTTCTCGATGCAGTTGGTCAAACCTGTCTGTGTCGATGTCCATGTCCTTATCTTTTGCTTCACTGGTTCCCCGGCCAACGAAAAGGAGAACGTGAGTACAGAACTCTGGAAGAACTTTGAGAAAACATCTCTCAAACTCCTCTGCTTGTGAAACCTTTATGGCTGATTCAGTGAAAGAATCCTTCAACTTACAGTAGTCCTGGTACTCCCGCGGTTCACAATATTGAAGGAGATTGATGAAATGTTGGTTACTCAGTCTGGAGTAATCAACGTTGGACTCCATTGACCATCTCCTAAGCGTATTTCCCAACTCAGAAGCTCTAATAGGCACGTTTTCTGTTCTTGAAGAAGTTCTTGGAACTCTGTCCTCTAATGTCAGGAAACAACAGTGATGATACCCTTCGCAGAATACCAGTCTTGTATTATAATTAGTGACACTAGCACTACTTGTACTTGCTGCCAAGGAAAATTTCTTTTTGCTGGCTCCTCCATCGATTCTTAAATTAGAGCCTGGCAACAACTCCAAATCATTTTCTGAGTTCTTCACACTCTTTACCTGAATTCTTCGGGTACGCTTAGTTTTTGAGCTCGCGTTTGTTGCAGAGGCAGCCAGAGTTTCAAAAGGATAGCTCCCTTCCACACAAATATACACGCTACCACAAAGCTCAACCAGATATCTAATAAAATTACATGATACATCTTTTCTGGAGGCCGCTTTGAAATGCTCACCTTCATGCCAGTAGAATACAACAACAGTAGCACCATTTTCAGGAAGGCTGACGTAGAATCCCGCTTCAAAGAGCCTATCCTCCATTTTAGCAAGAACAGATTCGTCCACCAGACTTCCCTTGCGGAAGATGCGTATCATCGTCTCCTTGTCTCCATAAAGCCCGACTGCAGGTAAGGATCGCCGATTTAATTCATTGAAGTTGATACGAACACGCGGTGGGTTACCTAACAGAGCAGAGGCCGAAGAGGGCACAAGCTTATTACAGAGACTTAAGACTTCATGATCAGGAAGCTGCACCTTTTCCACAAAACTGTAATCTTGCTTGTCAGGCACAATACGCATCACCCTAAACAGCGTGGGAGAAAGAACCTCCATTAATGTACTTGGATTCACACCTTCATTTTCAAATTGGACTGGCATAATGTCAACAGACTCGGACACAGAGAACCCCTCCCCCTCTCCTTCTCCCTCTCCCTCTCCTCTAAATAAGGTGGACTCAGACACTAGGAAACCCTCAACATCTCTATCTCTATTAAATAAAGCGGACTCGGGCACAGGAAAACCCTCTCCCTCTACACCCAACATAGGTAAAGGGTTCTCCTCCATGGCATTGCCAATTTCTACAATTCTATCCATTGGCACTCAACTCGGAAACAAGATCACGCAAAATGTAGACACAACACAACACACCAGAATAGCTAGAATGATGCAGCAGTTACAATTTCCTATTTACCACGTGTGAAGCCAATCCATGGTAATTGCTCTCTCTGGTGCTCAGAAAAGTACATAATTTAAAATTGGAAATCCTTCTATTAATTAAAAAAAACAGTTAGGTACAAGCAGTGCTGGATTTTGACGTTCAATGTTACATGTCACAATAATTTTCCTTGACGGTCTAAAAAATTATATGGATGTCATTTGACATTCAAAATATAATATGCACGTCAAATATTTTTTTATAATAACTATTATAAAATACAAAAATTGAGTGCAATTTTACTTCCACAAAATTGAAACAATAAATTTATATGACTTTCTAAAATTAAATTAAAATAAATAATTATAAAATGAGTGTAGGTTCTCAAATTTCACATTTATTGCAATAACTGTAGTTTTCAATCTTTATTTGTAAAAAATCAAACAAATAACAATAAAACAAACAATTACAAATAAAAAATCAATAGAAAAAGCTAAACAAAATATCAAATCAAACTAAAAAAGGAAATCAAACAAAATTAATTGAAAATCAAAATTAATAGATGTTTCTAATTCATAATCATTAATAAGATATTAAGACTTTATTATTTTTATTCTCTTTATATATGAAAATTTCTATTTTTATTGTATTTTTCATGAATATATATA
Source organism: Taxus chinensis (assembly GCA_019776745.2). Taxonomy (NCBI): domain Eukaryota; kingdom Viridiplantae; phylum Streptophyta; class Pinopsida; order Cupressales; family Taxaceae; genus Taxus; species Taxus chinensis. The sequence continues at coordinate 383,363,417 of CM034155.1, read as the reverse complement.
TATATATATATATATATATATATATATATATATATATATATATATATATTGACGGTTAAATTTGTAATATACATGTCATTTTGACGTTTAAATCATATTTTCGCATGTCAATCATGACGGTCATATTTTAAAAGTGGCTGTATTTTGACATCTAAAAATGACTAAAAACGTCCAAACGCCTTGCAAAATCCAAGCCTGGGTACAAGAGCCACAAAATTAACCAGTGCAGAACCTTCCTATAAACTTACTAAAACGGTTCCTCCAAATGAGGGTTGATAATTCTGCCACACAGATACTTTCCTTGCAACACAAACAAACAAACAAAAAAGGCCCCCGGCAGCCAGTGGCCAATTGTTATCTTTTTCTCCAAAAACTTTATTTTTCATCCATTTTTTATTTTTTTATTACATATTCTTTTTCAAATGTCTATTTTTCATCTAATCTTCCTTTCTACTCTTTCCAATGCTTTTTTATTTTATTTTTTTTATTTTTTATATATTTATTGGGACTATTTTTCCTTTTCTTGTCTCCTCCCTCCTTCGTAGGGTTGTTTTTCTTATGTTCTTTCCACTTTCCTTTTTCTTGTTTTTTTTTTTTCCAATTCTCATCTTTCATAGTTGTTTTGCTTTAACTTTTCTACTCTCTACATATCTAAAATCTTCTTTTACCAACGTCTTTTTATCTAATCTTCCTCTCAACTCTTTTTCAAGGTATTTTCTTTATTCTTTCTTTTTGTCTATCTATCTTTCTTTATTTTTCTTTCTTCATTGTCTTCTTTAAGAAAGATGCATTTCTTTTAATTGTTCTTTGCTTTTATTTTTCCACTATTCTTTTTTTAATTTGTTCTCTTCTTTGTCATCTTTTTGTTTCTCTTTTTTTATTCCATTTTGTTTTCTTGTTTGCTTTCCATATTCTTTTGACTACTTTTTCCACTCAATTTCTTCTTAGTTATTTTTCTATTTTCTTTGTTGCGTTCATTCCAAGATGTTCATCTTTCATCTATTTTTCCGCTCCTTTTCTTCCATGATAAGTTTTCTTCCATATTTATCATCATATTCTTCTTCTCTTCTTTTCCCAAATTTACCCGTCTTTTTCATTAGCCCATCTTTCATTTATTCTTCTTCTTTAAAATTAAAAAATGTTCGAAATAGACTCGTAACAATATGGACCTATGAAAGGAGACTATTGCTTCTCTTTTAAAGGCATGTGAGTGGTAAACCAGACATATTTTATAAAACGTGTGTCTTATATAAAAATAAAAGCACTTTGTGTAGCCACAAATTAAGTAGTTGAAGATTACATTTTCTTTCCAATTTTTATCTAAATCTTGTATTCAAAATCCATCTCTAATTTACTCGATACATTAAAAAACAACAATAAACTGAATTATTGATAGTGCCCATTTTTTTATCCCGCCTACAAGATAGCAACATCATACCATGTCTCTACAAGCATATTATATGTCTGCATTATGCATATCATTATGTCACAAGGGTCTTATATGTGTATTTTATTTATTTTCAAATTTCAATGCTTTTTTAAAAAAATGAAAATGAATTGATGCAAATTGGTTGTTAAAAACTTGCACTCACAAATTAGAGGTTGCGGGCACGATTTGCAATAGATTTTCACAAGTTGATTAACACAATGTGTTTATCACGTGATAAACACAATTTTTTTTATCATGTGATAAACACAATCTGCTTATCGAAAAATCAAAGAAGTCTGTATGGAAGCAAAGAGCAGAATTAGGGACCACCTAGCATAAAGGTCCTTGATTTGCAGAATGGTATGGATGGCATACACATGGATACATATTAATGGAGTACTGCTATCATGTAGGTTGGATATCTATCACCAAAATAAAGTAGTGTGCAACCATGTATGCACTGAGTAACGTGAAAGCATGGATACCATTTTCTATGCATAAAAGAAGGAATTAAATCTATATAAATGAAGCATAAGAACAAAGAGATAAATTTAGGTTTCATAAGGGTTCCAAACCGGGGTAAGTAAAAAAATTGGAACATGAAATTGATAATATATTGCAAAACATAATAGTGAAAAATATAGGTCAAGGATTATTGAGAATAAGTTGATATGAATGGAAAATTTAAATTGGGTCCCACCTCCACCCAGTTTCTTCAAATTCAAATTTGGCATAGCAACTAAATGTAACTTTGGGGCTTTTGGGACTAGTTGTATAATTAGATATTTCTTTGGTTCCCTTATATGTTGCTTCTATGTTCAGTTAATTGATGCATCTAATAATGAAGTGGAAGCCTAAATTGTGGTCTTGGGTCTACACCTAGTCAATCAACATAGCATCTCTAAGGTGATAATGGAAGGGGACTCCATGGTAAGTATCAATGCAATTCATAAAAGGAAGTCGTAATATTGGAAGTTGGAAAACATTCTTAATAAAATTAGGCTCATACTTTTTGATGTAGAGGATTGGTCATGTTAAAATTGTTGTTGGAAAATAAGTTCAATAGCTAGTTGCATGACCAATGATGGCATAAATCCGAGGTAGGATGTGATCATACATAATGTGATCAATAATTTATTCGGTCTATACAAGTGTTGTTTGGGGATACCCTACAATAAACCTTTTTAGGATATACTAAGGAACATATCAACTTCAATGTATATTCTCCTAAACCATCTATTCGATATAATATTCTCCATCTTACTGTGGGTTCTATTACTATGGATACCTCTTTCTTGGTTACTAACTCTCTTGGAACATGTGACATGCTTTTAGAATACTCTTGAATTCACAAGCTTAGGGTTATTAATTATACTCTTCATCGATGTGTAAAATACACTTGTTGAAATCTAGTTGGTATGGTTAAAGGCATTCCTTATAAAGATCCTTTACCTTTTTCATTTCCTAAAAAAACATTAGTTTCAAATCTCATTCCTATCAAGCCTATTCATACTAGATCTACAAGTCCTAACTCGCGTAACCCTTCTCATAGGTCTCCTCCTGTAGGATAACAATCTCCTAATTATGTCCCACATCCTAAGATTAATGTGACATGACCTACTCATATGGTGCATAGTACAATTTTGAGGTCCATGTGTCTTACACTTGTGAATTCATCTTTTCACCCTCTTGATTATACTATATTGTAGCCCTTTTCTACACATGTATTAAAAAAACAAATTCACACATTTATAGAAATGTAAAAGCATCCAAATATGCTAATTTATTATAAAAGCATTCAAATATTTCAAAATACAAAATCAAGAATTGAACATAACTTGATCTACTAGTTTGTTTACTTTACATATGTTGTTTTTCACATAGTTTGAGAGATATAATATTTAATATTCTTCACACACATATGTTTCACAAGGTATGTGAGCATGATGAGATATAAACACAACGATCATTAGATGCATCACAATATAGCACATCATAATATTTCAGGTAGTGCATGATAAATAATAGAATATTTTTATTCAAAATGGAATAGTGTATAAAGTGATTCAGAACGGAATTTCCGAAACCTATTTTTGGAAAGCCCTGGAAATCTATTTTTAGCGGATTTTCAGTAGCTTTTAGTATTTTGCAATTTTGAGGGTCTCCAAAGCATTTCTAGAGTTTTAACAATAACATCAATGAAACAAAATATAATCATTGTTAGAGCTAACCACGTAGAGCTCATTTTGTTCTCTTTCCAATGCTTCTTTCGGTTTGCAAAATAGATCAACGGGCTAGGAGATATGATCCCAATAAGGGGAGTAATAAAATAATAGTAATAGTTAGATAGATTTCAGATTTTTCCACTTCTATCTTTTTGAATCCATCCACAAGGTGGATACAAATGGTCTCCATGTAGGATGGCCTTTTGGTTCCCATCTGGAACCCTTCATATTCTCCTTGTACATCTATAAAGCAGTTATTTTTTAATAAAGAGATAGATGTCTTGGCATACATAACTCTTATGGAGTTTGCCAATTTGTGACTACAATAAGATTTGTTTATGTTTATATCTCATTCATTATGAATTTCATTTTCATAGCACATTAAATATCATTGTTAGTGTGTTATTCGTCGGGTTGCATTTCAATCCGGGTCATAAAGATATCTAGATAATATTAGTATGCATGAGATTACCCAAGTGTAGGTATGCCCCGAGGCTTTAAGAATCTAAAAAGAATAAAATATGTTCTCTAAGTAAGATTTGTATGTAAGATACCCCTGATGTATGTAGTATGTCGAAATGTCATCACTATGGTGGATTGTCCCTAGGGTATAAAGTTTATGAAGCCATAATATTTGTGTATAAACTTCCATGGATTATGGGTATTTATCAACATCGTATGTGTATTATAAGGAGAAAGTACCTAAGCATGTAGGGTTTTTTAAGTGATAAACTCAAAAAAAACACTATGTTTAAATACTTGTAACGAATGAGCTAGTCACATGCAAGTCTTGGTTTTGTATCTTCTCCATAAGAAATCTTGAAAAGAAATTGCCAACTTGTAATGTATTATGGGCATTATGCCACACAAAGAATCTTTGAAATATGTTGTATCATTGGGGTTTCCCTAGTCATGGACTATGGAGAATGTGTTTGAAGATTTTGTTTTATAATTTGTGAAAATTTCATTTATGGATGAATATCAAAAGCACATATGTGCATTTAAAAGATATGTACAAGTGATTTCTCTCATAGATGTGAGTAAGAGGGGAAAATGAAGGCTATCCTATGATATCATCAATGAGATGATTGTATATATGCTAGCATCAAAGGATATGGTGTACATTGGATGCAAAGAAACATGACCAGAAATTACATAGACATTGACATCTAAAACGGATCGGTATCCATGTTTAATATATTATCTCTAAATATGACCATCAATAGCTTGTGTATATGTAAGTGACGATTCAAAATTTATCATACTAACATGATGTTGTTGATGATTATGTAAAGAGTGCATCGATGTCCCATATGATTCATGCTTATAAGGCTACTACAAAAATATAATACATCGCACATGACTAGGTAACATAGGGTGTTACTAAGGAGTATAAGATATCAAAGGTCACTCGGGATGAGGCTATATTGATGTATGCTACATAACCTATCTAGGAATATGATCAGAACATTTTATGGGCTGGAAATGTTGTGCCTTGGTATGATACACTCATAATGGAATGAAGTATCAATTGGCATTATGATAATCTAAATAGGGTATTCATAAAGAGCACTAAGCATAGTAACCACCATATAGTTGTGTACAAAATTTAACTATGTATGTAAGGCGGAAGGGATATATTACATCTAATGAATTTGTAGGCATCCAAGTAACATGTTGATAATTTTTTTAGAAGGGAGAATTAATAACCATGTGGAAATTAACTGAGGTTTACCATATAAAGGTATTTCTACACCCTTAAGTGTTTCATGTCATTTTCCATCGAATCATTGAAATATTTGTTGTTCTGATGATGGCTTGTATAGTATATCCTAAAGTAGTAAGAAGTGCTATAATACAAAGTTTCTAGCTAGATCCATTGTCTACAATCACACTTGTGATTGGATGTAAATGATTATGTGTTCGGATTAAAAAATTATATATGTGTCTTCATTGTTAAGATGAATATATAAACTATGAAACATAATGTGTGGCATGAAATTTGATATCTCTATAATCAATCTAATAATTCTATTAATAGGATACAATTCATCCATGTTAATGTGTGGAGGAGGAACTGTGTGATAATCCATGTGTACTTCGTCTCCTTGATGTGCCTCTATATGATGTGATAATGAGTTGGTAAACACCATTAACCTAAAATTAGCTTGGGTAACTCCTGTGCTAGCATGTATTTCTAATTCTTTCACAAAATGAGATTTATCATCAATTAGGTCTTGGATTTTAAGAAGTAGTGTGAAGACTCCATTAGTTGAGTGTATAATGCACATATGGTAATCATAAGATAGTTCTTCGTCAAACCTTGCAATTTACATTCTAGATGTGCCAACCACTGTGGGTGGAGGTAACTCTATGAGATTTCAATCTAGAAGCTTATCCAAAGTTTTATTAGGAGTTTATGGTAGCCAAGTCCACTTCCTTTCTGGAGTTGAAGTAAGAACCATAAGTGGAGTTGGTCAAGTGCAATATTGATAGTTTTATCATTAAATTTTTTATTGTCATTCGGTCTTTATATGAGGGCCTGGATTAGAATTTGGTTCTACCCGATGTAGGTATATTATTTCCATATTTTGGCATGTGATTGTAAGATCTTGGTAACATAAAACTTACCCGCTCAACATAAATTTTCAAGGGATGTGAAATTAGAGAACATAATGTTTTCCTTAATTTTTGGAATAAGGCCAAAAATTAAAATTTCTTATAATTCAACCTTGTCAATGTGTTTAGGCCCTCGAGATAGCATAGAATTGTAATGTAGGACATAGTATCTGAAACTTCCATTATATTGTTTCTTAACTTGTGTGATTTGGGAAAAGGATAGTTATTTATCAATGTTGATAGAGAAATGGGAGAGGAAACTACCACCTAAATTTTGGAATGAGCATAATGAATCTTAAAGGTATAAAACCTATATAAATCATTTTTTTAGACTTCGTGGAAATGTTTTGGATAATAAAGTATTGTTACCATTAAAGTCCATACATAATGCCATAAGGGCACAAAGTCTTTTTAGTGATTAATCTTTCCATCATAGTTCTAATGTTATGGATTATTGCATAACCCACTTGCACCCGATTTTGTTTCATACCCTTTTCCCATTGGTTTCACAACACCTAAGCTTCGTATCTATGATATCAAGGGTGATCCACAAGAACATATTCAATCTTTTCACGTTGCCTGCTTTGAGTATGCATATAATGATATATTTCTTACTAGGTTATTCCCTAGTAGCCTAAAGGACTTTGCATTGCAATTGTTCTACAATCTCCCCACAGATTATGTATGTTCTCTGACTACCTTGGAAAATCAATTGTTGACATAATTATCAATCAACATTGGGGATAAGTTATCTTATGCAAAAATGTCTAAAAATAAACAAGGATCTAAAGAGCATATCAATGACTTTGTATTATGTTTTTCACACAATTCTTACTAAGACAAGTAATGTATTAGCTGACATAGAATTACAAGACCTTTTTATTTAAATTATACTTCCTCCCGTGCAAAGATCGGTCATATTCGACAAGTTTCAATCTTTCGACCATCTGTGTCACACATTGAAAGAGCATGAAACTAAGCTATTACATATGAATAAACTCAAGTATGTTGCTAGCACCTCTAATACTTCCAATGCTAAGTTCCAAAGTAAACCTACTATCAAAGGCAAAACTCGTGACCCTAATATTGCTTCTAAAGACATTGTCAATGTTGTTTCTCAACCTACTAATCTCTAGTTACAACCTATAAGATGAAAATTTACATTATTACCTTGTGCTCCGAACATATTTTAAAGCAACTACTTAAATGCAATCTCATGTCTCTCCCTCCACCATTTGAGGTTGATAGGAGTAAGCCCAAAAGTAAGATGTTTAATACTAATTTCAATTGTGATTATCATAAATGCACTAGTCACTCTACATATCATTGTCTTAAACTACGACACATCATTCATGATCTTATTGACACTAATGCAATTGAATGGGACAAGCCTACTGAATCTTCCAAGCCTTTCAATAACAATGCCAAGTTCAAAATATTCAGGGACCCACTTTCTAAGAATGTTAATGATCCATCTACCTCAGAAGTTCATAACACACATCGTGCGATGCCACCACCACCTTCTTATGATCACCCATTGGATGCTATGATTGGCACTATTTCTTGCACATCCCCTTCTACACCAATCATTTATTTTTATGATTTTGATATAGATGACACACTTATCTCTAATAAATTATCTATCTTGATCTCTAATCATTAGATCCATATTCAGGGTGTTTTGGTTACTCCACATCATACAGATAATGTTTATGCATGACCCTTACTTAAGTCTCTTGGTATCTATTTTGAAATTCTTGCGCTTGATTCTAATCCACATTTTCGATGCATTATACTACTAATCACCATTGGATCTATCACTACACAACCTTCATTCTTGGTTGCTAAATTTATTACTACTGAGGTATTACATTTAGGTCTCCCTTGGCTATATGCTCTTAGATATATCTCATCCATTGTTCATCGGTACATCAAGTTCATTAGTCATCAACAAGCTGTCACTATCCATGGTCTTCCTTTTAGAGAATTCTCTCCACATTTTCCCCGCTCTTCTAAAATTTCCATCCCGCTTCGTAGTGTGTATATAGGTTTGCCTATTGCTTCCCTCTCTACCTTGCATAACACTAGTCCTTCTAGGTCTCATCATAGGCCCTTAACTATACACACATATTCACATCACTTTAGGTATCTTGATGTGCGTTTAGATGCATATATTACATCAAATAGTTCTAGGCTCTAGGTTTACCCTAGATCTTCTTTTGAACATATTATCGAGCTCGTAGTTTGTAGCCTCATCCTATCGTCCATAAATATTCTAGTTTTATGACTCACACTACCACTTCTCATTGGTCTTCTAGGAGTTCCCATTCTTCTATCCCACCCTGCAGATATGAAACATTGCATTCTACTCAGTGTTATGTTATTTCTAGTTCTCCTCATAGGCCTTTTCTACTGCATATAACTTTAATTTTTCAACTTGCAACTGTGTTACATTTTATGACACATTCACGGATTGACCCTCCATCATCTTCAACATTTTATTTACCTCCTTGTAACGTTCTCTTGGGTTACTTCTCGTATTATCCCCCACTCATTTCCAAATGACGTACTATGTTTATAGGTTCAACTTGACTATTGAGGGAATGGTTCTACACCTGAACCTCAATTTACACACACACACACACACACAGGGGGAAATATTGCTTCCCATCCTTTAGTGGCATCATTTCTATATATTCCCCTCCATGGGGGAATTATTGGATCACCATTCCTTCTCTTTGGAGAACATGTTTTCACCTATGCCCCCATGGAGGGCCTAAAACACAAAAACATTCAAATATTTGCAAAACATAAAATAAGGACCTATTTTAGAGGATATATTGTTCACACTTTATATTAAACATGTTATTTAGTCCTTTGATTTGATAGATGTCATTTTTTCTTTACACACATGCATTCACATGGTATATTGAGTGTGATGGGTAAGTGCACCAAGTTGGTGGACAAAAAAGGGGTCATAAGTGGACGTCATATTGCAAAAAACAGTGAAATCTCAACTTGTAGGGATTATTAGCAATACGCACACTCAAAATTAGAAAAATTTATATAAATATGAATCGTAGCATCTGGAATCTAGTTTCTAAAATACTAATTTTTTTAAAAAACAGACAAGTTTAGCTATATTAAACACTTAAAATTATATGACTTGGTTTTTGTTTTTGAAAAAACCTATAAGATTGTAGTCCGTTTGCCCGCGATTTGGATGACCAAATCTTGTTTTTTTTTTTTTCCTTTGGTGAAAAGTTAGATGTAGTTGTCTATCTTGGGATGGATTTTATTTTGTATTTTTTTGAGCAATATTTTTTTTTTATGATTTTTTCTGTGAAAGTGGTCTGAAAAGATTTAGAAAATGGAGTGCTTTCTGTTTGCCCGCCATAACTATATCAAAAAATATCAAAATCAAATATTTTTTTAACGTGTATAGAATTTCTCCACGCTTGGGATGGTATAATTTTTATCACATTTTGATAAGCGAAACAAAAGTTGCAGTCTTAAACGTAGACATGAACATTCGCGGGAAAAAATGTCTTAAAGACCTATTGTTAGTAAAAAATTATAAAATGATATTTATCTTATTCTATTCACTTTAAAATCAATATTTCTATGAAGCTAACAGTCTCCCCTACGCGATGACACCATTTTTGTGAAATGTTTTCAGTTTTTCAGCATGGTTCAAGTCTGTGGAAGAGAAAATTTGAAGTTTTTTGACCCTTTACACTTCATAATGACCTTCCATAGCTTTGGTTGGGGCAAAACAAAGATTTCCCGAGCCTTAGGGTCAGATTTGATGATACAGATAGAACCGCAATCATGGTTTGTTAAACAAGAACCGCGATCGTGCTTTATAAATGGCAAGAGCGGTTTATAAAGTGCGATCGCGGTTTCTAAATCATATTTACATGCATCCCAATGTTCTAATTACCATGTGATTTTTACTGTTTGACTTTACCATACGAATTACTACAAAATTCTATCATTTTCTTCATGTTTTTCTTATCACCGAAAGAAAAACATCATGGGAGACAAGAAACGAAGTCAAAAAAGGAAGTCATTAAGTAAAAAAACACCAAACGAATTAGAGGCAAACAAATTTCAAAATGTTGAGTGAATGCGGAATCTTCGTGAATCAAGAAGAGGTTCATCTTCAACCCCTACTATTGTAAGCAATGAGGAACCATGTAATGTTTCTACTGTCAATGTTGAAGTTGAATTAAATACTCGTGATGAAGATGTTTTTACTGTCAATGTTGAAGAAGAATTAAATACTCGTGATGTAGCAAATGTTGAAATTGAAGGAGACAATGAAAATGTGAATAAAGAAATTCAGGTTGAAACTGTAGACAAGCAAAATTTGACAAAAACACCTCCTAGGATTTTCCGTAAGAAACCTAATTATTTTATTGAAATTGATGAAAACATTTTGAAACCAATGTGTGACAAACTTTCTGAACGGAAAATCAGAAGAAAAGCCACTGAAATTTGGGATAATCATTTTGAAATTTTAAATGATTCCCAAAGATGTCAGTTGTTGGTTAGTTTGATGAAATTGAATAAAATGAGACCTACATTAAACACCTTATGATTGACAACATCTAATATACGTGGTCAAACCTCTACAATTGTTGAAAACCTTCATGATGCATATCACACTGTTGGTGTCAAGAGATGCACTAGGGATAGTAATATTGTGCATCGTGTACTTGCTACTAGTGTTGTAAGTGAATCAATAAAAAAACAACGTTTGATTACGCAAACAAGTCGAATGTTACAAGTTAATCGAAAAACTCTAATGAAAGTAATTGAAAGACGTAATATCCTTCAATCACTCAATAACACTGATTTTTGGGCATTTTCTACTAGAGCACCGCGTAAGGACAAATATAATACTGATGCTATAAGAGAAGTTGTTATTCAATTTTGGCATGATAACACTAGAGTTTCACCTAATACAAGAGATGTTGTAAAATGGAGAGTTGGTTCTATTAATCGCGAACCACATCCAAAGCATTTCTTAGATATGACTCAAACTCAATTTTTTCGTAAGTTTGAACAAGAGCATCTGGAAATTAAAATTAGTCAACATTTTTTTGAAATGTTAAAACCATTCTATGTGAAAATCAACCATGCTCGCACCACTTGTTGTTGTAGGCAACATGTTGAATTTGCTATGCATTATGCTAAATTTTTATGTATTCATTCTATTTTTCATTCTGAAACTATGTTATCAGAATGTGGTGTTCATGTTCCACCAATATCTTCCAGGGATTTCATTCCTACGATATTTTGTGAAAAAGAAGTTGGACAATTTTTTTATAGTCAGGATTGTTTAGATGGAAGTTGTGGTACATGTGGCGGATTACCTAAATTGGAAAGTTGCATCCATGAGAAAATTGAAGGTGCGATAGGAAATAATTTAGTTGAGTTTGATAAATATAAATCAGTTACATACCAGTTGAAAGATGGAAAAGAGTCTAAACAGTGTGAGCTAGTTACAGAACATATGCCTGTTTTTCAATTTATGAGAAAATTTAAGGATGAAATTGTTTATGAGTATGCTAGGCATACACACAGAGCTCGATGGTTGGATGAATAGTTCAAGATATGCAAAGACACATTTCCTATTGGTACTATTGTTTCAGTGGTCAATTTTGTAGAGAATTACACATTGTAACCACAAATGGAGGTTCAATCACAATATTACAACTCAGTACAAGTTGCCATTTTTGTGCATATAGCATTTATACATTCTCCTGATAGTACAAAGAATGATCAATTTTTTTAAGAGAGTACCACTTTTATATCAGTGATGATCGTACTCATTCTACTGAATTTGTGCAAGGGTGTTTCCAGTTATTTTATGGAAACTTGTCTGATAGGGACATCCACTTCAAACAACATTATATATGGTCAGATAATTACATGTCTCAGTTTAAGAATGCACGAATGTTTTATTGGATGAGCAGGATGCACGTCAAGATGGGTGTGCAACATATTTGGAGTTTCACTGAGGTTGGACATGGAAAAGGAGAGCATGACGGTGTAGGGGCATGTGTGAAAAGAGCTCTTGCAAGAGAAGAGTTGAAGTACAAAGATGGTGGTAAATTGAAAGATGCAAAGAGCATAGTGGAATGGTGTATTGACAACATGGCCTGAGGTTCTCAAGAAAATTCCATGGTTCGCAGATATTTTTGGTTGATAGAGGAACAAAAAATTGCTAACTACGAGGATTGTATGACACTCACTGGGTCCAGTGATATGCACTCATTTTGTATCTCAGACGCTACTTCGTGGGCCACATGGACAAGAAATTTGACATGTTTTTGTGCATCTTGTATCAAATTTGTCACTGTTGAGTGTGATTCACAAGAATGGGTGGATGGATGGATTTGTAGGCCTCTAACTCCACTTCCTAGTTATCAACCTCCACAAGCATTACTAACTTGTTTCTGTAAATGAAGTTGCAACATCCAAGGACTTTGATGAAATTTTGATTTTGGTGTGACAAGGTATTTATGGTTATTTACAATTTTTGTATTGAGTTATGTCCATTGAAATTTTAATATGTACAATTTAAATTTGAGTTGAAACCTTTTTTTTTGTAGGACATGTGTTTGCAGTTATTGCGACAGAAGACAATGAAGAAGGAACAGACTATTTCTTATGTCGTTGCATCAAGGAAAGAAAGAAGTTGACTTCTCCTGTTATAGATGGCGAAGATATTGAGTACCCTACAGGGTCAGTGGTAGTTACTGGAACTTGGCTTCGATGGTATCCATTAAAAAACTCCTCTGTTTGGGTGTTTGAAGACTTTGAGACACACAGGAAAATACTCTTATATTCGCATCTAGTTCTAGCGACAAATATTCAGCTGTATAGATATCGAGGAAGGCCTAATAACAAGATTCTTTGGAAGGTTCGAGAGTCAGATCATGAAGCAATCATGTCCACTATTCAGAGTAGATCTGATCCTGATGGTTCATTGGAATGAATTTACAATGCTCATGTCTGGTATATATAATTTCTTTGGTATATATAAATTTTTTAGTTAGATAAATTTAAGTTCATATATTTTATTAAATTTGTGTATTTTGTATATATCTAGTATGGTTTTGATTTGAAACTTAAATTTCTTTGACTAACACTTTTATGTGCAGGTTAGTGGTGCCAGAAAAGCTTCCACCTTCATGTGGTTGGCACTATTAGTAGAGAATTATAAATTCTCGAAGCTAAGAGAAGCTTTCATTGTTTTACAAGAAAAGAGAAGCAATTAACAATGATTTATGTACCTGTGGAGGGGGTTCTTGGCTCTGGAGGAGGTAGCCCAGAAGGACCTGGAGCTTAGAGAACCAAAACAATGCCTCCCCAAGTGTTTACAAGACCATCCCTATGTGTGTGCACAGTCGGTTTGGTGCCATGACCCACCGTTTGTAAAATATACCATTTGACAGCCTTACATTGGCTCAAACTGCACTATTCCACGTGCATTTGCAAACAATAGGGCAGCGAGAGCACCGATTGGAGAAGGAAAAAACTGAGACAGGATATTGTAGAGGGTCCCTACACCGAGGTGTAGGATCAGATGAGACATCTCTAGGTGCCACGGAGTGCGCGTAGTCACCCGTCAAAGTTGAACAATTTTTTGGTCTCAGGGCTCTTAAGGGACTACGCCCAAACGAGGTAGCCCAGAAGCAATGACGTTGTTGCACACAAAATGACACCTCCTCTAGCATTCACCTGGCCACCCAGATGTGTCAGCACAGTCAGTTCGGTGCCATGACCCACCGTTTGTAAAATATACCATTTGACAGCCTTACACTGGATCAAACTGCACTATTTGGCACATTTGCAAACAATAGGGCAGCGAGAGCACTGATTGGAGAAGGAAAAAACTGAGACAGGCTATTGTAGAGGGTCCCTACGCCAAGGTGTAGGATCTAAGATGAGACATCTCTAGGTGCCACGGAGTGCGCATAGTCACCCGTCGAAGTTGAACATTTTTTTGGTCTCAGGGCTCTTAAGGGACTACGCCCGAATGAGGTAGCCCAGAAGCAATGACGTTGTCATGCACCAAAACGACACCTCCTCTAGTAGTTCACCTGGCCACCCAGAATGTCAGACATAGTTGAACCCACTGTTTGTAAAATATACCGTTTGACATCCTTACACTGCTCAAACTACACTATTTGGGACAAACAATAGGGCAACAGAGCACCGATTGGAGAAGGAAAAAACCCAAGATAGGATATTGTAGAGGGTCCCTACATCGAGGTGTAGGATCAAACGAGACATCTTTAGGTGCCACGGAGTGCATGTAGTCATTTGTCGAAGTTGAACGATTTTTTGGTCTCAGGGCTCTTAAGGGACAATGATGTTGTTGCACCCAAAATGAGGTTCACCTGGCCCACCTAGATGTAGAAGCAAAATATACTATTTGACATCCTTACACTTCACCCGATAGCCTCCTGGACGAAGTTGAATGATTTTTTGGTCTCAGGGCTTTAAGGGACTCTGCCTGAACAGTAGCAGTCGGTTTGGTGCCATGACTCTAAAATGACACCTCCTCTACCACTGTTTGCAAAATATACCATTTGACATCCTTACACTGTCTCAAACTACACTATTTGGGGTGTTTGCAAACAATAGGGCAGCGAGAGCACCGATTGGAGAAGGAAAAAACCAAGACAGGATATTGTAGAGGGTCCCTACGCCAAGGTGTAGGATCAAATGAGACATCCTTAGGTGCCACGGAGTGCGCGTAGTCACCCGTCGAAGTTGAACAATTTTTTGGTCTCAGGGATCTTAAGGGACTCCGCCCGAACGAGGTAGCCCAGAAGCAACGACATTGTTGTGCACCAAAATGAAACCTCCTCTAGCATTCACCTAGCCACCTGGACATTGTCGGCACAGTCAGTTTGGTGCCACGACCCACCGTTTGCAAAATATACCGTTTGACATCCTTACACTGTCTCAAACTACACTATTTGGGGCATTTGCAAACAATAGGGCAGCGAGAGCACCGATTGGAGAAGGAAAAAACTGAGATAGGATATTGTAGAGGGTCCCTATGCCAAGGTGTAGGATTAAACGAGACATCCTTAGGTACCACATGGAGTCTGCACGTAGTCACCCATCAAAGTTGAACAATTTTTTGGTCTCAGGGCTCTTAAGGGACTACGCCCGAACGAGGTAGCCCGGAAGCAATGACGTTGTCACGCACCAAAATGACACCTCCTCTAGCATTTACCTAGCCACTCAGATGTGTTGGCATATTCAGTTTGGTGCCATGACCCACCGTTTGCAAAATATACTGTTTGATAGCCTTACACTGTCTCAAACTGCACTATTTGGCGCGTTTGCAAACAATAGGGCAGCGAGAGCACCGATTGGAGAAGGAAAAAACCAAGACATGAATATTATAGAGGGTCCCTACGCCAAGGTGTAGGATCTGATGAGACATCTTAGGTGCCACGGAGTGTGTGTAGTCACTCGTTGAAGTTGAATGATTTTTTGGTCTCAGGGCTCTTAAGGGACTACGCTCAAACGAGGTAGCCCGGAAGCAATGACATTGTCGCACACCAAAACGATGACTCCTCTAGCATTCACCTGGCCACCCAAAATGTGTTGGCGTAGTTGGTTCAGTGCCATGACCCACCATTTGCAAAATATATCGTTTGACATCCTTACACTGTCTCAAACTACACTATTTGGCGCGTTTGCAAACAATAGGGCAGTGAGAGCACCGATTGGAGAAGGAAAAAAATGAGACAGGATATTGTAGAGGGTCCCTACGCCAAGGTGTAGGATCAAATGAGACATCCTTAGGTGCCACGGAGTCTGTGTAGTCACCTGTCGAAGTTGAACAATTTTTTGGTCTCAGGGCTCTTAAGGGACTCCGCCTGAACGAGGTAGCCCGGAAGCAACGACATTGTCGCGCACCAAAATGATGCCTCCTCTAGTGTTCACCTGGCCACCCAGATGTGTCAGCATAGTCATTTGGTGCCATGACCCACCGTTTGCAAAATATATTGTTTGACATCCTTACACTGTCTCAAACTACACTATTTTGGGCGTTTGCAAACAATAGGGCAGCGAGAGCACCGATTGGAGAAGGAAAAAACTGAGACATTATATTGTAGAGGGTCCCTATGCCGAGGTGTAGGATCAAATGAGACATCCTTAGGTGCCACGGAGTCTGCGTAGTCACCCGTCGAAGTTGAACGATTTTTTGGTCTCAGGGCTCTTAAGGGACTTCACCCGAACGAGGTAGCCCGGAAGCAACGACGTTGTCGTGCACCGAAATGAAGCCTCCTCTAGCATTCACCTAGCCACCCAGACATGTCAGCACATTCGGTTTGGTGCCATGACCCACCATTTGCAAAATATACCATTTGACATCCTTACACTGTCTCAAACTACACTATTTTGGGCGTTTGCAAACAATAGGGTAGCGAGAGCACCGATTGGAGAAGGAAAAAACTGAGACAGGCTATTGTAGAGGGTCCCTATGCTGAGGTGTAGGATCAAATGAGACATCCTTAGGTGCCACGGAGTCTACGTAGTCACCCGTCGAAGTTGAACTATTTTTTGGTCTCAGGGCTCTTAAGGGACTCCGCCCGAATGAGGTAGCCTGGAAGCAACGACGTTGTCACACACCAAAACAATGCCTCCTCTAGTGTTCACCTAGACACCCAGACATTTTGGCATAGTCAGTTTGGTGCCACGACCCATAGTTTGTAAAATATACCATTTGACATCCTTATTGTCTCAAAAAGTCTACACTATTCTTTGCAAACAAAGGACAACGAACCAATTGGAGAAGGAAAATAAATAAGAACATTACAGAGGGTCCCTAAAAGGTGTAATCTAACAAGACATTCAGGTTCCACGGAGTCTCACTTTGCAACAAGTTCCTAATTAAACAAAAAGTCACAGGGCTCATCTCAGAAATAGAACAAGAAGAAAAATAACAACTACAAGAAAAAGAAGAAAGCTGTAGCATTCACCTTCTCCTTTGGCAACAGGTTTCTTCAACAAACTACAACTTTTTCAACAATACTACAACTTTTTCAACAATTACAACTTTTTCAAGAAATTGTTGAATCAGAAATTGAAAGAGAAGAAGAAGATGGTTATGCAATTATTGGTTATTGTGAATACTCACCCAACAAAGATCCTGAATAATCTAGATAGATGATATGAATAGTTACTCTTGTTTAGTGTTCACCCACTCATAAAAAAATAAATAAGCCTCTTCTTCTACTTCCCAAGCAAAACACTTTAATCCTCAAATGGTGAATCGATAGAAAAAAAGCAAAAAAAGAGGAACATCATTTCCTACTTCTATGGGGTCATCCAAGAAGAATCCTAATACTACTTTAGCCAAGACTCCATCTACCTCTTTGAGTAAGTCTCTTGCACCTCCTCTTGTCAAATCAATTTCTATTTCAATTATTCCTAAGAATGAAAATCCTACTCATGTCAAGGATTCCATAGTTCCTAATGTGCCTACCACTTCCTCATATTTTTACATCAGTGACCATTTTAAGAAAGATAAAATTCAAATATCTGAATATGAGTACATAAAAAAACACCCCAAGCATTTTGATAAACTTGTCTAGTTTATCAAAGGAAGTAGTAAAAATACATGTTCCAAGAATCCTACCAACACTAATTAAAATTACATTGAATCACTTCTACTCCACTCCTTCTAGTGCCTCTGACAATGTCATGCTTATAAAATTTTCTAACTCTATTGGTATTACTCTCAGCCCTGCTATTGGCCATTATTACTACATGAAAACAAAATAATTACCTCTTTTTGGCCAGGTGAAAGATTCTCAAGTAGAATTTGTAGACTTCCCTGACAAGAAAATCAAGATGGAAATACTTGTGGAAGACATGCTAGCTACATATGGTATATTGTTGAGCCAAAGTTTCTATCACGATATTGGTGGGGATATAAAGATGGATTGGTCATACACCACCATACTCATCAATGGTAAAATGAATAATATCCTTTTGATAAATAAAATTAAATACACAGTTCAAAAACCAAATGACCCAAGGGAAGACATCTTATTTCAAGATTCAAGGTATGAAATATTTTTCATGACTTAAGAGGAAAATGATAAGTTGCCCATGTTGATGGAGGAATACACATGCTTCCCTTAATTTCTTAACAATTGTACCATGCAATGTTGCACCATAGTAATGTTATATTCATATATGTTGCACCATAGTTTTTTAATTTTAAATCAAACATACATATAAAATTAATATACATAGAATATACATACATAGAAGGATATCATGTGCAATGAATTTGAATCAAACATAGAAGTAATATCGTTATGAAAACCAACACATGGATATATAATGTATCAAACTAAGTGTGTTGAATGCACGTCTCTGAAAATATAAGTTCATAACATGTGTACATCTCGAACCAAGTGTGTCATACATATAGGACCACATGCGGTCGCATAAGGCTATATATACAATGTCCTATGAAGAATCATGAACTAGGACCAGCTGGCCCATATATATATCTATGTACATCCACGTCCTATGAATTTAATCATGAAACATCTTCCCTCTCTTCACCCTGCTAGAATTAGCATGTCCATGGCCTGGGGATGTAGTGGAGGGAGATGCCACTACGGATTTCATCTGTGTGGTCCTAGGCATCTCTAAGCAGGCCTGCAACCTAACCTGCACATTCATAAACAACAAGTTTTTAACACCCAGATTTTTAAAATACATTCAAAATTTAGAAACTTAGAATTTAGTTAAAATGCATGTGAAATCTTACCGCAATGTCATGATCCCTATCAATTTGTCGTTGACGCGTGGCAGGGACAACAGTAGACTCATGAGAGGTAAGCTACATACAAATAATTAAATTTCAAATTAAATATTTCATGTACAAAATTTGATATTGTAGATTTAAGTAATAAGAAATAATTCCTAAATAAATTTAACAAATTTGAAAAATTGTACCTCAGTTAGTGGATCTGCAGATGCTATGGCAGTATCTACAGCAGCCTCCACAGTCTGCATATATGGAGGAGTCTCTCTGGAAGTCATAAGCTATACAAAAAACATGTACAAATCAATATTAATCTACATGACTGCCACATAACAGAGCCAAAGCATAATCCACGTGAACTTCCACAATTAGAAACAAAGTGTAAAGAGAAACTAACCTGCGTAAAAGTCACATGAGGCATGCCAGTAGCCTCAGTTCCTAGAGAAGATGATGACCCGCCAGGCTCCTGCGTATAAAATACAAACATATATTAATATGTACATGTACAGGTGAAACATTATAATAATAAAAGTGCACAATCAAATGAAATTTGAAATTTAAGTACAACTTGAAACTTACGTTTGTAACATGCCCAACTGTAGTAGCTAGCATGTCGACGCCGGATGTTTCCTTCACCGGCTCTTGCTATTTAAAATAAAATAAAAAATTAGTTTTTACATGTATGTACATAACGTACAATGAAATACATATATATTAAAATCTCAAACATGAATATAAACTATTGTATATATATATATAAACATGAATTATATATTGTATATATATAAAATATTTATTTGACATTTACCTGTGAAAGACCAAGATCCTTTGCACCAGTTCCAAAAACATCCGCCATCATCTCATCTAGAGAAAAGAAATCATGTGATCCAGCAAATGATGTCTCACCCGCAGTGCATACGGCACCACATGATCCACAGTGGTGTGGTGCGCTAGAACTAGCACCTCCACCAACATCACCAGATGCAATCTGCTCACTATGTTGGGTCAGAGTGTCAGTGAGCTCCCTCAATGCATGTAGTGTGTCAATCTCCACAACCTCCTTCACTGTAGGAGGGATAACTGAAGGCAGTGGGGGTTTTGGGGCATGGGGGATCCTTGGTTGACCTACGCATGCACCAGGTCTACTCTGTGCAGAGCCACCACCTCGCCCATAAAAATCAGAAAAGTCAAAATAATTTGGGACCTCATTAAGCATGAACTCGCAATATAATTTCTTCAAAAAATAGAGGGGAACCTCATTGTTGTTGCATGGTGGATAATAAAAAACCATCCACCATTGGTCCCAAAAAAATTTCTTGATTCAATTCATCGTGGCACCAATGGATTGGGAACCGTTTGCAAGTAACTGCGGGGGGCATTGGTTCTTGGGTCAGTAAATAATGCACAAATGCGGTCTTTTCCAAAAAAAATTGTCTTTTACGGCCGCATGGGATAATTTATTTGCATACCACTACCTACAATCACCTCTAAAGGTATTCCATCTATCTATTTGGTTGGTTGCGGAGTCAACTTCGCCAATCAATGTTTGCAATGTGTTGGCTAAAGTCATGTGGGACAGATTTGTGGCATGATTTTGTCTTATAGTCTGAATAAGGTTCTCAATGACAATTTTATTTTGTCGGATTCTTCCAACGATATCAGCTTGTGTTCCTGTTGGTTCCGTGGGGACAGAAGGAGCCACAGGAGGCAGATCTATGTTTGGAGGAGGGTTTTGCAGAATGTTTGGAGGGTTTTGAGGAATATTTTGATGGTTTTGAGGATTATTTTGAGCTTGTCGAGCAACTGACAAAACAAAAAAATTGTATACATAAACAAAAAATTGAAAAACCCATGAAAATCACAAAAAATAACCTAAAATGCAAACAAATTGATCAAAATCGAGGGCTTACCTCTTTGTCTTGGCAGCATGGTTGAAACTATCATGATCCAGAAGTCTGAAGAGTAATTTTTAGGGGGTATTCAAAGCGCGAGTGCCAAAGGTCTAGGAGAAATCGCAGTTGGAAAGGAAAAATGAGGGAAAATGAGGAGTCGCGGGTCTATTTTTTTGTCTCAGAGGACCGCGATCGCGGTTTTAGGTTCAAAAATCACCGAGCCTATAAAAACAATTGCGCGAGCATGGTTTATAAACCACGCTCGCGGTACCTAAATTTCAGGTTTTTATGTCCACTTAATTGTCCACCAACTTGGTGCACTTATATCTTTTGTAATAACAGGACTAACACATGTGTCTTGCACAACACTTACAATCATTTCTAGCTCTTTCATATATCATATATCATATGTTTTACATCACATCTTGCTATGATTGTTTTCATACATGTTTGCTAGTTGTGTGTTTTTGTTTGTTTTCTACTATGAATGTGGCCTAATAGCCTTGATTGTCTTGTAACACTATGGGTATCCCATGTTTGTGGTGCAATGCCTTGGGTGTGGTTGTGTATCTCTTGTTTGCAGGCTCAAGATCCTTGATTGTCTTGTGACACCATGGGCATCCCATGTTTATAGGTATTTTTACCTTTTGTGTGATATTGTTTGACACGTTTTGCACTTTTTTCTACATAATATGCACTTTCTTTCTACTAACACATCGTTTTTTATTGTTGTCATTATTGTTTTGTTGCATTGACATTGTTCTTGTTATCTTGCTTATTATTCTTGTTATTATTTCATGTCATGGTTTTTACCATATGCATCCCCTTTAGCAAGTGCAGTTTCTTCTTGGTGGCCACTGCATCAGCTTTGTAGAGGTTATCCATAGGTTATCAACATCTCAATCATGGATATACATCTTTCCTTTAACCTATGAGCTCAACTTCTTCATCACACATACCTCAAAAGTGGGGGAAACGTATGGGGATTTTTCCTACATTTCCAATAGGTACATGCATCTTGTTGGGCACATACATATGTAGAGGCAAATGGAAATGCCTTAGAATTAGAATCAATGAAGAAAATTGGTAAAAGTTAAACTACGTAAAAACCGCACAACCTTGTCAAGACCGTATGAATGGTTATGACCTTACCATATGTTTTTTCCTAGGGGAAATTTCTCTAGATTTTTCATCATTTTTTAGATTCATCATCATTATTACAACATTATTATATGGTTTCATATTCAAATTGACTCAGTTTGGCATAATTTTAGGGGGCATGAAGTATTTCATTCTCTCTATCTCCATGGTACTCAATTTCATTTTTGGTTTTGGACACATTAGGGGCATGGATATCTTTTATCCACTCAAATTGTTGCATACAATCAGTCCTATGTAGTTTCTACTCAATTGTATAACACATGGGAAGAGTATGGGGACACTTATATCTCTTTTCTACTATGTTTCTCAAGTTACAAAATTGGTCGTATATCCATTTGTAATGGTATGGTTTGCAGGGTTATGGAAGGTAGTGGGATAATTAAGTTCTTTGTGGGAAGGATTTCCTACCCTCTTTACAATTAAGGGGAAGATATTAGAGTTTTTGAATGGCTTTGATACACTATCTTCCTCTTTAGAACGAGTGTTTTGGCTCGTATTTTTGGTTCTTCTCTTCAAAATTTATGTGTTGTGTTGGTACACCTAGCACATTGACCTCTCCTTAGAAAAATTGGCTGTTGATCACCCCAATCCTTCATCAAAGTTCAAAAAATTCAAAGCACGAGAACGAGAGAACATTCCCTCTATAAGACAAATAGGTGTATTCCTTTCATGTCTTACATATATTTTTGGAATTTATTGTTGCACATTTCTTGATAGTACTTTCATTACATTTTGAGTTAAAGTTTAGTTTCCTATTTTGGGTATTGACTACACTTTGTGTTGTAGGTTTCATTTTGGAGCGTGTCAACACTAACACGGTGAGATATTGTAAAATAAAATTATTATGAGAAAAGGAAAAGTGTGTCTACACACTCATGTATCTTTTCCTTTAAGCATGAAATTTTAATTTCATAGTTAAAGGTGGGAAATTTAGAAACTATTTTTTTAATCTATCCTTTGACACTGTTGGTCTTGACATTGTATACTTGCATGCACAAATTCACCCTCCCCACTCTTTCTTAGCACACTCTAATAGCCCTTCGGTCACTTATTTATCTTTACATAGCTATTTGTCATCATTTTTTGAGGTTTAATTGCACAAAACATACCTAGAAACATATATCCCCAACTCCATGAAGTGAAAATCAAACTTTTCCTCCCGGGTCAAAACCATCGGCCTTGATCTGTTTGTCCAAATCTACAAGTCAACCCTAGTGTACATTTTTGGACTGACACATTGTGTACTAAAACTTTCAATTACATCATCTTCATGTGGACTAATATTCCCTCTTGGTTTTACTTTTATGACATAATAAGTATCAGAAGCCTATATAAATAAGTCAATCACACTTCATTTAAGGTCATGGCACTTTTAAGAGCTCCTCATATAAAAGTGAAAGCACCCTAAACTTTTACAAAGCTAATCAAGGAAGGCTAACACCATTGCCACCTAATAGATAAGGATTCCAAGTCTAGGAATGTAACATTAAGATAGAAGTTAAACGGAATTCTTAACTAGTATGAAAATAATGCAAGATCTAATTAAACATGCCTACTAATATGCTTGAATTACCTAACATGGGCCTAAATAGACCTAAGAGGGAAATCAAATGGTTATGGTTGCTACTCCAAACAATGATGAAATGACCTCTCCAAATGACTTGTGAAGTCACTTTAGATTATTCATCTACTAACCTTGTTGAAGGTTTTACACAAGGATTTGAACTTGACTATGAATCATATGTATTATATGAGATGCAAATCAAAACATGGTGTAAAGTATAAAGGAATGAGGTGCACTCTTTTTATAGTTTTCCTTTTGGGAGAAACTTGTATTTTGGTGCATGTGGGACTAAAAGCCCCAAATTATATTAGAATTAATAATCACGATTAGACCTTTCTAATCACAATTAGTGAATTACCAAGTGATTAAGAGGTATGGAGCCTTAATCGACCGCTTAGGGTCAACTAGGAGGCTAAGATAAGCTTTTAAAGCTTGATGAGACATTGCGGAGGTGAATGGGGTGATTTTGAGTGGTTGGAAGAGGGGTTTGAGTCAATGCTAGGGCATATTGACCAAATCAAGGGTAAAATATGCTTAATTAGCTCATAATCACTAATTGTCTATTTTGAAGAGGATTTTGACTTACAATTTGTTGTAAAGTGTCATCCTGAATGCAAAAGGGGTTACACAATCAAAAAATAACTGTTAATTGACCAAATTGGTAAGGAACGTTATTTAATTAGTGAAAACCACTAATTATAATGGATTTGGCAAGAATGAGAATGATTTGTGTGCATTTGGAAATAAGATTGCAAAAGTAGAAATTAGGTGTCTACAAAAAGCAAACACAAAAGGCACTCCAAGCTCTCAAAAATTCAAAATAACTCATGCACATCTATTAGGGAAGTATTATCTACAGGTCTAAAGTCTCCCACCGGGTCCAAGATTCTCCATATTCTCTCCACAAGTGAACAAAGAGACACTTCCCAAGTATTTGAGCAAGTGTGAAACTCAAGAAAGGTATTATCAAAGCATGTTTTGTCAAATTCCAATTGCACTACGGTAGGTACAACATACTAGGAGAATGACATGTGGTTTAAGCCTTCTTCTGAGTAATGTCAATGTCAGCAGTACATAGGGGTTTCCACAACCCACCTAACTTTATTTTATAGGAACTCTATCTTGCACTATGAGTGTTTGAGGGTTTGATCAGAGTTATAAAGGCATCTTAAAGGAAAGTGAAGAAGACCAACACATAGCAACAATCATTTCCAAGTAGGCAAGGCACACAAAATTTAATAGAGCCATAATCCAAGCAAGTCCAAGACTGTATAAAAGGGTCAAGACCGTACGAACGGTTTTGACTTAGTTGTGCAATTGATCCGTAAACTTATACTTTGGAACTCTACAAATCACACAATTATGTTGTTCTACTTTCAACTTTGGAAAATGACATATTTTCTTGAAAAATTAGAGCTTCATGACTGATTATATAGTGCTATAGAAAGGAAATTGCAAAGAAGGAAATAATTCAAAACTTCAACACCAACAATTTTATCCTGAAAACCTCTAATGGAGGAAAACCAAGTCGGGAAGGGAAACTGCTCTTTCTTCCCACTTTTATTGGTCTAATATAGACAATTATAGATTACAATAAGTATGAAAAGAAGCAACAATGTAAACCTTCTCTCCAATTACTTGCTTACTCTGTTTCTACACTTGGCTCCTACAATTTCATTCCAGCAGTGAAGATCTTGCTCACTGCTCTCATTCTACTCTACTTTTCAATTTCTTTGGATCTTTGAATGACTATTCTCTTGTTCCTTTCATGTATTTATAGGCCTTCACATGTCCTCTCGTGTAGTGGAGAATGTGAAAGGGTGGGTAAGGGAAGAGACACAAATGGGTGCTTCAAATTCGTGTCCATTCGCGTTCCATTCTTCTTTTTTGTTCAAAAGTATCAGGACCGCCACCTTGGCTGGGCAGCGGTTTCAGGACCGCCACCCTGTAGGGCGGCGGTTCCTTTCATAACCTCCGTTTACCTCATTTTTCTCACTTTTATTATTTCTCCTTCTTGGTGCTGATGGAATTGATGAAGTGATGTGTTTTTCTAGATCCCTATGGATCATACCTCCCCTACCTAGGAGGCTTTTGGTCCCACAAAAGCTTAGTGGGGGAGTGGTAGAGGAATCAACTCCCTCTTGTGCTCATTCGAGTACCATTGGGTCTACCTTGGTGTCTTCTTCTGTACAACCTACCAAGACTCCTATGGATCTCTGGTTTGTTGTTCCAGTGCTACATCTCCTCTGAGTTGCCTCGAGTACAAACCTCTTTGGAAGGTAACTTATGTATCTTTCCTTCTTTGTCATGCATAGATGGCATTAGTGGATGCAAGCTCTTACAACTTACTGTCATGTGCATCTGCATGAAGTATGGCCTAAAGGTATCTTCTCCAACTTGCTCAAGTATGGCTAATGTCCCATACTATAGTGGTTTATTCCTTGCCTATCTTTGTCTCTTGAGATGGATTGGTTGAATCCTCCCCAAGTATGATGCTGCTATAGTCACCACCATTCCTTGTATCTCGTCTTCTTCTTACCGCCCCATGGTCAGGTCCAGTGAATTTGTAGGTAGATATGGTGACTACATAATGGAAGTTTGTTTTTCTCCTTGAATGAACAGTTCCTATGGTGGCTTCTTCTGCAAAAACTGAAAAGTGTTATCCAAATTCTCCATCCTTTGGTCAGAAATAACCGTGCTCTCACATCCATTTTGTTTTTATTCCAATGAAAGAAAACAAAATTTA
This sequence comes from Taxus chinensis, assembly GCA_019776745.2. Taxonomy (NCBI): domain Eukaryota; kingdom Viridiplantae; phylum Streptophyta; class Pinopsida; order Cupressales; family Taxaceae; genus Taxus; species Taxus chinensis. Next base: position 383,336,952 of record CM034155.1, on the reverse strand, counting down.
TGATTTTCCTAAATAAGTATTGGTGCTTGGTTGGCACTTACCATAGCCTTCTTTGATTTGCTCTGGTGTGCCCCGATGTTGAAATTGACTCCATCCTTGACCCATTTGTACCGGTTCTCCCTCCTTGTGAGCACAACATCCCTGGCCTACAAGTAAGGACTTCCGAAGATAATGTCAAATGCATCAAGTGGAATAATATCAGCCTCTAATACATCTATGTATCGGGTATTTATCCCAAATTGAAACTTACACTTCCTTGTAACTTGTATTTCTACACCCTTTTTCACCCATCCCAATGGGTATGGATGTGGATGCATGTAAGTCTCTAGACCAAGTTGTCCTACAACCGCATCAGAAATCAAAATTGACTGAGAACTATAATCTACAAAAGCATTTACCTTAGTCTTCTTGATTTGGATTTCTTATTTGAAATAGCTTACTCATCTCTTCTTCTTCTGCTGCCCTGTACATGTTAGTGGCCATGCATCCCAGTCTCTCATCTACATCTGAATCATCCTCAATCTCCACCTCTCTTTCTGTCTTCACAATGGCCATGGATTTCTTGGAATCCTTGGTTCGATGTTTTGGGTGCAATTTCGGATGTAACTTCCAACATGTGGGGTCAGTATGTCCATTTACATCACAGTTATTACAGAAATTCTTAGGATCTTTACAAGTATGCAAATAAGTAACGACATGTTTACCTTTGCTACTTGTCTTCCCTTGTTCTTTATCCTGTTATTTTGTTGATTAGTCTCCCTTTGGCTCTATATCTCCTTGCTTCTTCTCGTCATCAAAGTAGTATGCTTGTACAGAAGCTTCATTGAGATCCTTAGGCTTCGTGGAGATTACCTTCCTCTGAAGGTGAGTGTGAAGTCCTCCCAAATACTTGGTCAAAATGTCCTCATCCTCCAAGTCCATATTAAGCAACATGGCTTGTCTCCCGAAATTTTGTAGTGTAGTCTTGCACGTTTTGACCGTTGCGCTGTCTAAAGTACTGCCAATTAATCATCATGTCAGTTTTATGGTGAATAGGATAGAAGTTAGCTCTTGTCAATTCTTTAAAACCTTTCCAAGTACTGACAATAGGATGTTTATTCTTGTCACAAGTGGCTAGATGGGTTTCCCACCAAACCAGAGCATGACCTTCCATTTTGAGACGTACAAAGGTGACCCTTTGTGCCTAAATGACATTATGCACACTAAATTAGAATTCCAACTGTTTCAGCCATTTATCTAGTAATTCTGCATCTAATTTTCCTTCAAAATTCTTTATTTCCACTTTTGTTTCAACTTTAAAAGGTGTATGTGCAGATTTTACCTTATCACTTACAATTGGCGTCTCTTCATGCTCTTCCCCACCCTTCCTCTTCGTGGCTCTTTCTGATACCAATTTTTTTTGGCTAGTGCTTGAAACCACCAATTCCATAAAATATTTCTTAACCGAAGCTGTCTTTTGTAGATATGAAAGACTCTCCTTGTTTTCTATGCAATCTATCCATCATGGTCTCTAGCATCTCGACTCTATGGACCAAGTTTCACTTCCTCCATTTGAGCTCGAATTCTTTGTTTCCACTTCGTTGTAGAAATATCTGGCTCGCAAGATAAAACTTATTTTCCTTTTGACCTTGTCACTGTCATACAAAATCACAAGAAAGTTTCGAATACTAAAGTCCTGGATATATAATCAGCTCTGATACCAAAATGATCCATAAACTTCTCCTTTGGAGCTCTACGAATCACACAATTATGTTGTTCTACTTTCAACTTTGGAAAATGACATATTTGCTTAAAAATTAGAGATTCGTGACTGATTATCTAGTGTTATAGAAAGGAAATTGTAGAGAAGGAAATAATTCAAAACTTCAACACGCCCAATTTTATCTTGGAAACCTCTAATGGAGGAAAACTAGTCGGGAAGGGAAACTACTCTTTCTTTCCACTTTTATTGGTCTACTATAGACAATTATATATTACAATAAGTATGAAAAGAAGCAATAATGTAAACCTTCTCTCCAATTACTTGCTTGCTCTATTTCTACACCTGGCTCCTATAATTCCATTCCAGCACTGAAGATCTTGCTCACTTCTCTCATTATACTCTTCTTCTCGATCTCTCTAGATCTTTGAATGACTATTCTCTTGTTCCTTTCATGAATTTATAAGCCTTCACATGTCCTCCCGTGCAGTGGAGAATGTGAAAGGCCAGGGAAGGGTAGAGACACGACTAGGCACTTCAGATTCGCATTCATCCGCGTTCCATTCTTCTTTTCTATTCGAAAGTATCAGGACCACCGCACTAAGAAGACCGGTGGTCTTAGGACCGCCACCCTGGCTGGACGGAAGTTTTAGGACAGCCGCCCTATAGAGTGGTGGTTCTAAAACCACCGCTATGCACAGAGTGGCGGTTCCTTCCAGAACCTCCGTTTACCTCATTTTTCTAACTTTTCTTGTTTCTCATTCTTGGTGCCGATGGAACTGATGAAGTGGTGTGTTTTTTTGGATCCCTATGGATCAAAAATTTTGACCAGGTGCTAGTTTTCAAAAATTGAAGCATTTCCAATCTCAGATCAGCTTGTTCATGTACTCAAATCACTTAACATCTCCTAAAATCTCACATAATCAACTAAGTGTAATCTCTTTTTTGTGTCTTGATATTTCCTAGATCAATAGTCACTTTGTAAAGCATTAGTTTGATTTGGGCATTTAACATTTGAAGTTAATTAAATCAAAATAGCCTCTTGTTGCATTATTTCATCCTTTTTATGTATGTTAGTTAGAACACATAAAAACATTAAAAGGGAATGAAATAGAAAATTCACAAAAAAGTGAAATCAAGTCCATACATGTAGCCATAAGGGCACACCTTTTTTGTTGTTGATTAATCTTTTCATCATAGAAGGAGAAATTAGGTGAAAAAACCAAGGGGGGAGTGGAAAATTAAGGACCTGAGTGGCTAATGGATTATTAAATTACATGATAGAGCTCTTGGTTTCATGTGGTTTGTTTTGTGTGAGAAAATATGTTTGAGCCTACAACTCTTAGGGTTTTTTAACATAAAAAGTAAGAATAGGATCTGAAACCACTTGCAAAGTGCTAAGTATCATAATGTAGGCTATAGTGTTATGTAGGTATATGAATAGTAATTTAGGGATCTATGTAAGATGCCCCCATAGTAGGCATATTAGATATAGGAAATGCTTGGTTATAAACATGATTCCTAGCCCCTAAAAGGAAAGGAGAGCTTATAGAAGGGGGGTTCACTTTAAGGTTCAACAGATGTCTACACTACCCTGACTTTTTATAAAAGTTTACATTTATGGGTGGAAAGTAGTATGTCTAGGAATTCATTACTCTTATTATGTTTCTCTTAAATTTTTTTATTAAATCAATCAATTGGAATCTTAAGTGGGATGTTTTGGACAATGGGAGATTGGTCATCATTAATATTATATTGTTCACCCTCATGATTCAATATGGTTTTGATAATAACAATATCCTCATCGACATGTGTAGCATTACCATCAATATATATAATATTTCCCTATTTTTTATTAATAGTGGCACCTATAAATGAAAAGACTTGGGTATTAGATACACTTGCAACTTTTTAGGACGATTCATAACTGATGAAAACTCTGAATATTATTTGCATATGGATACCAATAAATTGAGTACTTTGTGGAGTGGAAGTGAGAGACCTATTTTACTTATATGGTATAAGAAATAAGAATTTGAGTATGCATAATAATGTAAAAACCCTACGAGAAATAAAATTAGGCTTGAGGTCAAGAAGATTGGATTAAATATGAAATCTTAAGGGTGTGGAATGAAGTTGTAGTTGCATAGATTGATAAATAAAGTAGATTCACCAAAATGTAAAATAAAAACTAGGACTAATATAATTAAGATATCGAGAGTGGGTTGTATATGATGATATAAAACACAAAACTAAAAAATGTCCTAGATTATATAAGGAAATAATTCTTACTCAACACAAATTTTATAAATTATATAAAAGTAATTAAGGTTAGGGTTTAGCTCAGATTAAGTGACAATGCTATGTAACTTGATGAGAAAATTGTATAAGCTATTATGAATTTTCTTGTACATTATAGGATCCCTAAACTAAGTGGAGGACATGTTCTTCTATTTAGGGATATTTTTGCATGTCAAATATCCTAGGGTTGAAAAATGTGCCCTCTATTACTGTGTTATGCAACTTTCCTCTAACACCTAATTCATTTGTGTCTCTAGATTTCTATCATGTAAATATATCTTTGGGATGACTCTTATATACCCATATATGTCTTTTCTAAGTTATCTTAAAGTGTTAGTTTTTCTCCTTTAACCTAAGAAGGAGTTAATACGATTCGAGTTGGAATGATCTTACCCTATTCCTATTGGTGTGATGAGTATTACATTATGTACTCGATGCATGAAGTGGGATCAAACCACATATATTTCTTCAAGTCTTATAATGGCGTGGAGATTGGAGAATACAAATAAATATGAAGCCTTAATTTATCCCCTAACATTTGGAAATGACACTTGGCTTGAGTGTAATGTAATAAAGATATGTAATATATGGTATTAATAAATATGTATTTGAATTTGAGTAGATTTTTTGTAATATTCATTATGAGAGAGGTACTTTAATGCTTGGTTCGATGTCCTTATTAGAAGTTTTTTTGATATAGGATGTTGAATGTCCTTGATGAGTAAGGGCACATTTGTTTATATAAGTGACTTATGCAATAATGATTTCCTACTCACTAAAGTAACTTTTGCATTTAAAAAAAGATCATTCTAAGTATGAGAGATAGGTTCATGGGCCATGGGCTAGATTCATCTGCTGAACTTGTCCTTGACCCATAAATTTCTAGGCTTACTTTGAAACCTGATCCAAGATTTAAAAAACGGTTTGTAAAGAGGATAGAGACATGTTCTATATCAGTTGTAGTCATCTTTGTAGTGCTAAGCTAAAGAAGTAGATAGACCTAGTAGAATCAAAGTGCGTGATTGAGTAGGAAGCTTTATGTTTAGTCAACAAATAGATAAATGAGATATTTCTACGATGAATGGTAAAAGACCAAATTTGGGGTACTACATATTCAATTTTATTTTTTTGACCAATCAACACAAAATAAATTTCTAAATTTTAGGAGACTACATAGTTTGGAGGAAAATGAAGTAGAAGTTTATTATCTTCTAACATGCGCACTATGCAATGATATAAGACATTTATGTTGATATCTTCAATCATATCTTGGTTCATGAACTTTTTAAGTTACCTGAACATCTATACTAAGCTCAAGGTGATTTTATTTTCAATTTGGTTTCATGTTCAATCAAACTGTATGTACAAGTAAACATTGAAAGGTGAAGATTTGTGGTGTTGTTTGTTATTTATTGCAAGGGATTTTTTGTTCCATTGGCGATGGTGTTGTGAAATGTATGAGACAAATCCATTTGCTAGTAAAGTAAATTTGTATGTGGGTAAATAAAAGCGTTCATATTTGTTGTTGAAATGATTTGTTCTGTAGTAGTTCTTGAACTAGTTTTTTAATGTTGGGGAACTTCTGTTGGTTTTTGTGTAGATTATCATGAAATACAAGTGAGTTAATTGTTTGCCACCTTGACAAGTGCATAGGCAAGAGCGAAAGATAGTGGGTAGTGTTGGTTGCACAAGGTGACAGGGGTCAAGCTTTATGACGAGTTAAGGATGTCATCGACAAGCATAAACCTCATAGCAAATATATTCTTATAATTGATCAAAATCATAAAAGACCAGGGGAATTGAAAGGAAATTACGATTGAGGTTGTAAAAAATGTACATAGTTTTTATTTAGCAGCCCAATTTCACAAAAAATAAACAGATGCTGAAGATATTTAGTTCTGAACATTTTTTAGATAAAATTATTTCATGTACAAAGTTATAGGTCGAGACGGGAAAATTCATCAAAGAGGTAAATGGGATGTGCAATTTAGAAAGGGAGCTAAGACGCAAAGCGTAAGAAAATGTCTAGAAAGATTTACTGCTCATCTCAACTGACAATGAAAGAAAACAATTCATAGTTTTCTCCACCTTTGCAAAAAATCATGAAAGATTTGAGTCAGCCAGATTGGCACAACTAAAAGGAAACATTTCAAAATCATGGAAGTGATTATGTGTTCAGTGTTTTACATACACTATGTCTTACACCACCATCGTTATTAAAGAAATTTGCGAACCAATTGAAGACATGGTATGTTGACATTGACATAGTTGAGGTGATAGTTTTATTGTTTCCTTTCACTAGTAGAAAAATGTTTCATATTGATTTTGTGCTCGAGTGCAAACTGGTGGATAATTTTGGGAAAGGGACTATCTAAACTTGAACAAAATGCAGCGGTAGAATATTAAAATAGTTACTACTTTCCTTTTAAAATTTCATACAAACATTCATTTTGAAGACTACAACCAGTTCTTGGTTAACTCTCTGAAGCTATTGAGTTGTCGACATCAAGGCAACCACATTCATTGAATGGTGTATTTTCAAGTCTTCAAGTTCGGACTGCCATAACACTTGCATTTCCTTCAAAGCCTCCTCATATGCCTGTTGCAGCTCAATGAGATGAGTCGTCCCGTTCTCAAAAACCTCCAGAGCTCTCTTCTCAGATTTTTCAAGCTTTGCAGAAGTTTCTTCCCTAAGTTTTTTAGCCTCTTGCAAAGACTCCAACGCTTGAGCAGTCATTGTCTTGGCTGCTATGAACTGTTCCTTTGTCTTCTTCGTCTCTTTTTGGACCTCCAATGCATGCGCCCTTTCAGTCTCAGCTACAACGTGTCCCTCCTTCATCTTCTTCAGCTCTTCTTGAGCCTATGCAACCTGTTATTGTAGCTCAGATACCTTGGATACACGTTGAGCCAAATCTCAGTGCAAAAAATAAAATATATGAATATATCACTAAGAAAACAAAGTATTCCATGAGAAATCTCAGTTAAACCAAGCGTTCCTGGAATTATCTCAATGAAAAGAAACATTTGCTGAAATTATCTCAATGAAAGTAAGTACGAGTGAACCTCAATGAAAATAGATGTCTCGTGATAAAATCTAGATAAAAATAAATGCTCCGCCAAAGACAAAATGTTCTCGTTATATGCACAGGGCAGTCGGAAGGAAGAATTCCATGACACAACATCTGGTTGAGGCATTTCATCAAACACATACCATGCCTTCTCCATGTCACCACATTTCACGTACATCTCAATAAGTGAACCGGTCAAGAAAAACATCACAATTAAGTACGCTTTTGATTATATCCCCGTGTACTTCCATACCTCATCTCAGGCTTACCAATGCAGAGAGGATACTGGCATAAGTAAAATGATCGGGCTGGGCACCTGTTTGTCGAATTTCATGGTACAGTCCAAATGCTGCCTCAAAAAATCCATCCTTGGCACAAAGCGCAATCATGATATTCCACGACACCAGATCTCGTAGAGACATTGCTTCAAAAACCTTCATAGCCTCGTCGACATGCCCACTCTGTGCATAACCTGCAATCATTGCATTACAGACAACCACATCTCATTGAGGTATTTCGTTAAAAACTTGGTCTGCATCCTCATTTTTCCCACATTTTGCATACATGTCAATGAGAGCACTCATTACAAAAACATCAGACTGAAAACCAATTCTAATTACTTGTCCGTGAATTGCAATTCCCTGTGGCAAAGCTGCCAACTGCGCACATGCTAGAATAACACTAGCAAATGTAAATTCAATAGGTTGTAGGCCTAAATTTTGCATCAGGTGAAAGAATGTCAAAGCAATCTCCGAAAATCCATGTTTAGCATAAGCTGAAATGAGAACAATACATGAAAAGGCGTTTCAATTTGGCATTTGATGAAAAACTTTGTGAGCACACTCGAGGCTGGCGCATAAGATAGTAGTCCCAAAATTAGCATGTTTGTTGCACCATCCAATGAGAATGCCAAAACATTCATAAGTTAAGCAAGCAATGCAGGAGAGTAACACATATCTACATGACACACAATAATTACCTTCGACTTGGCTTGTAAATGGCTTTTTTCCTTCTCCTTTTCTTGGATCTTTTCCTCTAGTTTTGAGTAGAACTGAATAATTGTATGGAGATGGAACAATCATTAGCATAGTCCTTTACATCAAACCCAGAAGTATGAAAGATACCATTTAAGTGATAATAGTAGAAAGCATATGGATACTAAAAGATGCAGACAAGAGCACTACCTCTTTACGTTTCTCAGCTCGCTCGTTACATCTAAAATTGAAACCAGATACAGAAGAAGCACTACATGGTCTTGCTTTAGAACTTAAGTTGGTTGTAGTTCTATAAATAGTCAAATATTGCGTATACAACATGTGTTATAATATGGAACGTAGAAAAGAAAATTGCATTATTGATAGAGATAACATACAATATTACTAAAAAGGTTATCAACTAAATAACAATTGAATTTGTGTTCCAATGATTTACTTATATTCCACTTAAAAAGATACAATGAGGTAACAGATCGAGCATCTTCATCATCTTTCGTTGCATCCGCTTGCTTCACTTCCCCTTGCTTCAAGGGCTTCTCATTTTGGATATGTGTACTGTGCACAGAAAATGAATAAGTTTTCGATATACAAAAAGATTATCGGCAATAGCATCAAACTTATTCAAATTTGACAATGTCAACTAAATTCTTATATAAATATAACCAGCATTAGCCATAAGAAGATATAAATCACTTACTTCATACTTTTTAAGCGTAAAAGAGATTTGGTTGATGTTGTTGATGCAAGCTTTGCATCGGACTACTCAAGCGAAACAAGGAAACTCTTTTTATTTAAGGCAAAAAAAAGCTAAAAATGGACATATTTTGATAACAGAAAGCAAAGATCCCTAATACACACTAGACCTACTATCCTTAACATCATCACTCATTGTGGCCTTAAATATTCCCTTTAAAATACCTGACTAAAAAAATTAAAATTAGGAGATCAAGGAAGCTAATGTATATGAATATATTACCTCTTGCTTTTTGATAGCTGAGGATTTTATAGCACCACCTGCACTCATGCGTTTAGGTGTGTTACCATCAGCATGTTACATTCCAGTCAAAGATCTCTTATTAGTTGCCAATGTAAATGGCTGTGGAACAGTGCAATTTGTGCGGGAATTTACAAGGTTAGCAGATGAGGGAAGTGGACCATTGAACAGATGCAGCCTCGAGCCACACAAAAGCGACCAAGGCTGCAACATACACAATGATTACATTAACTACATTGCAGTACACCTCCTGAGGACATCCACCTTTCCCCTCAACAGTGACAAATAAAGGGGTTCACCAATAGAATCCTGCCAAAATAGAAAAATTAAAGCATAAAACTTTAGTTCAACCCCATTTAAATAAAGATGGCACAATGTAATTGGAAATGATACACATGATTAATTGTTAATGTGAAGACAATATCCTTGCCTTCGGCAGTATAATAATGAAGAATATAACAATGTAGGCCTTGGGTCTGTTGAAGTATGTAGTGAAGAGTACATTTCCAAGTCAATAGATTAACAACAAAAAAGTCAACATATGATTGTGATTTGAATTGAATGGTTTTGAAGCATAATGAATAATTTAACATCATGTTGTACAATTCAGCTATTTGAAATTGTGATGTGGTAACTTACGAACGTAACTCATAGGTCCATTATATGTTCATGTCTACTAAGAATAATGATATATGTATATTTCTCTACCATGCTCGAATCTATAGCATGGTTGTATAACTCTCCATGCCTTATTTCTATTCCCAAATATTTTTTATTCTCTATATGTATTCTTGAATCCATATTTGTCTTTCTATTTGCAAATAGAAAAATCTAGACTAAGACATATGTGAACAAAATACTAAAGGACCACATCCAAGCGTAGACATCTCTTTCTTATCTCAACACGTGATATATCCTATAAATATTTCTAGTAATCTCTATAGATTTTCTACAACCCCAAGACATTCAAATATTACTCATGTACATAACGTTAGTTTAGTATTTTATGTAGCAATCAGACTAACCATTATTATTTTATCAAAGAAATTAGATTAGTCAGCTAACATTATATTTATGGTCAAATAAACTGATACGTTTAAACTAACAAACAACTTCAAATAATCAACTTAACATTAAATGCTTTTCTTTCATGGGTATAATGGTATTCAGATATTATGAGGTTTTGCATGATTTCTTGTATGAAAGTGACAATACAATCACATCTTATTAGGATAGCATAACGTACTTAATCATTTACCCTCTTGTTTAGGAATAGAGCCTAACATTAATCATTTACCCTCTTGTTTAGGAACAAAGCCTAACATTCCCTCAAGTCACAATCCACTGTTGGTAATTGAGCACATTCTACCATTTCCATATGGAATTAACTAGTGACACTACTTTTGTTGACAAGGCACCAATACCTACACATGCATATACTCATACTAAGATTGCTCCAACCAACACAATACAAGCATTGAATCCTTGTGACCAACAATGGTCTATTGAAGGTATAATCATCAAAAAGGGTGCCTTGAATAAGTGCAACAACAAAACCACTGCTACATAAGATTTAAAATTTGATTTTATTGATAAGGATGGAACATGAATCACTGTAACAATTTTTGATCCAGCAAAAAAAGTATTTCATAGCCAAACAAAAACAGGGAAGTTGTACACAATTACAGATGGCACACTAAAGCATGAAAAGAAAGAATATATAAAAATTCTCCAATTTCATAGGAGAAACGCTTATTTCACTAAATCGAGACTTTTTCCAGTCCGAGCTATACAAAAAACCTCCAATATTAGAATCCAAAATTACTAGTTTTGGATTCTAAAATGTTAAATATTGGAATTATTTGGACTCCAAAATCGCACATATTGGATTCCAATATCGTATATATTGGAATCCAAAATCACATATATTGGAATCCAAAATCGCATATATTGGAATTCACTGCACTCCAAAGTCCCATATACTAGAATCAGAAATTCAAAATATCGGAATCTGACATTGATCTACAAAATAATAAACAGAACATGTCTCTATTCTGAGCGGGCTAGCGGTCACGCGACTTAAATTCTTCGTTTGGAATAAAAATTCTTATCAATTTTACCATGCAGTTGTTGGAAAATCGTTGAATGATTTCAGGGAATCCATGCAGATCTTGGGAAAATATTTTAATGAATTCATAGAAGATGACATTTCTTTGTAAAACAATAAATCGGTCAAGTTTCTTTTTTATACGGGCTAGCAGTTGCTAGGCTAATGACTTTCAAGAGATGTGAGACACTTAAAGAAACGGGAAAATTTAGGAAATCCTCACACGTCCAGAGCAAAGCTTAAGGGTTTGTAGACACTCAAATCATCCTACAAACAAAAATAAACAAACGTCGCCATGAGAAAAAATGTCAAAATGAATTTAAAAAAGTAAGATTTGATAGGTTTTATTTAGTGAAAACAAATAAATCATTATACTAAACGAGGCAAGTTAAAATAAAAGGAGAATCATTGTGTTCAAGTATCAACACTAAAAAACCTACAAAACCTAAAGCGGAAATAAGTCAACGACTCCATAAAAAGAAGGAAAGATGCTTGCTTTTAAGTTTTTCTTTCTTTAATTAAAAAAAATTCTACCTTGGAGTGGCCCATTCGACTATGAGAATAAGATTATCATAAATATCAGCAATGAGCTTATCGATAGCTCTCTGAGCATCCTCCCTGTTGTGAAAATTAACAAGACCAAATCCCCTTCTAATCTGTCTTCTGATCCATGACCATGTAAACACACGTGATGTGTCCAAACAACTTGAATAGCTCATGCAGATTGACATCCCTCGTGGTCCTCGGATAGACTAGTAACTCAAACATAATTTTCATCGTTTCAACGGTGCATGATGTTACCGGAGTGGCCCACGCCACCCATGAAAGCGGGAGGTGCCCATCAACGGAGGAAGTGCCAGCCCCACCAATGATGCTTCTGTCAGAGGTGTGGCCCTGGACAACCTTATCCCTTGGTAAGGTATCTATAGCACGGGAGGGGGCAAGATCCTTGTAAGGTAATTTTGATGTGCAATGATTTCCCTTCTCACTATGGATACAAAAAAATATGAACACCGCACCACCCTTGGATCGAAAGAGGTCGGACAACGCATCTCTGCCAGACTTGGAATCGTCGACCTTGGATCCCGATGGGTCGGTCTAGTAGGGTTCCTTGTTGGTAGCGATGCCAAACTTGTGCCACTCGCGACGCTCGAGAGTGCACTTGTTAAGGCATGCTTTGGCCACTTTTCTGATGCACATGGTAGTGATACGAACCACCTTCTGGCCCTGCTAATTGAACTTATATTCGACGATCTTCTTCGTCCAACTCGATGATATTTGGTGGTGGCAAAATAAATTCCACATCTTCATTATCCTCTTATTCAAGCTCCTTGCATCTCACTCTGTTGGATTCCATCATTGTCGTCCCTAACTCAAGAAATGGGAAAAAATTGGGAACTCCTCATGCATTTGGAGTAAATCGTAAGGGTTTGTAGACACTCAAATCGCCCTACAAATAAAAATAAGAAAACGTTGCCATGAGAAAAATGTCAAAATGAATTTAAAATATTAAGATTTGATAGGTTTTCTTTAGAGAAAACAAATAAATCATTATACTAAAGGAGGCAAGTCAAAAGAAAAGGAGAATCATTGCATTCAAGAGAAACACAACTTATCATGTCAACACTAAAAACTCTAAAAAACCTTAACCAAAAATAAGTAAAAGACTCCATACAATCTTCTTCATCCAACTCGATGATATTCGATGATGGCAGAAGAAATTCTAGATCTTCATTATCATCCTATTCAAGCTCCCTACATCTCACTCTATCAGATGCCATCACTGTCATCCCTAGCTCAAGAAAAGGGTAAAGTAGTGAAATCCTCAAGCATCCAAAGAAAAGTTATCGTTGGTTTGCAAACACTCAAATCATTGGTTATCACAGTAAAACCCTAAAAATAAAAATAAGAATACTTATGCTCGTGTAAACTTCTTGTCAAGGGTAGACAACACATCTCCACAAGATTTACAATGGTTGTGCACCTACTAGAAAAATATGGTACAACATTTACCCTACTTTACTAAATGGACTATTCATGGAATTAGGTAAATATATAATCATCGCTACTACACTGATGGAAGTCATACCTCATGATTGTTCATTAGCTACATGTTTTTGTTCTCATGTTGTTGAATTGTCTGGTCTTGGAACCAAGACCTCTTAATTTTAGAAGGTTGTTTTACAATAATGTGTGTGTATAAAAATGTATAACCCATTCCTGTAAAGAGTGCAATATGTAATGCTATTCTCATTCTCCTTATATAATCCAACATGTGTGTGTATCATGTAAAACTACAAATTGTCTCCTAGTTCATGTATATTTTAAGAGTGTCATTTAAATAAATGTTTTTTAATTTGGTTTAATCCCCACATATCTACCAAATCATCAAATACCGAACAACATAGAATAACACTAGATAACATAAGACACTCTCTTATGAGAACATGTTTCTTAGAAGAACAAAGAAACCAACTCAAATCCTTTGTATCGTCATTTACATTAAAGTCGGCGAAAGACATCAAACAACATAAAATTCAACATTTTGCATTATCTTAAGGGGTAAAAAAGAAGAATACAAATCATCTAGAAAACTACCATAGTAATTAAATTATCTTCTTAGATAGTAAATTAATCAGGCAAATAAAATGACCCACTTTCCTTAACAAAAAACTCTTCAAAACATAAAGTGATATCACCTACAAGGATTCAAATATGAGCATAATAAGTTCAAACAAAGATTTGTTATAAGTACAAAAATGATTTCTCAATAGTAAAAGGTAAGATTAAAATTTTAACTCTAAATTTTCTAAAAATATACCATAAGAAAAACATCAAAACTTTTTTTTTAATTGAACCATCATTGGCCCATTGGTGAAGTTTACTTGGCTCATAAAGAGCCCACCAGGGTTCAATTCTTGTTGAGGAAAAGGCCCAAAGATACCCTAATAAGGGATGAGGTCGGTATTGTGCCCTAGGTGAATTTGGCAGAATGGATATCCCTCAAGCCATGACATCTAAGCCTAAGAATTTTGCGCACCTCACCCGTGCAGGCATGATATTACCTCCCTAAAAATCGGTTCAAGAAAAAATATTTTAAAAATTAAGAGTTGATAGATTTCTTTTCTGAAAAACAAACTAAGCATTATATTAAACAAGTCAAGTCAAATAACAAGAAAATGAAAGCATTCAAGAGAAACACAACTGATCCTATCAACACTAAAAACCCTAAAGCGGGAATAAGAAAAAGACTCCATAAAAAGAAGGAAAGATATATGATTTCAAGTGTGCCTTGGATCGGCCCATTCAACTCTGAGAATAAGATTATCATAACCATAACCATTGAGCTTATTGAAAGCTCTCTGTGTGTCCTCCCTGTTGATGAAATTAACAAAACCAAACCCCCTGCTAACCCTCGTCTTCTGATCCATGGCCACGTAGACATGTTTGATGTGTCCAAACGGCTTGAAAAGTTCATGCAGATCAACATCCCTCATGTTCTTGGACAAATTGGTAACTCGGTCAAAATTTTCATCATTTTTGTGGCGCACAGTGTCACCGGAGCGGTCCATGCCACCCGTGAGGCTCAGAAGGATGTAGGTTGTGTTGGTACCTGGATTTTCTCTTCTTCACAAACCGAGCAACATCATGGATTTGAAAGGAAACTCAAAAGAAGATAAATGATTATGTATGTCATTTTGTAGCCGGGGAAGCAATTTATCTGACTTTTTAGCACTCAGACCTTGAAGAAGTGGGTAGCACCTTAAAAGGATTTGATCTTATCCTAACTATTTTAGGTTGTGCCTTTCAACCAAGGTAAGAGAACCTATTTTGTAACCTCTGTTATTGAAGGAGATGCAGATACCTTTATTTTGCACAAATTTTATAAAGAAAACCTTGGGAAAATATGATCAACACACCAAATCTAACTCTCATGAGTTGTCACTTATAGATTATGGAGATATTTTCAATACAAGGCAAAGGTTACTAAAGACATTAAGAGATCTTGATTGTTCTGCATATTTTTGCAAGTAAATTTTGTTCCTTTGTTGATACACAGGGCAAACAGGGGTAGTTTAGGGTGGATAATTGGTTTTTAAATGATTTTGGTGGGAGATGAAGCAGGATAAAGTTGATTATACCGGATCTTTGGAGGGACTTCACAATAATGAACAACTTCACAGCAGAAAGATTTAAAACAGTCAAGACATTCCTTCAACCAGAAGGTGTGCTTCAATGGAGGCCCAGATCAACACGTTTTCACATAATATTTGAGACTCCAACACGATGGCTCGAATTAGAAGACTCAATGAAACACTAAAGTTTCTTATTAATCACGCCTAAGGTACACCTGAAGACTTACAGACAATCTTTATCAACAAATGACAATAAATTGATTTTAAATTTGTTTATCTCATCCAAGATGAAGGCTCTTCTTGAAATGAAATTGAAAATACCATTAGACTATCATAGGGACAATATCCTGTGTGATTTCACAAAAATTTCAGTTTCAGATTGCAATAGGAACGAAAGAAACTATTTGCAGACATTCTGAAAATAAAGAAGGCAAAAAATTACTAGAGATTAGACACAAATTAATTCCAAAATTGCTTAGATTCATCAGCAGGGGAAAGCTTCCAGAGCAATCTCAGTGCTTGTCAATGGCTATACAGCTACAACCAACTTGACACGATAGAAAATATAACATCAAAATAAAATAACAGGTAATCTCAGGTTTGGTCTCTCGGGAAGATGACTTTCTCAATTTTTTCTGAAGAATTCAAACTTCTGACCATTTACAAGAATATTCTCATTGCATTTATACATTTTTACCCACTCAATTTCCCCCCCAAAAGATAAGAATATTTGAGGGACCTTTGGTTGTTACCAATTTGTTTCAGACAGCGACCTTTAACAAATTCAGATCCGAAATTTGTCAGGTGGACCAATTGTGAATAGATCACATTTCTTGGGCCCTCGACTAATGACTAGGATGCCATGCCACAACTTTTCTGGAGTCCCTTTAATCATTCTGATTCTGTCATGTGAGAAATCCACTTTTTAATCATTTTTCAGAGCCTCTGCTTAGCTAGACTTGACAAGTCATCCCTTTTTGATCTCGAGGCACGCCTTTTTTACCTTTTATGCCTACACTTTCATCATTTCATCCTTTTCCCCTCCCTTTCCTCTAAAATTTTACTCTGCAACTTTTGGATCTGGCATTTTATGTTTTTACACAATCCCGAGCAAAAATCAACTTCAAAATTACTTTAGATTTACAAATTGAGCTCCCAAATTGATTCAATTGAACTTTATAGACCAAAATGACACAAATTTGCCAAAAAAATGATGAAGAATGATGCAAAAAATGCATCTCCAAACATCCTGGAGCTTCAATGGAGGCAAAATCAAATGAAATGCACAACTACCATTGATCCTGCCTTTTAAATTTTAATCTAATCCCTCCACATGGAAAAATGTGATTGGGAACGGGACTGGGATCACCTTTTTGACATTTTATAACTTTTGGGAAAAAATGAAAATTTTCCAAATTTTCCCCGCAAGCCCGCACACCTCCGTTTTTGACAATTCAACACTAGCATTTACTTTCCTGTCGGGGCCACGCTCCATCTTACAATTTTATCCCTTTTTTACAAAAGGCAAAAAACCTTAAATGACCCTAAAGCTTCCGTTTCTCCATTTCCCCACCTACTACGTGTCTCAATGGCGCATTTTGAAATGGTCCAAAAAAGTAAAGACCCCAAACAAGCATGGGCTCAACATGTGTCTCAGTCTGGAAAAGTCTGTCAAAAATTTGAAGGTTCAGTGGAAGGCGGCCATGTGTCTAAGGTCCGAGACAGTCTCTTTCGGCCGTTGAAAAGTCCAAGCAAAAGGCAAAGTGAGCGGAAGCCTCCAAGTGTCCTCCTGGCACTTCTGTAAAATAAAACTCAAGGGTCGATCCCCAAACTTGCATGGTCCCTCCACATGTCCCAGAAACTTTAGGAAGTTGCATGAAAAGTCAGGGAACACTCACTCGTCAAACCGTAAAAATGCAGGAAAACCACCATTTGAGCCCGGAGATGAATTTTTCTTCAAGGACAGAGAATTTGGAGATGTTATAAGTTTCAAACATGATCCTCTGAGCTACATCCAATCTTGTTTCCTTAGGTATTTGGGACAAAAATGACAGGGACAACAATACGTGACTGTGGAAAATGGAAATAAAGGAGCAACCTGAGTTTTACGCCTAATTTACAGACTCCTTCAGATGGAGAGAAACAAAAAAACAAATTATGGACTCTTAAGTGATTCTCGACCAAGGAAGGGACTGATCATGGAAACAAAATGGTGGAAAAAGTCTTCAAGCACCAACACGAGAAGGTAAAAAAATGTGACAGAGGCTGCAAACTGAAGAAATTCAATGACAAACAAGGCAAGACTAATTTGAGCACCAACAGGTTGATCGCCTAGCAGTGGAAGAAGTGGCAGTACCAACAACGCTACTTTTACCTGCCATGAGGCCCTCGGTGGCCTTATCCATTGTTAAGGTGTCTGTGACACTGGTGGGGGAAAGATCCTTATAACTGCATTTTGATGGCCAGTGATCACCCTTCTTACCAAAAATATGGAAAACCAAGAGCATCGCACCACCCTTGGAGCCAGCCAGGGCGGACAATGCATCTCCACCAAATTTTGAATCATGGGCCTTGGATCTTAGTGGGCGGGGGCACTCTAGTAGGATTTATTCTAAGGAGATTCTTGTAATGTTCATTGATGGTTCTTAGTTGGCAGCAACGTCAAATTTCTTCCACTCACGGCACTCAAGAGCACGCTTGTTAAGCCGCACTTTGGCCACTTTGTGGATATGAGTGGTAGTGGTGTGAACTACCTTCTGGCCCTTCTCGTTGAAATTTTATCCCATGATATTCTTCACGCCATTTTCATCTAGCACAATGATATTCGGTGGTGGCAGAAGAAAATCTAGGTCTTCATTATCCTCCTCTTTAAGCTCCCCTGATCTCACTCTGTTGGACGCCATCACTGTTTATGTTTTATACTGGCTAGTGGCCGCTAGGCTTTATTTGTTGCTTTGGAATAAGGTTTTTAACAATTTTAAAATGTCATTAACATTAAACCATGCAGATCATGGGAAAATAATCTAATGATTTCATGGAGGCATACATTTGTCTGTAAATCAATAAACTGATAATGTTTCTTTTTTATATGGGATAGCGGCCGCTATGCTTAATTTTTGTTTGGGAATAAGTTTCTTATCAATTTTAAAATGTCCTTAAGATTAATCTATGCAATCATTGGAAAGATTGTTTAATGATTTCAGGGAATCCAACATTGATCTATAATACAATGAACATAAAATGTTTTTATTTTATAAGGGCTAGTGGCCACTAGGCAAATGAATTTCAAGAGATGTGAGACACTTTCAGGTTCAATTTACTATGATGTGATTGATCCTCTTTATAACTAGAGAATTTTTGAATATATTTTGAAGAAACTAGCAGAGGGTGATGATCTTGATTATGTGAATATAATAAAATGTAATTTGTCTTCTGATGTGTATGGTAGTGGTGTGAACCAACTTCTTGCTCTACTCATTGAATTTGTATGGAGATCGGTGTAAATTTTGTGGGCTATCTAGGAGTTAGGTGTACTCTCACACGAGTGTTGATTCCTCCTCTTTTTCACTTTTTTGTGTAATATATTGGTTCACGACATACACTTACATCATTAGAAGCAACTACTAGTTGATAGTTCTCTGAGCATCCTCTATGTTTACGAAATTAACAAAACCAAATCCCCTTCTAATCTGTCTTATGATCCATGACCACTTAGACACATGGGATGTATCCAAGTGATTTGAAAAGATCATGCAGATTGACATCCCTCGTGGTCCTTGGACATACTGACAATTTAAATAGAATTTTCTTTGTTTCTGCAGTATAGGCTATCACCAAAGCGGTCCACGCCACCCCTAAGACTGAGAGGTGCCTAGTAGCGGAGGTAGCAACAACCCTGCCAGCAATGCTTCCACCGGATGTGAGGCCCTCGTTGGCCTTATCCCTTGTTAAGGTGTTTGTGGCATGGGTGAAGGTGAGATCTTTGTAAGGGAATTTTGATGTGTAGTGATCACCCTTCTTACTACATATAGGACAAACTATGAGCACCGCACTTCCCTTAGAGCGAGAGAGGCCAGACAACGCATCTCCATCGAAATTGGTATCTTCAGTCTTAGATCCCGGAAGGAGGGGTATCTCCAATAGGGCTCCTTGTTGGCAGTGAATCCAAACTTGCGCCACTCACGACGCTCAATACTACACTTGTAAAGGCACGAGCTAAAAACCTGATTCAAAGAGAGGAATAAATGCGCATTAACATCCCCTTAATAGTTATAAACCCGGATTCCAAGAGAGGAATAAACCTGAATTCCAAGAGAGGAATAAACCCAGATTACAAAATCATTAACATAACTTTAATAGTTATAAATGCGTGACGACATTCATCATTAACCCCCCGTATCATCTTCCGCCATCCTTTCATGCCACAAAAGAAGGGACATGTAGTCACTGCGAAATTTTTCCTCATTCTTGACAATTAAAATTATCTTTACTCCCCTTGTCAGGAGGATATCTTTTTGTAATTAAATATAGATGTGAAATACATCAAAACTTAATTTATCTTTTGTAAAGGTAGAATGATGGTAAAAAAATTTAAGAATTATTTGAATTTCATTTTAAAACTATTCGTTATGTTGGAATCCCATATTCATGGAATAAATTATAGCAAATTAAAATTGTTTTCACAATATCTATGAGCACATTGATTGTTGAAGTGGCTAACAATTTTTCAATTCCTTTATTCCTTAAACCGATGTGAACAATTTGAAGTTAAGAGGATAATAGGACTTTAAAAAATACAACTAAGAGAGTTAAAACTTAACACTCGCTAGGTAATGCCAGTGTAGCTTATCCAGTTAAATTAACATTAATCAAATAAGAATTCACCAGAAATAAAATTTTTATGTACATTATTTGTATATATTAACATATCTACTACCGTTTAAATACTTTATTGTATTATAACATTACTGAATATAGTCACACATTTTATACATATTAACATTATTAAGATAGTCACACATATTATATAGAAACTTTATCTCAAATAAAGTTAGGGACAAATTACATAATTTTCTGTTTTAGATAGTTAAATGCTTTTGACCGGAGCTATGAACTGGAGGGTTGATGGGTCCTCACCCATATTCGAAATATTTGATAGATAAAGGGCTATATACAAAACCGAAAACTAGTAGGAAAGATTGTAAATAACAAGGAACAAATGTAACATGAATGGTAGAGAAACCCTAGGGTTCCACCTCTAATTGGTCCATCAAGCCAAGCATTGCAATATTCTTAAGAAAGGAAAAAGATGAGCCAGCAACAGTCTTCAACTACATCACACGATCAGGAAGGGGCAAGGTAGGTTTTGCGAGCATGACTAAGTCTAGGGATGGAACTCTGGAGATAGAATCCCCATCGAATCAACAGATGCTTTGAACAGACTCGACAAATTGGAGGGACCGAATTTTAATTCCAAGGTATCACAAATCCTATTGTCAACCTAGAAAGGAGATAGACAAGGATAAAAATTGGTAAAGACGATAGGAAGGCATACTTCTACCATAGTTTTGGCCAAACCCACATGATGACGTGCGTAAATGAAATGGGACGCGACCACCATGACCACTTCCTTATCTACACACAACACCAGAAAATTGAACATGAAGACACCTACAATCTCGGTGTTGACACAAGCTCTCCCGGTGCTCTGGAGATAATCGACACCCGTAAATTTCTCAATCGCATTCAGGATAGGTGTAGAGCCTATGCGGAAGACATTGTGAAGATGAGTGGAAGACACGCGAGAGGGGAAAGTCATTTCTGACTTCTTGTTGCGTAAGAGGATGAAAGGAACATTAGTAGATGCCATGAGAGGGAAGGGGAAAACATCAGAGAGAAACATGAGAAAACGAGTGAGGGAAGGAGAAAGCACAACCCAATTAAGTAGTCCCTTAACTTGTGTGAGGGTGGTTAGCGGAATAAAAAATGGATGACATCATCAATATTTTCCCATGCATTGGATAGATTATGAATAAAGGCTTCCGCTGAATGATAAACACGCATTGTAGAAAATAACATTACTAAAGATAGTCTCACACATTATACAGAAATGTGTTATCAATTAAATTTAGGGATAAATTACATAATTGTAATTAGGTTATGATTTAATAACATCACAAACGTCTCCACATCCTTAAATATTTACAAAATAGTCCATAATTCATATATCAAGTAGAATTGTAATATGTATTACAGGCCACAATTCATCCTACAATAGGTGTATTTTTACAATTGTTATATGCATTACACTTGCTCTAAACCTTGCTAAGATTTTTGAGAAATCTGTTTTGATTCCTATATCATCGATAAATGGTTCGTTTGGTCATGATGTAATCTTCATGTATGATCACAATGCATTCTTCCACACAACAATAAGCAAAAAAATCTTTAAAATAAATATTTGTAAAACAATAAACAGAAAATGTTTCAGTTCTATACATGCTTGTGGCTGCTAGGCTTTATTTTTTATTTGGAACAAGCTTTTATCATTTTAAAAATTTCATTAAGATTAACATATGAAGATCTGGTAAATAATCATTTTATGATTTCAAGTAAGCCTCCATGGATCTGCAAATCAATAAGCATAACATGTTTTTGTTTAATACGGTCTAGTGGCCACTAGGATTATTTTTTGCTTGCGAATAAGGTTCCTATAAATTTTAAAATGTCTTTAAGATTAAACCATGCATAATTGGGGAAAAAAATGTTTTTTATTTTAGAGAAGCGAACATTGATGTGCGAACCGATTAACATTATATGTTTCTATTTTTTACTTGCTAACAGCCGCTAGGCTTAATTTTTTATTGGGAATAATGGTCTTACCATTTTTTTTAAGTTTACACCATGTAGATATGGGAAAACTTATTCTTTTATTGGTCCATGATCCACGATTGTCTCTTCACCCAAGTTAGAAAAAAATGTTTTTCTTTCCCGAAAAGAATCGAAAAAATGATTGCGCACTACAAATCTTTAAGAACCTTAAGGAAGTTATTTTATTCCATAAATATGCACAATAAATTGTTGGATTTGGAAGCAAAGTATATAATTCAAATGCCAATGGTGACTTTGAACGTTTTCAGTGATCTACGCATGTTCTTGTGTTCTCTTGCATGTTTTAACCATGTAAATAATTCAATGTAAATTTTCAAATCAGACTTATAGTTTCCATCAAATTTCCAATATGTTGGGGTTTTGAGAGTAATTTGTTCTTTTACCTCGTGCAACAAGAATCTTGCATCATCGATCAAAATTATATTGTTTTCACCATATAAATTACCATAAATGTTTACTATCTACTAGCTTGTATTTGTTTTGAACTTACATTGTTGGCATCCCTAAATGAACCCGAAGAGGGTTTCTTGCATATAACTAACTTTTTTGATGAACATGTACTTCACCATTGTTGAATCCATAAATGAAGACCATAAGACAATGTCAAAATATTTTGATGCAGTACTTATCAATTCAACACTAAACTCTCATCCAAAGTATTCAGTATTCCCATATCTAAAATATGGAACATGTTATCCCGTAAAATTGACAAGGGCAATTTTACCGATAACCATACTGAAATTTTGTTCCGATCCCTCGTTAGGGATCCCTTGCATTCGAAACATTGTTAAATTCCTTCCTGGGAAATATGGTTTTTTGAACTTAGTCTTTTGAGCCTTTTTGGCCGGGCGCATGAAATTACTATGTAACACCAAATTTTGGTGCGCCCCCTTTAAAGCCTTTGGCGCATGTTTTTCAATGTTAACACACCTTTTGGTGCGCCAAAGTATGTTGAGCTTTCTCTGCGTGCGCCAAGGCGCATGCGCCTTCGTGTTGACACAACTTTTGTTGCGCCATGTTTTGGTGCGCCAAAGGGCGCACATAACTTCATGTTAACACAACTTTTGGTGCACCAAAGGCGCGCTTAATTTCATGATGACAAATGCTTTCATGTGCCAAAGGGCACATGCTTTTCCATGTCGACAGTAACTTTCATGCGCCCTTTACAAAGTGGGTGGCACATTTATGGCTAGCTCACCTATATATATATATATATGATTTTGCGCGCCCAAATGTCATTTTCACTAGTCGCAGAGCACGTGATTTCTTTTCTCTGAGCCTGTCAGCCCCTGCCTCTTCGTTTTCAATGCCTTGTGGACCCGTTGCAAGTTTTTCTATTTATCCAGGTAAGAGGTTCTTCTCCCTCTCGTGCGTTTTACGTTTCTGTTTCTTGGTGTGCTTGTGGTCTGGTTGTGGTTTGGAAGTATTGAAATATCAAAATGTTGGCATAGCCTCCTCCTTTTGCTATCTTCCCCTATCCCTCTCCCTCTGTCCAAGATCTGCTAGTAGGGGAACTTGTCTAAAAAACATGGTTTTACTTCCTTTTTCATGAGCCGTTTCATTGCCCAACTAAACCTGCAAAAGACAAGAGAAAGGAATGAAGAAAAAGGGGACCATTTTTCCCTTTGGCGCATCGGCGCGTCCTGCAACATCATGAACAGTTGCGCCCCTTTGGCGCATTTGACCACCTTGCAACATGAACAAAAACCCGCGCCAATGGCGCACCCATTTTGACTGCTGCATCATTAACTTCTGCGCCCTTAGGGCGCGCCTCCTTCACATGCTGCAAGTGCTAAACTTGCGCCCCTTTGGTGCGCCAACCTTCCTTGCTGCATCACTTTTCCATGCGCCAATGGTGCACCCAGCATCCGTGTTACACAGGCTTTATCCGCGCTAAGTACAAGTCTTTGAAGGCGCAGGCGCATCCCTCCTTACAGTAACATCATGTTATGTAAACCTTTCGTGTGCCGAGCCATGTTTCCTTCGGCGCACAAAAAGTTCTTGTTACACGAACCATCCATGCGCCAAAGGGCGCACCAAATCCCAATGCAACATGAAAAATCTATGCGCCGAAGGGCGCATCCTGTCACTATGTAACACGAAGTTTTCATGCGCCCTTTACAAAATGTAATCTGCAGTATGCATGCGTCATGCGCCTTTGGTGCCAGTTTTATCCTTACAACACCCTCTTCCTGTGCGCCTTACCTATTTAGCCCTGTAAGCTGCAATTTTCATGCGCCCTACGCCCTAAGACTAAAAATGACTAACTCTTTCTTCTGTTAGCACTTCAATGGGAAATCAAATGACTGATACAACCTTTCTGCGTTGGGTCTCGCTTCTTCTTCATGCAGATCAGCAAATAAATTTGGAAGAACATATGTCTACATCCAGCAAGAGACCTATCAAATCAAAAGGAAAGGCTAAGCCTACAGAGGAAGAAATGAAATACAAATATCAGAGGGTCAGAATGCCCGATTCCCAGGCCGAGTGCAGCATGGACGTCAGAGACTCAGAATTAGGGCATATCGATATGGAGGAATTTTGGGCCAGAACTCAGATAGTTACAAGGAGTCCATGGATGGACAAATTGATCGGCAGTGCCCTGCACTTCACCGGAGGAATCCCCGTCAACGCCGTCAACAATGAATTTATGATGGTGGTTGCCCAGTGTTACAACAAGGACACAAGGTGTGTCGAAAACAGTAAGGGTGAGGTAGTCATTAACCTCACTGCCCATCATTTTGAGATCATACTCGGCATCCCTCACCACCGGCACTTTGTGGGCGTCATTCAAGCAGAATGTATCAAGGCTTGGGATGACAACGAGGATCAATGCATGCAGCTAATGAATGAAGTATATCTGAAAAACAAGAAGGTAGTAACCCGGTGGCCCCAAATCATCCACCGCAGTGACTTCTCAGAAGAGCTCAGCGATACCATTACGTTCCTGAACAAGGTCTTCGGGCTTTCTGACGCCCATTACTTCCATAAATGGATGCTGAGGTACTTGGAAACGATGAACAAGAATGTTCCTGATCAACGCTTTTGCTAGGGAGAAATTATAAGTAGCACCATCTCCGAGCAGCTACAACAATTCAGCACAACGGGGGTATTCTATATGAACTCCTACGTGATCTACGCTGCAGCATCAGAGAGGGATTATCCAGGCCTGACGCGGAGTGGAGTTTGGCCTTAGGTCAAAATATATGAGTATTATCCAGAATTGAGGCTGGAGAATAGCATCACCCAATTCACCAAAATCAACGACGCATTCTTTTACCATGTCATCTGCCTGTTAAGGCCGAATATGACTTATGGTCGTACGACCAAAAGTATAGTGGCAGCCACGGAGAAATGGGGAGCCTTGTTCACCCAGTTTCCCACATTTACCTATCTAAGGGCTGCCAACTTTTTGGGAGAGCCAACCAGGCTACCGAGGTATGCTGGGCCTAAACTGATTCTGCTGGAGCTATCAAGGCAGCTGGTCACATACCACGAAAAATGCCTTAAGAGAAAGAAGGGTGGAACTCCTTTCCCCCTCACAGTGGGCCGATATACATGCTTTACCCACCGTAAGGCGAAGGAAATGTTTGCAGAGCTGGAGTTACTCAATTTGAAGCATGACTTCCCAGCCAGGCCTACCTTCGACCCCAGGGGTTGTCTGCCAAAGGAAAAGCTTGATCCAATCCACGTCCCTCAGGTTGAGGACATTTACATTGATATCCTCCATGAGGTGGAGCTCAGAAGGAAGGATCATTCTCTCCTAGCATTGGCAGAAATCATCCAATACGGGATAGCCATCGTCCCCAAAGGCTTCCAAACTACAGAAGATGAAGTAAACAAAGTATATAATGACACAGATGAGGACAATTGGCCCTTTCCAGCCATTGACAGAACCAAGGCTCCTCAGACAATTGAGGAGAGGGTCAAGGAGACTCTGCGGAGGACAGAACATTGGTGCCGAATGAACGGGCTAATCTACCTCGGGGTAGATTTCACAACCTCCCCATTGGGCAACGCACCTCCACGATCCAAAAAGCAGCTTAAAGGCAAAGGTGTAGAAGGTGAATCGAGCACCATTCAGGAAGAATCCCCTGAAATTCCTCCTCCCACGGCGCCAAAACAAGTCATAACTCTGGAGGAAGAAATAACAGAGAATATTCCCATAGGCCCATCCACTCAGGATGTCGGCATTGCTACAACAACAGAGGTTCCTTATTTCCCTTCTTCCTCTCTTCCTTCCCCTCCTTGAGTGTCTCAAGTGACCATCCCTTTGGTCATGTCTTCTGTTCCTTCTTCTACTCTTTCCCCCGCTTCTTCGTCTATCTTCTCTTCCCTCGCTGATTTGTCCTCCTCCATTTCTTCCCTCATCTCCAGGCTCCCTTCCCTTCCTATGTCTTCCGCAGCTGCAGCTTCCCTTCCTCCCATGGATACTTCTTCGGCTATTCTCTTAACGCCGCCGCCACGTGTTTCCACATTTTTCCCCTCTTCTACTGTAGCTGCCTCCTCCTCTGTCTCTGGTCTTTCTTCCATAGGTCCAACCTGGATCTCTCAGCAGCTAAGCCAGCAAAAGAGGAAAGTTCCCATCACTTCGATGGACTTTTCAGTGATCCCATCTAAAGGGGCAAAGAAGCAGAAGCCTATCACTCGCTTCTCTAAAAGTGCTGCAGGAGATAGAATCATGGAAATTTCATACCCCGATCCCCTCAAAGAGAAAAAGGATCTGTCTCCGACAGATTTTACTGTGACCCAAGTCACAATGGGGACATCTTCTGAAAGTCTTCAGGGGGAGGCTCTTTCCGCGGTTGACGCCCTCTGTAAAAAGCTTCAAGAGACAAAAGAAGAGAAAAGGCTACTGAAGGAGCAAAACAAATATTTGCTCCAAGCCTTACAGAAAATGGGTAGTGCGCCTCCCACAACTGCCGCCGAGACTTCTGAGCTTCTCATCCAGGAGAAAATCAATGAATATGCAAAGATCGGTGAGCAGGGAATGGCCGTTTCTACTTGGAGGAGCCAAATCCTCAAAGATAGCAAAAAAGTGATCGCCGAGTTCTCCGATTTGTATCTGAACATCGGAAAGGTGAACAAGGAGCTCCAAGTGTTAGCAGGGCCCATATCAGAAGAGTTGGAACATGTCAGATTGCAGCACGAGACCTTTCAACAAATGTTCGACTGTTCAGTCGAAGATCTGGTCAAGTTCGGCGTCTTCTGCCATCCAAGGGCCCTCAACAAAGTCATGTCCACTCCGGACTACCGGTTGGATCAGCTAGAGTTTGTTCTGGAAAAGATTGATAATGTCAAGGAAGAAGCCCTGGACACGATGCATCAAATGGAACGGATTGTTCTTAATATGTCACCAGGGCTACTTAATCCTTCCTTCACTTTAAGGAAAGCTGACGAAACCATCCGGATCTTCAAGGAGATCACTTCTCAAGGAACGGGGCCAGAGGTCACATTTGACACTGAATCTATCAACAACCTGCTGGCCTGTAGGGACTTCATCGGGTTCCTCATTGAGGCAGAAAAGGATTATTTCAAACTTCCCGAAAAGCTCATAGATGAGCGGGAGACTTGTGAAGCGATCAGCGAGTGGCACAAGGATCCTTCTCAGGATCAATTTGGGCTAATGATCAACAAGTTTTTGGAATACCGCGCTCAGTTCCATATTTCATCACCTGAGCAGCAACAAAAGTAGGCTACCCCCTTTCGGCCGCAGGATGATGACGACGAGTAGCTGCTTCTTCTTCTTCTTCTTCTTCTTCTTCTTCTCCCTCTTCTCCGACTTTCTTGTTGGAAATGTCTAAAGTATGTTGGCACAAATGATGACATCATCCATGTTGCATCATGGGATGATGTCATCCATTAAGTTGTCAAAAGTCAACATGACTTTTAGATATTTTGTAAATATCTTTGTAAATAGGTGGTTGGCTCCTTTTTTTTTTTTTGCTTTCTTTCCTTCTCATCTTCTATAAATATTGGAATACATGTTGTATTCAAAAGGGTGAACATTTTTTAGATGAAAATAGAAGTGAGGAGAGAAAGACTTTGAGATTTCTTGTAACAGAAGAAGACAGTAATACAAATATTGAGACTTTGTGCTGAATAGCTGTGTTATGCATCAGACCTTTCTTATGTTAGATCTGTATGTGTTTAATCTGTTAGATTCATATCTACTTTTCTGTCATTTGCTCATCAGTATTGCTTTGTTTATTTATGCAAGTAGGTTTGGATCTGTTTACTACCAATCCCAAAACATAAATCTTCTGACCTTTCTGCTTTGGAATTCATTTCTTTTCTCCCTTCAGACCTGTTCTTTCTTCCTCCTCTCTTTCATTCCTTTCTCTTTGCAGCCAGAAGTAAATCTACTGGGATGAGATCCCAACCCCCGAAGGTAGAATACTGTGAGATTTGCAAAAGATTCCTGCTGGTAGAATAGCAATAAACTAGTTTCACTTTGCTGACTGAAAGAGGGGCTATGCCCTGCACACTGTTGGCTCATCTATCTATAGATCTGTCCAGGCGACAGATTTTTGGACCAACAGAACCATATTACGAGGTATTTTGTTGCCAATACCAGAAATTCCCAACAAAAAATCTTCAACTCCCAAAACTAGTAATTTACGAGGCTTCCCAATAGGATATATAAAAACAACTCAGAATTAATGTAAGACTTCCAAAAGTGATTAAAAACAAGGGCAACATAGTATTGCGATAATATATTATATGGGTAATTCACAAAAACAACTTATAAAACTATAATATCAACTCAATCACAGTGAAGATATAAATACTCCAACTTTTAAATTTTTAATATCAACATATAAAATAAAGAGTGACCATATTACTGTATAAATGAATATTATTGTAATTTTTTTTTTAAAATAATTAACAGTTATATATTTTCTGTTTGCTCCAAACTTTTTGTATGCCCTCTGCAACACTTAAACCCTAAGACAATATCTGTGATATGTTTGTGTACAAATTGGTCATCAACCACTTGTCTTTGAAATAATTTTCTTCATTAGATTTCCTCCCCACCATAAAATTTTTTGGAGGGTTTCCCTTTGGGCCCATTGTAATACATAATGTGTTTGTAAGGACCGAAAACTATATCACCTCTACTCCAAATATTTTAGAGATATTTTACTGCAATTTCATCTTCTACACAACAATGTTCTTTACCCAAAAAAAATTGGTTTGAATTCAAATGCTAATATTTTTTTCAAAGCCTTAATCAACTTTTCAACTTCGGCGCAAGAGAGATAACTAGACCAAAATCCCACTTCACATTTTGCTGCTAGTATCTTTAAAAATTCCTTGAGCCCACCTTGCAAGTTGAGAGTCTCCTTACCGAACTTGATTGCCAACTCTTTATTGGATTATTTTTTCTCATAGAGAAAACCCTCCAAATCTAAAATAATTAAATAATCCTTTTGGCCAACTACACAGAAGTAATTTTTTCTCAATTTTCCGCAATTTGATATTAACCTAGTCAAATAATAAAAAATTTAGTATGTTAATACTTACTGATTGAGACTCCATATTGGATTCTCTCGCACTCCCCCTCTGTAGTTTTTTGTGATGCTCATTCTATTTAAAAAACAATAATCAATTCAAAATAAATTTGAAGTCGATGTAAAAAAATACGTGATACAACTTGCTTTTATACAATATTGTATAGATGTAGTTGTATATTAGCGACTAGTAGGCGTAAGCCATTAATGATTGGACTATGTTTGGGTTGACAGTCTACGATGGGCTTAGCGACTACTAATGGCCAACATCAAAGAAGTATTTGTTTTTTCAATTGTTGGCAACTTATTGTTAACCAATTAGAAAAACATTAATCAATTGAAAGTAAATACCGTGGTGACGTAATTAAATTCATGATATAAATTGCTTTTATTTAATTAAAAAACCTTTATGGACCGCTAGGCTAACCCATTATTTCCTAGACTATAGTTGGTATGCCATTCTTTGATTAAATTAGTGGTCGCAAATAGCCAAATGTGTATAAGTATGTTTTTTTCAATTGTCCACAATTTAATATTAACCAATAAACTACAAATTTACTCAATTCAAAATAAATCTAATTAAAATATGTATGTTACCGACTACTAGGGTAATACATATAACAAATAAACTACTACGCTATAGATTCCTTCAATTATGAGGGGCTTATAAATGGTTTTATTTATAATTGTATATGACTATCATACCATTTTCTATCTGCTATTTCATGCGTGATGTGTCAACAACCTCCCCATTTGGCATCAAATCTGAAAAAATTGAATTTTTATTAAAAATCTGTAAACAATGACAATTGAAAACTTCTTGTAGTGATAAATTTATAAAACAAGTATTTCCCACTCACCTTTTATAGATTCATTGGATGGATAGTCAACGACATCTGGGGAAACAAGTTGAATTGGTTATGACATACTAAGAATGAAATCATCTCCGTTGTTTGTATGTGGAGAGGAAGAGACGATGTCTTCCTCTATTGTTTGGTTGTCTGCATAAATATTGTATGTATCATTTCAAATGCATTAAACTAATAGAATTATTTAAAGTGATCTTCAACAACATACCTTTTTTCAAATGAAAATAGTAATGTTGTAAAAACATTTCTTGCTCATACGATTCAACAATAAAATACTGCATATAGACTTGAGTCAACCAAAGCATGCACTGCAACACTACCGCCGTACAACACTATAACCGGAGAATTATCGGAAGTGAGTCAAGTGAACATATGAGGACCAAAACCCATTTGGATCTCTCATAAAGAAAATTTTGTGTCTTTCCTCATAGGCCAATTTTTCTTGTGTCACAATTTGCTGTGGAAGTTGATCCATCCAATCCATGAATTTTCTAATTCTATATCCCCATCGTCAACATCACAATCGTGCACATTAGTTATTGTGCACATAAGACACAAGCTCTTAAATTTTCCACTACTGTCATAAAATCTATAACAACCTTCCACAAATGATTCCCCCTGGTCTTTAAATTTTTGCATGTATTTTTTATTGTCTGTCTTAACATTTTTGAAGAAGAAACATGTAAGAGCACAATAATTACACAATTTAGTTTACTAGATCCAAAAACTATAAGTATGGTCCATTATTGCATTAGAAGTGAGTACACTAGACAAATTACAAAAATCTGTGATCACACATTCTGCATTGAATGGATTAGTTGATGGAATAGAAGATATTGTTGACTGGAGCTGGAAGGGATATGAACATTGACAGGTAAAGTCTTCGGTGTCTTCCATCCTTGCTGGAATATTTTCTTCCATTGAAATAACGTAGTTGTCTATAATTTTTTGAGCTGCCACTGGGAGAACCTCTGCCACTTCAGCATCAATTTTTCTTTTTACCAATTTTTCACTTCCTCTAGAATCAACTTTTCTTTTTCCTTTATTCTCTTCTCCTAAGAGTAAACAAAACTGGTGGTAGTGAGAACCATGCAGACAAAAATTTTCAACAAAATACATTTCAGTGCATTCTGCTAATACAATATTACCTGGATATTTACTTTTCATATATTTTAGAAATGTTTCTCTCATCCTTTTGTCATATTTTACTCTTTGCCAGTAAGAATCTAAAGTCTTTGCTATGACGTCTGCTTCAATAAAGCGAATCAACCATAATTTCCCTGCTTGCACTTTATCTAGTAGAATTGATATCTCCTCATCGGACAATCCTCTTACTAGTCTGAAGTAATTCACAGTTTATCTTGCCAATGAATTTGGTTGAAAATTAGGTTTGTTATCCTTAAAAGGAGAACAAGCTAGCCCACCTGATTTAAATAACTCAATGGCTTTTGTCAATTTTGTCCATATGTCTCAGGTAAAAATAGAAATGTCATTTTTTCAGAAAGGCTCTCAGTCTTAAACACTTTGAAAATAACAAGACATTGTTTCTCGAAATACTGCATTGAAAGAGGAAATAATATATTTACTTTATGTATATTACAAAATTAATTTTTAAGAACAAATGCGTTAAAATTAAGTTTTGTTACCTTCAAATCATCTAACTTTGAGTTTCCCACTCCGGGCCTCCGAGGACATCCTAGGGATCTCCAAATCATTCGAGCCTTGTAGAGTACATCAATAAAATTGGTATCAATCCAATTTTTGTTTACATCATTTTTTTGCTTGCAAATATTAACAATGACTTTTCTAGGCGCGTGTGAATACATAATGCGAGCCTTTCTAAACTACATCTTAGTATGTAATGACTTGTATTTGATTTCAGCCAATTTGTTTTTTGGGCACAAATGGTATGTTGACCGTCAAGAATGTAGAACTGCACTTCATCCCTTTTCAAGTCATTTGGATCCTCGAGTCGCACAAGTTCCTTTGTAGAAGGTAAAAAGGGAAGAAGAATTGCATCCTTCAGTGTAGGAATATCATTAATAAAAATTGAATGGACAAGAAGGTAAACATTCTCTTCAGACATAACACGAAATTGAATTTTTGGAGGAGCCAAATGGCACCTAGAAACTTCAACTGGAAAAACATCACCATTGAACAAAAACAATTTTAATTGTTCAACATTTGAAGATTCTGTTTGCTCAAATATACTGGTCACTTTCTTCAACAACACAACCTGATTTGTTATTCTTTTTAAGCCCTTGCAACTTTGACTTAGATGGATCTATCTCTAATTTAGACAAATAAGATCGCCTCAACATTGTAAATAGCTTTGCATGTTTTGGTGGAGAAAGAAAATTTTTTCTATTCAAATAATGACAAATAGAAGAGGTATCCTCGCTTCTATACAATTTTTTGAATACCAAATTCATGTTATTATGAAATTCAAGGGCATTTTCACAGCCTATTTTGTCTGACTGCATGAACCTCCCCAAATTCCAACCATATTTAAGACAAGAACACGCCTTATTTTCTCTAGAAGCCTTCATTTCCAGTTTCTTGAACAATGAAACATCCAACTCCATGTCAAGAATAAGGCACTTATTCATTTAATGCGAACGTCAAATGAAATGAAACATCAACTCAACACTTTAATATTCACCAATGTTTTCTCATCAATAACTTTTGAAGTTAGTACCATACCGACTTCATTGAAGCAATGTCCTCATCAACAAAAATAACCACAGATCACCGTGGTAATTTTTGGGGAATGCATTTCTACAAACCATTCATCGTATATCTTTTTCATATCCTCTACTCCTTCAATCAAAGGAATTTGCATGAATGCCCAGTGTGACCAATGGAAGGACATATTACCTGCAAAAAAGGAAAAAAAACCCACCACATTAAACAAATTAATATTTCATAAGTAATTGGAAAGGACAAATAATATTTCTCAATAGTGCAATAAAATGAGATGTTGTATCTTGATGTCATTATTTTCATAGAGTAAAATTCAATAGGAATAAATATTTATAGCATAGCGGTCATTAATACTTCAACCCTCCTTTAGTTATAAAAAACAAGAAAGCATTAATATATATTTTTTGTTATGTGTTGCACTAAGAATTTAAACAATTAATCGCTATTAAATTGAGTTTGTTTAAAGTAGTGAATTTTTTGCTAGAAGTGAAGACTAGCAGCCGCTAGCATCTATATATTCCCATCACTGTAAAAAACATATTTGAATTACACTACTTCATTGTGGAAACCTGGAATCCAACATGGGTGATAATGGTTGAGAATTGAATATTTAATAATAACAAATCTTACATGTCATGATGTTTTTGGGTGTTGTAATAGGTCCCTTTTATAGTTCTCATAAGATATATCGTGTATATAACATAATTGAAATCAACTAGTATAAAGGAAAATGCCTAGCAACCGCTAGGTTCAATTAGTAATTGAAAGTAATGGTTTCTCAATATCAAGCCCTAATAGTTTCTTATTTTAAAATTAGTGATTGAATGACAAATAAAATCATGGAAAACCCTAGCTATGCTAGGATCCTGGTGGCAGGCTAATCTACCTAACGGGACTTAAGATTACTGACTTATTGTATTCTCTTGAATTATTTTGAATCACTTCTATTCAGAAAAAGTCGTAAATATTTTTCTTGTCTTGGAGTATTTGTTGTCTTCTCTTGTCTTGGAACATCAAAGAAATGTAGTAACCATCCTCCCTTGCAGTCACTAGTCATGTAAAATTTAAATACAATAATGGAGCTTAGTTAGTTTTTAGTTGAGGCATTACTACTTGTCATGTGGAGTGACCAATATAAAAGACAAAAATATCCTATCGGCCACCAACATTAAGATAGTGTGTTAGGCTAGGAATAACATGTAATAGAATTCAAATATTCTTATATTAATTACGTGTATTCAGAAAAGTGGTAAATATTTTTAATTACGTGTATTTAGGAAAGTGGTAAATATTTTTATTGTCTTTGAATATTTGTTGTCTTCTCTTGTCTTGGAACATCAAAGAAAGGAAAATTCTCGGCGACTATTAAGCTGCATGAATTCCCTTAGGTAGTCTCCTCTACATTGACTTCCCTTAGGATAAAGCATTATGTATTACTAGTTTGTATCAATGAAAACACTTAGCATCCACTAAGCTAAATCAATGAAAAAATCATCGTCTACATTATCGAAAAATATAAGTGTTAGAGCATAATAATAGAAGTACATATTTTAAACTTGAAGATGTATCCTAATCATCTTAGACCTACATATTTTCATAAATTACCTGTTAAACAAAATAGCCCAAAACAATTTACTAAACATTGAGGGCAAAGATGAACATGAACCTTTCTCAGGAATAAAGGATCAGAGGTCGTGAAGAGCAATGTTTGTTTTATGTTTACAAATTATTCATTGATGAGAAGGCTAGAAGCCGCTAGCCTCTACAAATGTCGGGGAATCCATTTTAACGATGCAAAAAACAATCTCAATAGCTTCGTTGTCATTGTTTTTAATTATTTTATATTACCTGGACTATCCCTGTACAAAGCCAAGTCCTTGAATACATACCTTTGAGAAGGCTGACATTTATGTAGTTCTCATTTGATATTCAGTGCATAAAATGTAATCCATATATTTTCATATAAACAAAAATGTTTTGTCTCGGTAAGTGTCTTGGAACATGAAAGAAAGCGAAATCATTAATGCTCGTAATAAAGATAGACACAAGTTAGGAAAGGTTAGATCATAGTAGCATTAGTAGATCATCCAGTAAAAGATGTATCCTCGAATCTTGTAATGCACAATGATAGTATAAAAAATTAATGGGTTTTTCACTAATAGACTAGAAATTTTTAAAGTATTAAATGTATAAATCAGTAAGTTTAAGTGTATTGGAATTAAATATTTGTCCTTGTCTAATGAATAAATAATAATGAATTAATTATTAAGGTGAAGACCCATTTTATTGCTAACATATTCATTAAAAAGCAGACCCATTCAGGGAAAAAAATCTTGTCTGATTAAAATTCCCTTTTATGCTCATTAATCAGAAGATGTAACTTATCTATAAGATTGCTCAGGAATAAAATTTTGATCAAATTTGCAACTAAGAGTAATGTTTGATTTATGTTTACCACCTTTATTCATTGATGATGCAAGGCTAACAACCTCTAGCCTCTACAATAGTCGGGGATATCCATTTTAACGATGAAAATAAAGAATATCAACAATGTTTGTTGTCATTTTTTTAATTAATTTAATTCATAGACTAACCCTGACAGAGCACCAGTGTTGAATACATACCTTTGAGAAGGCTAACGCCTTATGGAGTTCTCATTTTGATATTTTGGGCACTCCATATATTTTCATAGAAACAAAAATTTTGCAACCAGTAACTACCATTAGTTGATGGTAATAAAGGTTAGGAAATCTTAGTAGCCAAGTATTAAATCATAAAAAGAAGTTCTCTTTGTTGGCATGGTAGCTGGGAAAAAATAATGGGTGACTAAAGACTAGAAATCTTTGTAAAGTATTAAATTTATAAATCAGTAATTTTAAATTATTTGTCCCTAGCTAATGACTCAAATAGTAATTAAATCATTATTGAGGTGAATTCCCATATTATTGCTAATTCCTATCATTAAAAATCACACCTTGTCAGGGAAAATGAATCTTGCAAGATTAAAATTCCCCTTCGTATGCTCTCATTAAATCTAGATTGATCTTAAATCTTATCTATTAAGATGACTAAATAAGGATTTTGTGAAAAATCGAGGGACTCACCAAACCAGTTTTGTGATAAGATTTGCAATAAATATGTTGATCGGTACTCATCACCTTTTCCAATAAAGGTTGATATTAAATCCGCTGGAAAGCTTGTATTAATTTCAAGCATGCGATGGCATATTCACTCCATATATTTATCTAATCACTCCCCCTTATTTTCACACCTTTCGGGTTTCTTTCATGAGATTTCATTTATTCTGTCATGGCCAGACCAATGTTTCCTTTCATGCAATTTTCCGTGGCTGTGCGTGAAATGGGATTTTATACCAAAATTTTGTGTCGCCGTTTGAAATCCATTTTTTGGATTGAATCAGAGCAAGACCTAGTTGCAATTGAGGGAGTTCTTGGAGATGATTATCTTTCTCTAGAGGGACGTCTGAGGGTAAATGTGGAAGTTGCTTCGACGTTCGTTTGTCATCTTCTTATCATACATCCGGTGAAGGATTGGGCTTTGGAGATGGGTCATCACTGGATCAAGCTAGCTTATAGGGTTGGCATGGAAGTGGAAATGGAAAAACCTTGAGTGTGTCGTGGCCCTTACTTTTTGATGCTCACTATAAACAGGAAGGTTTGGTGGATGTGGACATTTTTTCAGAGTTGCACAAATGGATTCACGTCCTAAATCATTTCTTGTATGACGTGGAAAAATTGGGTGAGACATCGTCGATGGGAGGTAGGTCACTCCACTTGCCTAACCTAGATGCTATGTCTGCTCTACTACAACAGGAACCAACACGTTGGGATGTTCTTCGCAGGAAAGGTCGTGAGGCATACAATTGGTTAAAGAGTCAGGCTGCTGCTAGAAAAGATCATCTTTTTCTGGAACCGCCAATGGAAACTGTTTTCATGCCCATTAAGGTGGAGGTTACAAGATGTCATCTGATTCAAATAAATAAGTGGTTCTAAAATCCGTCAGGTTGTATCTTTGTTTTGGTTGTTATATAGCATTGTCAGTTCCATTGTTATCGATTCATACTATTTGGCTTACTGTTCTGGGGTTTTTTGTATTCCCAACCACTTGTGTTTTTTGGCATTTGCCCTTGCATTTTTTCACCAAAGTATTGTTGGATCATTTGGGTTTTTAGAATGATCCTCTCATTGTATCTGTAATGTAAAGGGAAAGGGACCCTTCAACCCTCCTTTAATTATAAAATACAATAAATCATTAGTAGAAGTTTATGTTATGCATTGCACTAAGCAATTTAAACAATTAATCGCTATTAAATTTGGTTTGTTTCAAGTTGTCAATTTGTTGGTAGAAGTGAAGACTAGTGGCCGCTAGCATCTATATATTCTAGGATATCTTTTTGTCAATGTAAAAAAATAATCTTTATAGCTTTAGGTTAGAGGGGCTTGAATGCAAGACAAGAATTATCCTAGCAGCCGCTAATCTCAAGACTTTGTTATGTTACACCAACACCATGAAATAATCTATGACCTTAGCACCCACTATCCTTCGAATATCATGTGGTGGAATTTGAATAACATATTGAACTCAATGACTGCTAGGCTGAAAATTTTTTTTTGGAATATGTGTAATCATGAAATTTGTTAAAATTTGTTATTTTACACGACAGGAGTATAATAAGCTTTGATCTTAGGGGCTACATGTACTCTGGAAAATCGTTAATATTTGTCCTATCTTTGAATATTTGTTGTCTAGTCATGTATTTGAATATCCAAGAAATGACGTAAACATCCACCCTAGCAGTCACTAGTCTTTTTAACATCGTTTTCTAAATTCTAAATATAATAATGGAGCTTAGTGCATTTTTCCGTCAAGTCATTACTAATTGTCAGGTATGTAAGACAACAACTATCCTAGCGACCACTAACCTCAAGCCTTTGTGATGTTGCAACAATGCTAATTCGAATAAAATATTGAACCTTAGCGGCCCTAGGCTTAAAATTGAACATATTGAACCCAGAGGCCACTAGGCTTAAAATTTCATTTGGAATTCATGCGATAGACTTCAAATATCCTATTGAGCTCAGTGACCGCTAGGCTTAAATTTTCATTTGGAATCATGAGTATTCAAGAAATAAATGTAGTGAGCAACCACCCTAGCAGTCGCTAGTCATTGAAAATAGTCTTTTAAAATTTAAATATAATTGTGGGGAGCATAGTTAGATTTTCATTTGAGTCATTACAACTTGTCCTGAATGCAAGACAACAAATATCCTAGCGGTCGTTAACCTCAAGTCTTTGTGATTTTCCTCCAGTGCTATGTAATTATATTCGATTAGCAACTTAGGAATATCATGTAATAAACTTTGAATAACATGTTGTACTCAAAGGCCGCCTGGCTAAACAATTAGTGTTGGAGCTTAGTTCAGTTTTAAGTTTTTAGTCGGGTCGTTAATCAATATCTTGAATGCAAGACAAGAATTATCCTAGTGGCCATTAATCTTAAGTCTTTATTATGCTACACCAACACAATGGAATAATCTATGACCTTAGCGGCCGCTAGGCTTCGAATATCATGTGATAGACTTTGAATAACATATTGAACTCAGCGATCACAATGCATAAAATTTCATTTTGGAATATGTGTATTCTGGAAAATTGTTTAAATTAATCTTGTCTTGGAATATTTGTTGTCTTGGAACATCAAACAAAGAAAGTAAACATCCACCCTAGTGGTCACTAGTCTTAGAAGGTAGTATTGTAACATCCAAATATAATAAAGGAGCTTAGTTAGTTTTTCATTCAGGTCATTACTAATTGTCATGTATGCAAGGAAACAAATATCTTAACGGTCGCTAATCTCAAGTCTTTTTTATGTTGCACCAATGCTATTTAATAATCTTCAACATTAGTGGTCGTTAGGCTTCACATATCATGGTAGGATTCTAATAAATTATACAAAAATCTAAATATAATAACGGTGCTTAGCTCAGTTTTCAGGTGAGTCGTCCTAGTTGTATCGTATGTGAGTTAACCAGAATCTTAGTGGCCGCTAGTCTCTGTTCTTGTTTGAAAAATGTATTCAGGAAACTCTTTAATATTTTTCTTGTCTTGGAATATTTGTTTCCTTGTGTTGTCTTGTAATAGCTAGGCAATGTCGTAAACATCTAGCTTAACGGCCTCTAGTCTTGGAATATGTTATTTTAGAATTTAAAAATTGTTACTTTATATTGGCTCATTTATCAAGTAAGTCGTTACTAACTGTAAATGAAATATATGTTTGTAAATAGAATGATTAACATTTATATTTAATAATATTTATGAGTACATATAATGTGCTTACCTTTTACTAAACATAATTTTTTTTATAAAGACATTGCATTTAATTATTTCTACGTGGAAAAACAAATATAAAAAAACTATATATATATATATATATGCAACAATCAAGTGAGAATCGAATATTGAATAATTAGTCACGACTATTTATTTCATATTAAAAAAATCATTAAAGGAAGTCAAAATGATTACCTAAACTATACAAAAGCAAACCATTACGATTTATAAAAAAAGAATATGTGACTCATGTTTTGCTGCTAGAGATAGATGTCAATGCTTATGGGAAAAAATAAACAGACGAAGAAGAACGAAAAATACAAAAAAATTAACCAGAGAGACAGATAAAAGGGCTAAAAAGGGAACCCGTTTAACAGACACGAATACTTGAGCTACGGCTGAACATAAAAAATGGGTTTTCGGAAGGAATAAATATTTTAAAAGGGATTACAAAATCTTCGGTCATGGGTGGAAAAAAATGTGGTTTTAGATAGAGCAACGTGTTTTGACAAGAAGATGAAACTGAACTGCAAAGGTGCCAAAGGGAAAGGCAGGGACATATTGCGATGTAAAACACAAGAACTAGGAGAATACAGAGTGGCTGCAAGTGCCCGCCATCAACTACAATACACATACAATAACATAGATGCTTTTGATAAATACCTATTTTAGTTGTATATGATATTTTGACGTGCTTGATAATGTCTGTTAAAGCTCTGTATTCTCTCTAAAACACAATATCAACGAGATTCTATCTGCAACCTATTTTTCTTGTCTCTTTTGATTCTATCCTTTATGGGCCTCTTGATCTACACTTGAACTTGTTATCTATCCACAATCACTATTTTATGTCTTGTTTGTATGCCCCCAAATGCGATTACGATCATTGCCTCAGCTTACCATTCAAAAAAATGTCCAAGAATCGAGCACTCAGACCAGTAAATTAGTGCCTGCATGTTGTATTCTAATTTCAAGAGCTCATTTTCTGTGATTACAAAATAAAAAAGAAACCCTAATATATATTTCTCCATGGTTTATTTAGTTTTTTCCAAATGCATTCAACGAAAGAAATTCTGAAAACTGAAAAAAGTGGGAATAGGAAATTTCAAAATTTGAATTTCTCCTTCTTAAAGTGAAAGTGTGGGATTTTGATATTTCAAATATTGACATTTAATGCGGGGGATTTCACATATCGTACTTTGAATTCACCCATCATTAATATTTGCATTTAATTTGGGGCATATCGTGGGATACAGGGAAATAAAATTGATTAATTTTACCTACTTTAGAAACAAGTGGGACAACGAAAAATGTTTCTTTGTGAACACTCGGGAAAATGACAAATATTAATTTAAGCATAATAAAAAACCATTTAGAAAATAGAAGTGAATATTAGGAAATAAAAAATTTAAATTTTTAGAGTGATATACGCCTCATTAATTATTATTTTTTATTGATTGGGACTTCAATATTTTAAAAATATAATGTGTGTTAATTTGGGGGATAGCGTGGGATACAGGGAAATGAAATTTATTAATTTTACCTACTTTAGAAACAAGTGGGACAATGACAAAAGTTTCTTTGTGGACTCACCGGAAAATGACAATTATTAATTTCAGCATAATGAAAAACCATTTAGAAAATAGAAGTGAACATTAGGAAACAAAAAATTTAAATTTTAAGAGAGCGATATACGCCTCGTTAATTTTTAATTTTTATCTACTACGAAAATTGATATTTTATAAATAGAATTCGCGTTAATTCGGGGAATAGCATGGGATACGGGGAAATAAAATTTATTAATACTACCTACTTTAGAAACTGGTGGGACAACGTCAAAATTTTCTTTGTGAACTCATGGAAAAATGACAAATATTAATTTAAGCATAATAAAAAACCATTTAGAAAATAGAAGTGAACATTAGGAAACAAAAAATTTAAATTTTAAGAGAGCGATATATGCCTCGTTTATTATTATTTTTTATCGAGTGTGAATTCAATATTTTTTAGCTATCGTCTGCGTTAATTCAAAAAAAATCCAATAAAATGTGGCATCTTGCAAGTTTGAACCAGTTAATTACACAATTATATAATTGACACATTTATTAAGAAATTTTTAATTAGCGATAGAATTAACAAATACTTTTTACCTATAAAAATCTGCATTATTAAGTTGAAACTGGTAATTCATTAAAATGTTGACACGTGGCATGAAATTTCTAATATATCTCGTGATCGTCTATATTTTGGAGTTATTTACGCTTTACTCTAGAAAAACTAAAACATAATTTTACGCTTCACCAGAATTTGAGAGTACCTTATAGATAGGAAAGAAAATAGCGACCGCTAAGCTCCATTAGAATGATATTTTTGCAACACCAAATTCAAAATAATAAATACTTAGATTTTATAGGGGATCAGGGTATTCTCTTCAGCATGTGTTAATGAACAACTTGACATGTCGTATGTTTTCCATCTATTTATTGAGCAGAAGCCTAGCGGTCGCTAGCCTCTACAACTCCTAGGTTTCATTTCTAGCAATGTAAATAAATATCTCTACAGTTTTTGATCACTAGTATTTTCATTAACTATAATCTTATCTTATTGACTATACATTCCTTCCACAACCAAGTGTGGCACTACATACCATTGAAAGATATCTCAACTTCTATATTACTCATAAGTTTTTTTTGTGTCTAACACATAATTTATATCGGTTCGTATCAAGTAAAATACTTAGCGACCGCTAAGCTCCATTACTTGAACAAGATCAATCAAACAGTGCATGTGAAAGAAAATGTCTTAGCGACCGCTAAGCTCAAATACTTACCGAAATGAATGATTACATGCAAAAATAGGCTAAACAATTTCTTGATAACATAGTGCTTTATAAACAAATCATAGTAATAGATATTAGCAGTCGCTAGGCATTTTCCATAATATATTTTGATGACAGATATGTGAGATATGGACAATTTTTATTGTCAAAAGCTATGGAGGTCTTTGCATAGTCGGGAAGAAAGATGATTATTAAAAATGTTATCAGGGTGCTCATATAACATCATAGGGATTGCTAGGCACACACCTTTGCATCTTTATTTTTTTACACATTTGTGTGCATCAATGAAAATGATTAGCGACCGCTAAGTTCCACTACTTGTTAGGAGTAGATTAGTGGCCACTAGGCTCAACTAATTTTTTATTTTGAATATAGAGATCAAACAACAGTTCGTATTAAAGAAAATGCTTAGCAACCGCTAAGCTCAAATACTTACAGGAAGGAATGATTTGGCGGAAACTAGGCTAAATAATATCTTATTTCGAACATAGCGCTCTAATAACAGATCATAATAATAGATATTATTGGGTGCTAGGCATTTTTCATGAAATTTTTAGATGAAAAATATGTGAGATATAAAAAATTGTTTACTGTCAAAAGCTATGGAGGTATTTGAGAAATTAATAGATTAATGACCTCAAGGCTAAAGTGTTTATTAATTTCAAAAATAGAGATAAAAAACAATTCGTATAAAGAAATGCCTAGCGACCGCTAAGCCCGAATACTTACAGAACATAGCGCTCTACGCTTATTGTTTATTGTTAAATGAGAAAGGAATAGATTAGCAGCCTCTAGGCTAAACTATTTCTTAATTATGAAAATAGAGATAAAAAAAGTTCGTATT
Source organism: Taxus chinensis (assembly GCA_019776745.2). NCBI lineage: Eukaryota > Viridiplantae > Streptophyta > Pinopsida > Cupressales > Taxaceae > Taxus > Taxus chinensis. Next base: position 383,293,641 of record CM034155.1, on the reverse strand, counting down.
ACAGAAAATGCTTAGCGACCACTAAGCTATGATACTTACAGAACATAGCACTTGGATAACAGATCATATGAATGGATGAAATGGCGTCACAAGGAATTTTCATGTCAGTTTGTATCAAAGAAAATGCATAGTGACCACTAAGCTACATTACTTACTGAAAGGAGTGGCTTGGCGCTCACTAGGCTCTACTGTTTCTATTTTTTTTAAATATCGACCTAATAAAAATCATTGTCTACCTTAGTGACAAAGATAAGAGTTAGAGCATAATAATAGAAGTACATATTTTAAACCTGAAGACGTATCCTAATCATCTTGGCCCTGCATATTTCAAGAAATAACCCGTTAAACAAAATAGTCCTAAACGTTTTACTAAAAATGGAGGGCAAAGATGAACACGGGTCTTGCTCAAGAATGAATGATCTGAGTCCATGAAGAGAAATGCATGTTTTATGTTTACCAATTATTCGTTGATGAGAAGGCTATCGACCACTATCCTCTATATTGTCAACGAATCTATTTTAACAATGCAAAAAAAACAATCTCAATAGGTTTGAAGTCATTATTTGTAATTATATTATATTCGATGGACTATCCTTGGCAGAGCCAAGTCCTTGAATACAAACCTTCGAGAAGGATGACTAATGACTAGAATTTTTGCAACCGATAAGCATCGTTAGTTAGTGAAAGGGAAGGCTTTGCTATTGCTACGATCGAAAATTTCTTGTAATTAACATAGCCACGTAGTATGGCAATGTTAGATCATCGTAACAAATGTACATCATTTAAACCTGAAGACATGTTATGTCCATCTTGGCCTTGCATATTTTCTTAAAATCATCCTTCAAATAAAATAGACCTAAATGATCAACCACATACGTAGGGTGAAGGTGAACAAGATTCTCACGCAGTATTAAATGACAGACTTCTATTGCATTGATCAAATCTTTCTGATATACTATGCCCAATGGTGTGTTTGATAAAATAAATAAAAATGTTGTTGTTGGATAAAAAAAAAATTTTTTTTGGGTCTAAGTGCTATATGTGTGTGTCATCCTCTCTCCAATCCTCAAAGCTAGTTTGGTAAGATAGCCGTGAAAAAAAGGGTGACCTTCTTCCAAATGCTAATCGCATAATTAATAACATGACTAACGACTAGAATTTTTTTTGGAATGTGTTTGTTGGATTGATAGAAGTTGATAATGTTGATTGATGTAAGAGAAGTGTGGTTGTGCAGATATGTAGTAAATTTTGAGAAGTTGTTTAGCAAATGTGGAAGGTGTTATTACAGAGAATGTTGAAGAGGGTATTGAGAAAATAATGTTAGTGGAAAGCATGTTGTGTATAATTTGTGTAGAAGGAATTGTCTATAACCAACCCTGTCGATACAATATTGTATCGATCAATTTTTTTTCCAATATAGTGGTTTGTAGTGCCCAACTATATGATTTGTATCATGAAACAAGATGCAGTATGGAAGTTTTAGACTATTTTCATTAAATTTTAAGTAATGAGTTTTTTTGTTCAAGACCACACTGATATTTGTTATTTCGAAGGAAAGCAACAGAAGGGAATTGTCTATCCTCAAGACTTGTCTGGCTCTTGATGGCATGATCAAGATATTTGCCCTACTTGTCAGTAATTCATAGTGGTGGCTTAACTTTTTTGATTTTCTATCTTGTGATGTTTTGTAATCAGATGTACTCCTAGGATTTTTGTCTACCTAGTTTGAACTCATGGCTTTGGGGCATGCTTCCATACCACCCAATTTTTTGGTGAATATTCTTATATCATTTTACTTGTTAATATAATATAAGATGTTATTCATAAATAAAACACACCATCAATCCCAAATTAGTAAATTAAAAGTATATGTAAAAATTATTGAGATTACTCGAAGGACCAAATATAGAATTTTTATTTTTCAATGATTATTAATAGTTTGAAGATTAAATTGTGTAGTATCATGATATTGATTACCGAGGTTGTCCCCGACTGTAGATTACGGACCATGTTCCCACCCAATGTAAATTAATAAATGTATGAATCAATAAATTAAAGTGTTGGAACATTGTTGGTCCATTGTTAATGACTTGAATAGTAATGAATTAATTATTGGAGGTGACTCTCATATTATTGCTAATGCTGCATAAAAAACTTATGTGAATAAAATTCCTTTTCTATGCTTTCATTAATTACAGATTGGACCTTAAATCTTATATATTGGGAGGCTACTAAATAGGAAGATTTTATAGAAAATCACGGGTAGTTCAAAGTGTTTTGTGATAAGATTGGAAATAAATATGTTGATCACCCAGACTCATCACCTTTTCCAATAAAGGTCGATATTAAAGCCCCTAGCAAGCTTGTATTAATTACAAGCATGTGATGGCATAGTCACTCCATATATTTACCGATCCGATCTTCCTTATTTTCACACCTTTTGGTTTTATTTCACTTGGATTTCATTTCATCTGTCATGGCCTTTCCAATGTTTCCTTTCATGCAATTTTCTTGCGTTGGTGCGTGAAATGGCATTTTTATACCAAAATTTTGCGTCGTCATTTGAAATCCATTTTTTTAATTGAAACAGAGAAAGACTTGGTTGCTATTGAGGGAGTTCTTGGAGATGATTATCTTTCTCTAGAGGGACGTCCGAGGGTAAATGTGGAAGTTGCTTTGATGTTCGTTTGTCATCTTCTTATCATACACCTGACGAAGGATTGGGCTTTGGAGATGGGTCATCACTAGATCAAGCCAGCGTATAGGGTTGGCATGGAAGTGGAAATGGAAAAAACCACAGGTGCATCATGGCCCTTGCTATCTGAGGCTCATTATAAATAGGAATTTTTTTTGGACGTGGCCATTTTTTTAGAGTTGTACAAAATGTTTGACGTCCTAAGAGCGATTCGTGTTTGATGTGTCCAAATGAGGTGTGACACTGAGGGTGGGAGATAATTCAACCCCCTTTCTTGACCTGGATGATATGTTTTCTTCGCTATAATAGGAACCAACACGTTGGGATATTCTTTGCTGAAAAGGTCACGAGGCATACGATTGGTTAAAGAGTTGGGATGCTACCGGAAAAGAGCATCTTTTTTTGTAACCACCATGCGGAAACTATTTTCATCTCTCATTAAAGTGGAGGTTATGGAGGTGTCATCTGATTCAAATAAATAAGTGCTTCTAAAATCTGTCAAGTTGTAACTTTTTTTTGTTGTTATATAGCCTTGTCAGTTCCATTGTTACCAAATCATCATGTCTGTCTTACTGGTCTGGGGTTTTTTTGTATTCCCAACCACTTGTGTTTTTGGCATAGGCCCTTAAGCATTTTTTCACCAAAGTATTGCTGGATCATTCAGGTTTTTTAGACTGATCCTCTCATTGTATCTGTAATGTAAAGGGAAAGGGACCCTTCAACCCTCCTTTAGTTATAAAAATCAAGAAATCATTAATAAAAAAAATTGTTGTGCGTTGCACTAAGCAATTTCAACAATTAATCGCTATTAAATTTGGTTTGTTTGAAGATGTCAATTTGTTGCTAGAAGTGAAGACTAGTGGCCACTAGCATCAATATATTATAGAATATATTTCTATCAATGTAAAAAATAATCTGTACAACTTTAGGATAGAGGATCTAATAGTGGATTGATGGCTATCTTCCCATCACTTTAAAAAAAATTGAGTTACACTACATCATTGTGGAAACCTGGAGGTCTTCACTTTTGAAAGCTATGGAGGTATTTGAGAAAGGAATAAATTTAATTCTCTTGCCCTAATAATAGAAGATACTGTAAATGGATCTATTTCTTTTACAGAAACCACTCCTACAACAATTTGTTTGGGGAAATTCCTGTCATTAAAAACTTTTCATGTTTTCCTCCATACAATTGTAGATATAAACACAAATTTTCTCTGCGTACCAATTCAATTTTGTTTCTTATGGTTTTGGATATCATCAATTAACTGGTACAATAAATAGTAGTTGTATTTTAAATAGCTCAGATTCTAGAGACATTCTTCTATTGTTATAAAAATATGGCAAACTTGGATATGTATGATGTTGTCTAACAAAATTGTGGCCCAATGTAATGAACAACATCCATCTCAAAACCAACAATTGTTTGCATATGCTAGGGTTCAGTACTACTATTGTGCATAATTATAGCTCTGTACCGTTCAAATCATCCAAAGGTATTTACAAAAGGCTCTGCAAACAACATGGATCAAGGTGTTAAAACTAACATGGCAAGACATGATTTCATATTGTATAGATTATCAGATGACAAATCAGAAAGCAATATCATATTATAATTTATTTATTGACACATCTATTTGTTACATGTAGGTTCTCCAAGGTTAGTCATACGGCACATGAACATGGCTCTTTACATGTACGAACGACATAATGACAATCATAAAAAATCTTAAAGAGAAATATGTAATTGGCTATGGTGCTACAAGCAATCTTTATAAATGTGATCTAAAGAATTCTAAGCCAATTGCTATAAAGAGAATGTACATTCGCTACCCATTAAACTTGCTTGCATTTGAAACTGATGTGGAAACAGTTGGAAGCATCAAACATCAGAAATCTTGAGAGTATGCATGGTGTTCACTTTCTCCACTTGGAAACCTGATGGTTTTTGATTACAAGGTAAATGGAAGTCTCTGGGACATCCTACATGGTGAGTAAAATGATTATGTTATGAAGAAAAACGGAACTGTACATTGTAGATTCGTTTCTTGAAATAGAAGTGTCCAATCAACCTCTAACCTTCATATTAAATTGGATTGCTGGAAAATCTAACAAGTGTTTTAATAATTTTTATTTTTTTATAGGATCATCAAAGAATATTAAGCTAGACTAGAACAATCAACTAAAGATTTCTCATGGTGCTGAAGAAGGATAGCCATATCTTCATTATGACTGTAACCCACACATTGTTTACAGGGATGTGAAGACTTATAACATTCTTTTGGATTATAATTTTGATGAAAATTTGTCAGAATTTGGCATTGCCAAGTGCATTTCCTCATCCAAACACCACACCTCTACCTATGTTATGGGTACCATTTGTTACATTGACCCAGAATATGCAAGAACATCAAGGCTAAATAAGAAATATGATGTATACAGTTACGAGATTGCTCTTCTGGAGTTGCTGATGGGAAGGACGATGTGGCCAATAACTCAAATCTACCAAATCAATCCACTTCCGATACTAATAGTAGTACACTCTTCTGTTGTTGCCTGCTTGTAAATACTAGTCTCTACTTTGGTAGCACCTCCACTGTTACTTTACTCAACATTACTTGTATCCAAACCATGGCAGTCCCATTCTAGAGGAAACAAATGTATTCATGTTTTGTGTAAATAAAATTGTCCACAAAAGGAGACGACTCCTCGTATAATATTTACAATTGTATATGTATGAATTTGTAACAAATTTGAAATGTACAGATAGAACCTTTCAATGTAAATATGATGACAGATCAATTTTGTTATTGCTTGACTCACAAAACATACAATTGTGGCAAAATGAGTGTTTTGATTGATGTAAACTATAAAATAATGGTTCAATGTATCTCTGAGGGCATAAGACAACGTTTCTCACAAACATTTTTCTTGCATTGTGTCAAGGATTATTTCATTTTCTTGCTCAAGGAAGTGACTCATTGTTTATATGGAGAATGGAACAATTTACAAGCATAAATTCTACTATCTTTCATAGTAATAGAATTTTTGATATACATAAACTCCCAACTATGTTGTTTGATTTTAATGATTACTTGAATATATAGTTTATAATAATAAACACTAGTGAACTTGTAAAATCTACAAAAACAATAATTGAGTTGTTACAAGGTATATTTCGGGTGAGAACATAATTTTATTGCTAGTTCCACTAGAAGTCAAAAAAACACCACTACCATTTAAGGCCAGTGTCAAATTTAAGGATAGGTGTTGAAAGTACATGCCTCACACTTTCAAAGTTTGAGATTCACACTCTAAAAGTGTGAGTGTGAGACTTTGCACTTTCACAGTGTGAATCTCAAGCTTTGAAAGTGCGAGGCTCACACTTTCAGAGTGCGAGGATCAAATTATTCAGAGTGATAGGATATCACTTCGAAAGTGCGAGGCTCAAATTTTTAGAGTGCGGGGCTCACACTTAGAAATTGCAGGCTCTCAGAATTTAAAAGTGTGAGCCCCACACTTTCAGAGTGTGAGGCTTGTAAATAAACTTTAAGTGCGAGGCTCACAACTTCGAAACTGTGTGCTTTGCACTTTCTAAGTGTGAGTCTCATTTTTTTTTCATTTGAAAGTCTGTGGTTCTCATTTCAAACTTGCTATTACAGGGATTTATTGTTAGGTTTTATTTTTAATTTAATACAATGGGATCATGACTTATAATAGTTATGGCCACTAACCTTACATAGAGGTTTTTTCAACTTTTGTTTAATACAACGGGATCATGACCTATAATAGTTAGCAGCAACTAACCTTACATTGAGGCTTTTTAACTTTCATTTAATACAACGAGGAATTAATGACTTACTTTAATAGTTAGTGACCACTCACCTTAGATCAAGGCTGATGAATTATAAGAGTTAACGACCTCTCACCTTACATCGAGTCTTGTGACTTATAATAGTTAGGGACACCTCACCTTAATACAATGGGCTCACCAAATGATAGTTAGCGACCACTCATGAATTTGAACTATATTTTGTAGGAAGTTATTGTTAATTTTTTATTTTTTTAATCCAACGGGTTCATGCCTTATAATAGTTAGCGGTTGCTAGCCTTACATACTCTCAACATTGAAAATCTAAAAAATGATGAAATTGGAATCCAATAATAGCGAAATTGGAACTAGAATGATTCCAATAATGTCAATATTAGAATCCAATATTACTACTAATGGATTCCAATAATAGTAATAATGGAATCCAGTATAGACAAAAATAGAATCTAATATACGTAAAAACGAAGATGGATTTCTTCCAATACTTGAAATACTAGAGTCTAGATTTACTGGAATATGTCTAGATTTACTGGAATATGTCCAGATTTAGTGATTGATGCAACCATTTGGGGTATTTATTTTGATCAAGAAGGGAATATTTTTGTTGATATGTGTATATTGCAGAAACCAATTATTGTAGTACAAAAAGTTAGAGTAACATTATACAAAGGCATAACCTTAGGCATTGGCTCCAACACATAGTTTGTAGTGCCCACTTCCCTTTGACACCTTTTGATACTAATCATGATACTGTTGATTATAATATAGACATGATTATGAACCATATTATAATATGATGATAGATGTAGATCATGGATTATTGTTGACTTGATTCAGTTGTGATGCATGATGATTATTTGAGCTATTTTGGATATTGATAATGGTATATTATTTGACATGGTTATATTATGGATGTTGTGCGGACTTGTGATATTTGGATATTGTGAGTAGACCTAGATATGGAAATTATTGGATGATGATATAAATGTTGAGTAAAATTACAAATGATATTGCTAGATTGTTTTGATGTTGTTGTGATTCATATATCTAGATGATTTTGGTATTTATATTTATATTACTTTGGATGTTCTGATATGGCAACGAGGCCGAAGGAGGTATTTGTGTTTTGCAGGTTAAATATCACAACAAATATCGAGGGATTGGAGACCAACCACATTGGAATTCTAGATGAATTCAACAAGGTCACCATGGCAACTAGTATTTGTTTGTGTGTGTTAGGGATTCCTATGGGGGGGATCACCTTTAAATGTGACCAAGGGGTTTTATGTATTTCTTTTAATTTGGTCCCTTTGTTTATGTTTGTATGTGTTTATTTTGTGATGTTTTTACCCCTTTCATTAATTATTAAATGGTGTGTAAATATTGTGAGTAATCATATTGTTAAAATAAATAAATCAAAGAAAGTAATTAATAGAGTTGTTGGCCTTGAATTAAAGTGTTGTAAGAGATGTGTAAGTTAACTTTTGAGTGTAAAACACTCCACCTTCTTGGAAATTCGAAATGGTCCTTGGAGGTTGTTTTTGGAGACTTAAGGGACAAGTTAAACTTGTCCCATACCTCTTAATTTAATTATCAACCATACCTACGGTTTGGGAGTTGATATTAGACTTTTATAATGCTTTTTGAGAAGGAAAATTGTAGATTTTAATTGCACTTTTCTTACATGATTTAATGCTAGTCCTTTGGGGTGTGGGTTGGATTTGAGTGTGTAAGTAGACTGTCATACTATTCACCCACCTATTTATTACACTTTGGTGAATGAAGTTGACCTTTGGGGTTGGGGTTGAAGAGGTGTAATATGGCATCCTAAGTGGATCTGTTTCATCCTCTTCCCTTCCCTCTTCTATAAAATTTGAATGGCTTACATTGTTTTGGGGTTGCTTGATTTTGGAGACTTTATTCTTGGGTGAATTATTTTGTTGTTTTAGAGCTCTTGATTGGAAGAAGTTTTTGGAAGATTGTTGCATGCTTGAGCTTGGTTGTTTTGGATTGCTTGCATTGGGATAAATCTGTTGTTTTGGAACTTGGAACAACTCCATCATGGAGATTTAAGAGCTTGGCTCTGGAAATGTTTCTCTTTTGTTTATAAAGAGGTTCATGTGCGAATGTTTTGGCTTGTTTGTGGGTTGTTGGGTAGATGGCCTAGGAGTAGTGTAGGAGAAGACTATAGGGTTAATTTGTGGGAGACACAAGTGCATTCAGGGAGGTATAAGGGTAGAGGGAGTTGGGATTTGGGTTCCACCTTACAAAGAAATAGCTTGCATTTATTTACTCGTTATGGGGTGCCATAAGAGATTGGGGAGACATAAGGAAATGTGAAGAATAAGGGGTTCAGGAAGGCATAAGGGCATGCCAAGGATTTGACACTCATTTCTTGGTGGTTTGTTCTAGGTGGTGACACTCATTTCCCCTTTGGGAGGTATAAGCAGCATCCCCCATAGTTTCTTGCTCCTTTGGCTTGATTGATGAAGCCTCAGTAATGTGTGTCATGTTTTAATGTAGTTGTAAACTACATTCTATTTTGGACTATGTTTTAATGTGATTATGTTGTCTATGTGTTTGTGGAATCCTGTTGTTGCTATGAGTTGGATCACATATTTTATTGCATTGTGGTTGGGGCTCAGGGGCCAATGAATAAGGATGGCTTCTCCTCTTCATTGGATGTAGTGGTTGGGTGGAGAGTGTTTCCTTTCCCTTGCCTTTTTTGTGATCAAAATTGGAGTATGATGGATCTGCATGTTGTTGTTCTGGAGAAAAGGAAAAAGATAGTTTTGATAGTCCCTTGTGAGAGTTCTTTTTGTAAAGCCTTTTTCCCACTTGAAGTGGATGATAATGTAATTTATTCGTGATGGAAAGATGGTTTGTATTGGTTATGAAAGCTGTAATTCGAAGTGTGAAAGTGATGCACTCTGTTCTCAATTTTTGAATGAAAGAAAAGAAAGATTATATCCTTGTAAGTTGTATTTGATCATTGTAAATGAAGAAGCTGTGAAAGAAATCATTCTAACTGAATATATATGGTGTTCAGACTTTACAAAAGAAGTTACTTTTGTTTGAAATCTTTGTTTGAAAGGAAAAAATGCATGTGAGAAAATACAGAACTTTGTCCTTTAGAAATGTTTAAAATTGGAAATGAGAGTTGCATTTAGATTTTGACTAGTTTGATTTGAATCAAATAAACGTATTAGATTTGAATTGGAACGAATTCTAATACTTGGAAGAAGAAAATGGCAAATAGATCCTTTAAAATTTGATCTTTGTTTTGCATTTTCAAAACTGGCAAATACTTTACCTAAAATGCACAATTCGAACCCACAACAAGGAAATAACAAATTAAACGATTAAATTGAAGTAGTAAGCCCTAAACGAATCTAATTAGATAAAAACATTTAAGGAATTTCTTAGAAAACTTAGCAAAATCGGGCTCAAACCGTTTTGCAGTCATTTTTTGTCAAGAAACAGAAATGTTCAAATTGCAAATCAATCAGACACATTGAATCCTGAAATCCTCCTTAAATCCATCTAAGAACAATTCCCTATGTCTATTTGACCAGTTGAGAGAGGAAGAAGATCAAATTGAACAAATCTTGTAAGTTAAAATTTACCAATTTGTATTGTAAAATCTTGTTGATCATTTTCTTAAAATTGACCCCTTAGACTTTATCAAAACTAAAAATTAATGATTCCTTAGTAAAGATGACGTCGAGAGATTTCTAGAAAGACCTCGTTTTCCCGAAACCGAGCCCTCTATCAAAAGTTATGGCCTTCTAAATATTTTCTTCCTTGGCGTCAAAAATTAGGGAAAATTTTCATTAGCGGGCCCGCAAGCCCGAATTTTTCCCTTAAGCACTTGGGAAATTTTTTCTAATTTTCCCCACCACCCCACTAGCCTACAACCAATCAGAGGCTACCACATGGCACCATAAGGTGTCGGTAGAACGGTGGACCACCTTTTAGACTTAGCGCTTAGGAAAAAAATTTTGAAATTTTTTCCCAAGTTTCCCCACCGACCTGCCAGCTCGCAGCCAAACAAAGGCTGCCATGTGTCACCATGAGGCGTTGACGGAGGGGCTTTTTGACTTATCACTCTCAGACAATTTTGGGAAAACTTTCCAAATTTTCCCCGCCAGCCCGCAACAAATCAGGTGATGCCACATGGCATCACAAGGTGTTGGCGGTAGAGCGAGTCCCTTTTTTCTTTTTTGCGTTCGGAAAAGTTTGGGAAACTTTTCCAAATTTTCCCTACCACCTCGACTTCCCCACATTGGCTTAGGAGATGCCACATGTCCCTTGCAGACTTGCAGGAGTGCGAGCGCAAAGTAGACTTCTCACCCCGCACGGGAAGTTTTCTAAAATGTTCCCGCCACCCCGTTTTTCCCCACGGTGGCTTGGAAGGCGCCACGTGTCCCTCGTGGGTCCAAGGGTGCACGGGAACAAAATTGGTTTTCGCCCCCGCGTGGGAATATTTTTCCAAAAGTCCCCCACAGCCCACCGACTCGCCCTTGGGGCAACTTTCCACCCTTGGGCCCGCAAGCCCGCTCTTGGGGAAAATTTTCACCCCAAGGTCCACCGGCCCATAACTTGAAAAATATGAGGAGTTAGGAGAACTCATTTATATCAATGGAAAGGTGACGAAATTTCCTATCCAATGGGAATAATTTAGGGAATTTTTGAATGTGTCAAATTTGGGAAAACCTAGTTGAATCCTTAAGCCTGTTAGAGAGTGGGTATGGTGAGGAATTACCCTTTGACCCTTTTTGAACCTTCTAACCCGAGATTTTGGACCGTATGACCCCTAATAATTGTTAATGAAAGAAAATTATATTCTAGTAGTTTAAAATTGTTAGGGAACTTGTTAGTGGTAGTTTTTTCCTTGTAACCTGGTTGTAGACTCTTTTAAACAAAAAAAATTATTCCATAATTTTCCTAACTAATCATAGGTTGTTCTTGGGTCTCAAGTGGGTTGTTTTATCGGGCGTTACACTTGGTATCAAAGCAGTGGCTCAAAATCTTGGGCCATTGGGCACACTAGAAAACTTGAGACATTAACCTTAAACCTAGCACACTTTTAAATCTAGAAAACGACTTAGTTTAGAAATTACATATTTTAGTAAACATGGAAACTGAATAAAACTTAGAAAAGTGAACTAACTCTTGCCTTGGTCTGTGTAGGAGGCGCAGACAGGATGATGGGTATTTTCACATAGACCTAGATATACCACCACCAGATCATGATGTAGCAACCATGCTACCCCATATTTTGTAGACTCTTTAGGATGTTAATGTCGCTCTACATGGGGGATCAGTAGGAGGACATGTAGCAAGACATGATAGATTCCCTTCCATTGAGGGTCAGGTATCTCCTCGACCCAGCGAGGAGCATGGAGGAGAGAAATACCATGCAGAGTCACCACAAAGTAGAGTCACCATAGAGGGGATAGGGTGACCGAGTTTGAGGACATAGAGAGAGGTCTCGAAGCCCTAGGCTTAGGGATGAGCATACAGAGAGGCCTAGAGGCCTTCAGACCACAACTACAGATCACATCAGGGAGATCCTAAAGCTTCGACCATTACATTATTTTGGTGACATAGGTGGATTTCAAGCAGAGGCCTGGTTGGTGAGCTTGAGCAGATGCTTCAAGTTATTTCCTTGTTCTAGCAACATAAAATCTTGTGCTACAATCCATCTACTGAGGAATGGAGCTGGTGTCTGGTGGAGGACAGAGGAGCAGAAGCTCTATGTTGATTATGAGACAGTTACCTGGGAGCTCTTTGAGGAGCGTTTCAAGAATAGATACTTGTCACGAAGGTTCATACATCAGTAGATAGATGAGTTCCATGACCTCCGACAGGCATCTCTTACAGTGGCTGAGTATGAGAGTAGATTTCTTGATCTACTCCAGTATGTTGATTACATGCAAGATGAGAAGGTGCGGATCCACAGGTTCATCCGGGGCATAAATCTAGAAATTAGAGGTGCAGTGTTGATCCATTGTCCACAAACATTAGTTGAGGTTGTAGAGAATGCCTATATAGCAGAGGAGACTCGAGGAAAGACCCAACAAGCTAGACACCGAGTCTGGAGCCGCATATAGTAGATGCAGGACAACAGAGCAAGCGGGTTAGTACCTCTTCCTCTTAGTGGATAGGGTTCAGCACAGTCATCTTTTAGACCACAACAGTAGTAGCAGTAGCCCAGCCCACCTTATAGACCTCCACATTTATTTGATGCACAGAGAGGTTGGAGTATGGGGCCTCCTCCTAGGGGTCCCATCAGGACACAGGGTGCCTAGAGAGCTCACTCAAGAAGAGATCGCTAGCAGAGACCTCAGCAGACCGTAGCCAGATCATCGTGATCCACACCACAGACCTCCAGAGTGTTGGATGGACCTGTTACACAGGGGAGAGGATCAAATGGTTGTTTTGGTTGTGGTGTTACTGGAAATTTTTGGAGAGACTGCCCACAGAACCCTAATAACAAGGGTAAGACATAAATCTAGGAGCCTATTGTTAGTGATATGGGGCACAGTCATAGGATGTATGTAGCGGTCGAGAAATGCCAGGACGAGCATCAGAGTACTGTTATTGAGACTACAGGTAACATTGGTGGTATTCCTACCTCCATTTTGTTTGATTCTGGATCTTCTGATTCTTTTATTGCACCATCTTTAGTAGAGCGATGTAAACTAGTGGAAGTTAGGCAGGGTCATAGTAGGGATGTTGAGATGGCTTCTGGAGCCAAGATCTCTATAGACTCCTTAGTTTAGGAGTGTGTGGTAGATTTGGGACCTTTCACCACTACCTCGAATCTTCGTATCCTTCCTTTGGGCTCTTATGGAGTCATCTTGGGTATGGATTGGTTGTCTACACACAAGTCTAGAGTGGATTGTTACCACAAGATAATATCTTGTGTAGATGATTTGGGAGCTGAGTTGGTGATTTCAGGAGCTAGGAGACTCGTTTCTATTCGTACCATCTATGCTATGTAGCTTAAGTGGTGTGTGCGATGGGGTTTTCAGATGTATGTTGTTACAGTCAGTGACTAATCAGAGGATGGGTCTAGTGGACCATCGCTAGATGATCACCCCATTTTGAGAGATTTTGTTGATGTCTTTCTAGGGGAGCTACCGAGGTTACCACCCCCATGTGAGATTGATTTTCACATAGATCTAGTTTTGGGAGTAGAGCCTATCTCACGAGCACCTTATCAGATGACCACACTAGAGCTCTATGAGCTCAAGTTGCAGCTTGAGGGCCTTTTGGAGAAAGGCCTTATCCATCCTAGTGTATCCCCTTGGGGTGCACCGGTGATTTTTGTGAAGAAGAAGGATGGATCCTTGTGGTTGTGTATTGATTACCGTCAGCTGAATAACGATCAAGAATCATTATCCCCTTCTATGCATTGATGATTTATTTGATCAGATGAAGGGAGCCACAACTTTCTCTAAGATAGACCTTAAATCAGGCTACCATCATCTAAGGATTTTGGAGGCAAACATTCATAAGACCGCCTTCCGTATGAGATATGGCCACTATGAGTTCACAGTGGTGCCTTTTGGTTTGACTAATTCCCCCGCAGTGTTTATGAGTTTGATGAATGGGGTATTTAGGACCTTCTTAGATCGCTTCGTGCTCATCTTTCTTGATGACATTTTGATTTACTCACGTACATGTGAGGAGCACGACGGGTACCTTCGTCAGGTGCTTCAGTGCCTTCAAGAGCATAAGATTCATGGGAACTTGGAGAAGTGTGCATTCTTTCAGACGGAGGTGCAATATTTGGTTCATATCATTTCTGGGGAAGGTATCACCGTCGATCCTTCCAAGATTAGAGCTATTATGGATTGGCCAACACCCACTACTGTGACTGAGGTGCGCAGCTTTATGGGATTGGCAGGTTACTACCGGAGATTTATTCAGGACTTCTCTTGGATTGCACACCCCATCACTTCCCTTCAGAGGAAATGGAAGAAGTTTGTTTGGTCGGATAGGTGCAAGCAGGCCTTCAGTACACTAAAGGAATGTCTCACTACAACACCTATTCTCGTAGTGTTGGATCCATAGGGTGATTTTTTCATTTGCACGGATGCTTCTTTAGTGGGTGTTACATAGTTCTTCATCAACCCTAATATAGGTGAAGCTCATGGACTATGATCTTGGTTTGAGTCGAGTGGTGAAGACCTTGCATATCCATCAATAAGTGTCAAAAGTATTGAAATAAATTATATTGAATGCATAAAATCTTCAACAATTATGGATGAATCAAACACATTTTCTACTACATCTAAAATAATCCACTTCAACACATCATCTTTTTGTTATCCTTCTTACATTAAAATTACCAAAAAAACCAATGTAAGAAAAAACTCTCTCAAAATGCATAATTCACTTTGCATTGTCAAAAATACAATTTGGATGTCACAAACTGTGAATATAAAAAATGCATTGTACTTCATAATAGAAGATGCCATAGGAACAACTTGGGTCACAACTTTTAAATATGTTGCAACATCAATCATGGACGTCTCAACACAAGAACTGCATCTTCGAGAGGAAAATGCTGACAAGCTCTTGATCATGGTTAGATCAGTTCTCTTCCATAAGTATCACTTCAAATTGTCCACAAGATTGGAGTTCTACAATAACAAAGAACAAATCCGATGCACCATTATTAATGCACACATTAAATAATCCTCATCCAAGATTATACCTTCGCCATAAACATCTAGATATGGATACACTCCCAGTACTTAACTTCCTAGCAAAGATTTATCTGCAGAACATATTAAAAACATAGGGGGAAATGTCTCCACTATTTGATGTTTAATATAATTATTTAGCTTTGGAATGATTTCAATTCAATCTTTCAAAGAAGGATTAGTGTTCTTATTACCCTTTCTTAAATAAAATGTAACCTAGACTAAATATTAAATGTTACTTTTTGTGAAACTACATTACATGTAATAGATGTGCTTGTGTGTTAGTTTGGTTTTGTGACACCAGTCTTAAACACTCGTGTTCATATAGGTAGGCCCCGTTATTACTGGTCAAGGGCCCTCATCCAAGTTTGACACACTATTTTAACATAGGGGTGTCTTTGTCACTATGTTCAAATTTTCCACGTGGTGGGTCCTCAGGCCACCACATGGCCTGCCACTACTATGTTACCATTGGTCCACATGGGATGAGTCAATGGCGAGCTAGAAACCATAATTCGATGAGTTACCACATTACAGGGTGAGCTACACACTACACGACTAGGCCGAGACAACTCGAAGAGTTCAATATTACACCGAGTGAGCCCTAATCGTGGGCATCCCACATTACCCATAATGGCCACACTATATGGCAATGCTAAATGTCACCACCCATTCAATAATCCACTGCCCAACTCATATAACCATCGGCCACATACATGACAAAAGGAGGCGATACGTGGCCTAAGATGCATCCAATATGGGCGGTTGACCCCATTTAAGCCCACTACCATCCCTTATAATGGTCGATGTGGGATTTTAATACCCCCCAGATATAATACAAACGTGGTTGGTTAGGGAAATTCAAACCCCTAACCGACCCTTTACCAAAAATAACTCTCACTACCATGCCATAAGCTGGCTAATGCTATATAAGGGGGTTCATTATAGGGCCTTAGGCTTATTAAGATAGGTTTTGTAAATTTGCATTTTAGAGGCACTTAAAAGAAGTTTTGGATCTTGGAATACACTGGAAAGTTGTCCAAAATTCCAAGACGCTTTCCGTGGACATATTATTTTCCTATTTTGGAGATGTTATGATGATGTTTTGTGTTGTAGAATTTATTTAATTGCTTGTATTCTATTTAGAGCCATTGTAGAGTGTGCATCTCATTGGAGGAAAAATACTGGAGATATGATCTTCTGCACCAAAATTTGTAAGTCGGGCTATTGTGACTCGGTGTTCGTGGAGGAGATTATTGTTCTTCTGAAGACTAGTTTGGATTCATTATGAATCAAATGGTATTTGATCACCTTGATTTCTATTTTGGATTCGTTCAGATCAACTGGTATTATTTGGTTCATTGTTGTGCATTCATCGTTTCCTTTAAAAATTGTATTTGATTCACATCTCGGAATTTTTTAATGAATCGATTCAACTTTTGAACCCAAAGACATAGGCATTTGTTTGAGCCGGAACTCCATTATCAACCTCTTGTAGTTTGTGTGTCCATTTTTACATTGCAATTTTTAAGTTGAGAATATTTTGGAGTGTATTCGTGAATTAAAAAACTACCTATAAGGGTTTGAGGTCACTTAAAAAAATTGCCGTATTTTCGGATCAACCTCCAACTACAAATAAACGAAAAACATCATATTTTGTGGCCTCCCTACTACCTACACATCGAGAGGTTGAAAAAATTACATAGTATTTTCAAGGCCCACACCATACTCCATCGTAGACCATCAAATGGACAATAATTGGTTCGTCAATTATCAATGAATCTATTATTAAGGGCTTGTTGTCTATGGATTTTCTATCTTTATTTCTAATAGGGGTGTCATCATTCCATCAACCACACATCAAACAAGTTCACATGCATGAATATGATTTGCATTTTTTAAGGCGCTATGATAAAATATTTTACATTCACTCTCATTTTTTATACTTCATTCTTAACCTCATGATGTGCACAAAAGCCAAACAACATATGTTTTATTTGAGAAAATCATCGCCAACAAATTACAGACAATAATCAATATAATGCACCAAAAGCTAATGATGTTGCCCAAATCTCATATTATTGACCAACTGATGTGATTTGGTTCCAATATATAGGGCACAAGATCATTTTAGCCTAAACACAAGTATGAACTCACAAATATAATGACCTAATTAAACTTCCCCATGTTGTTCTTCACTTTAAGTGCAATAGACACTAAATGACAAGAATTGCATAAAGTGATGCAAGGATCACCTCCAACTATGCCTATCAATGGCCAACGTTGGAGAAACCACAATTTGGTTGCACATCCAAATATTTCATTTTCCTACATGGAAAATAGGTTCACAATCTTCAGCAAGGAAGTTCTCCAGAAAAATGCATTGCAACGATTATTGGTACAAGTATGAACACTCGAAATTTATTTTCCTTTGTCTCAATGCATTAACATTTTGACCAATTGCATGTTGTTGATTTTCAACATATGTATGAATGGAAATAGAGAGGCTTTATTCATATCTATGGACTTGTCTAGATTCTAGATGCACTAGACATGGACTTACTAGATTGAGATGATCCCCTTCAATTGAATGCAATAACCTCTTTCTTCGATAAAATAGTAACAACATGGAATCCAAGGGGCCCAATGAAATAAAATTGTGTGTTTCAATTCTCAAGTCTTGATGAATCATATTTGATAAACACAGAAGGAATACCTACATCCAACAACTTAAAATATTATGAAGAAATGGTCAACCGTGTGCAGCAACACACCAAATGCAACAAGACCACATGTCCACGAAAGAAAGGTGTTACTCTCTAATGTAGATATAAATCCCCTTGACCACTACAAGAGCATTCATAGTTGTCCATAAATGACAAAAGAAAGCAAATTTTAAACACCTGCACACAATGATACATGTGTGAACATCCATAATCCATAAATTCTCACAATTTGGCGAGCAAATGTTGGAAATCATCCTATTGTGTCTCGTCATGCCGTTTTGAACCACATGGACAAATATGCATGAAAGGAATAGAATAAATCAAATATCTACCACCACATGTTGACAAGAATATCAGATAATGCCAACATTCAAAGCCCAACAAATCTTGCATACATTAATTTCCTCTAAGAAACCATAGTTGATCATGACATTGGTGCACAAGAAACATGCCACATGATTTAAAACATCCCTCTCTTAGTGTGTAGTTATACATTCATTTGCCTTTTATTTGGTAATAAAATTTTCAAGCACGTGCTCATGAACACCAAAACAACATCCTTGATTCCTACTTTCATTGATACCTACATGCAATGCCTGTCACCTCTAGAACTTGTCCCCCTCTTCAAGGATTCCCAAACATGGTATTTTAAAAATAAAATAAGAGGATCCCAATGGAGGAAGAGAAAATCCATGGAAAATCCATGACACAAAGTAGAGATAGTGAATCATAAGAAAAATGCTTCATTTAAATGGAACTACTGGATTGGGAACACATATCCCGAATGCACCTATGTGATAATACAACAATTTATGACCTGGACATGTTAGGCCTTAGAGAATTCAAAAATAGCCACAATTAGTCAAAGCATGGTGTTCCCCTAGAATTATATATTCATATATTGTGCACATCTCAAGAACCACCTTCCAACAAGTGCCCCATCAAACTAGTCAGTACCATTGCTTTTATCTACAAAAAAAATTGCTTACATAATTATTGTTGAACATGCCAATAAGCAAAGATAGCTCCTATCCTTAAAGATTAGTATTCAAGGTACAACCAGTATAGGAAAGTGCTACTTGATTCAATACATAAAATATGCTCTATAATTACCCAATAACAAAACCAAGTCAACCATTCTCCTCCTAACTCAAATAGGCATTTCTACATTCAACATAGATGCGTGTAATATACATTATGGTATTCAAATACCAATTCACAAGGTGAAGGATCTTGAAGGACATTTACTAGCTGTTTTTCAAGAACAAATGAAAGGCATTTAATATGTTCTCACAGATGAAAGGAGATTTGTAGGGCCAAAAATGTTGAGCAATATAAATTATAGGCTGCATGAGGCATTCCCTCTACATATAAATGAAAATTTCAGTGGATTCTCAATCCTACTGGTTGGTGACCTAGGTCATATGCCCTCTATTAGTGACAGACCACTATATGTAGGTAACTCATTTGGTCACACACTTTGGTATAAATTTGACATGTTTGTTACCTTGGACACACATTTTTGTTAACAAAGAAGTAACCCAAAATAGTGGGAATTCCAAAATTTATTGGACAACATCAAGAATGCACACCCAACAACACAAAACTAGAATCTCCTCATATCACGATCATACTCTTTCATGGACCTAATAGAGCATGCATCCTTTACAAGAGAAAATCATCTATACTCAACAAAATAATTAACAACCATGCATAATAAATGAATGCTAAAATCATTTCACATTCCAGTTGCACTAAGAAATTCTGACCAAAGAATACATGTACCAGTTTCAGACATCAACAACACATAATTATAGCCTATAGTACTCTTATGCAAAGGGAAAGAGGTCATGTTGACATCAAACTTATGGGTTGAATCTGGATTGGAAAATGGGGCTCTCGAGAAGGTGGTTGAACTTGTATACATTCCATAATTAAACCACGTAGCTTGTCATCCTTTGTGGTTGTTGACTTCAAAATATACTATTATCCCCTAGGACATCCTCCACCCAACTCATTTTATACTTCCTCTCATTACCCATGGAAATTGACAACAAATCCCACTCAAAATGTAATGGGTTCTGACCATTCATAAGGCTCAAGGTATGACACTAGATGAAACAACAATAGATATCAATAATGTTGACCGGCAGTGACTAAAATTTACTGTAATGTCACAAGTTTGCTCACTGATAGACCTACACATCTCACCTTATTTTACATATGAGCGTTATGCAAGAATGATCCACACAAAAAATGTAAATGCACGTAAACAAGAAGAATCTTGGCTGAGTTGTAAAGAATTTCCTCCCCACTTACACCATAGTTGAATTAGACATCATCTTTAATATACATGGCATTATAAAAAAATGTGTATTTCTGAATAGTTTTAAATTGAGAATGTTTTTATTGATAAAAATTAGTTGCAACAATCACAAAACTAACCAGTTACAACAAAAAAGTCCCCACCAGAGACAAAACCATGAACAAAAACAAAATACAAATAAACTAAGAACATTATTCGAGAGTATTGTTTTGCATAAGGTATCAAAGGTGATTATGTATCTTCACAAGTAAAACATGCTCCTCTTTATTATTAAGGTTGAATTGATACAACTGCAACCATAGAGAAGAAAAATTCTGAGTTTGTTAAATAACTAAAGCAAATCCATTCCTAACGTATAGTTGTTAACAACAAGTTTTCCATATATAGAAGAGGATAGTCAACCGAAAAGTACTCCAAGTGGTAATGAGGATAGAGGGGGAAAAAATTCCAAGTAAGGTAATATTTTTATTGAAATTTTTGGGAAAGAGTTTGGGAAGAGTGAAGCGGAGGGAAAACCAAATATGAGAAAAAG
Organism: Taxus chinensis; assembly: GCA_019776745.2. Classification (NCBI taxonomy): domain Eukaryota; kingdom Viridiplantae; phylum Streptophyta; class Pinopsida; order Cupressales; family Taxaceae; genus Taxus; species Taxus chinensis. The sequence goes on along the minus strand of CM034155.1, from coordinate 383,272,810 downwards.
ATGGGAAATGCCAGAAGAGGTGGGGAATAATTTCAAGAGTTGAACAAAAAGTGTAATCTCTTGTAGTAAGACCCAAATTTGCTAAAGTGAGGCCAACTGGAAGCTTTATATGTAGAATATGCCTTCCCAAAATTTAATATTTAGCCTCAGCAGGGGACTGCCAAATGATGTACTCCATTTTCTGCCACTGAGAGTCGGAGAAGGACAGAGACCACTTTTTATTAAGAGATTCACCAAGTGGCAATGATTGCTGGATTAAATGATCCAAAATGTGTGGCGTGGTTGTATTGATGGTAGAAAGGTTTGGCCAATGCCAATCCTTCCAATAGGTTGAAGGATTGTAAGTGATTTTAAGAAGAACCTTAGACAAGATCGAGAGTAAAATTAAAAAGTAAGAAAATTTATATTTTATGGGAAGGGTAAAATTTTATCGCAACAATTACCAAGAGAGTCAATTGCTAATGTTGTTAACCTAAATGTTCTTAATTATATTGATGCCTTTCTTTGCAAAGGATTTTTCTTTGAATTTAGGTTGAACAACAAGAGGAAGGTCATTGAAATAAATAATTTGATTCCATTTAAATTTCTTCAATCGTGCAAAGAAATTGATCCATAATGATGCAGGAACATCAAGGCCAAAACATAATAAGGTCATATGACCATGAATATGTTGTAAAAAGTGTATATGTGCTTGTAAAAGGTCAAGGAGTGTTTGTTAGAAAGTTGAAAGAGTGAGTTTGACTTTGTAAAGTGGTAATATAGGCTAAATAAGGAATTTAAATGGAATGTCACTATATATATGATTCCATGCACGATTTGATAGATGTATTAGAGTGATATCCATTACTATTTTAGGATTAGAATGTTGTTGAGTCTTGTTAGGGTATTGTTGAGTCATTTTAGGACTTAGCTAGACTCTAAACTTAGCTAGTACATACCTATTTCATAGGTGATTTGAGGGAATTCAATAGAGACACAGGTTTTAGAAGATGAATAATGAATAATACAACATGTATGAGAATTTGAAGAGGGAGTTATACCTTTGTTGGAAGAAATTTGCATGTTTTCCATGACTGTGCATGAGGACTATACCTGGACAGTGAGAATTAAACCCTCAATCTTCTTTAGTCGCATCATTTCTCCTGATTTTTAAAGTGGAAAGTGTCTACATGCATCAAAGAATGTATACATGATTTTTGTAAGTTTTGAAATTGTGAATTTTGGTTATTAATAATTGTTTCCTCTCGGGTCCAATTTAGGGCTTCGTGTATCTTTTAGTTGCATGGATGAAATTGATTGAAATTTTCACATTAATTATATCTTGATAAGACTTAGCAATTCCCCAAATTTTGAGGAGAGTGATTATGTGTAGCCAAAGATCTTATTAACTGCATTTTCAATCTCATGAAACCATGTTACAATCATAGGTATGCACATATAAGGGAAATTTTGCATTGAACACATGATAGTATAACCCTAGTCCATAAAGGAGGGTGATAAACAAGCACATTTGAGATGTTTTGAATTATCTTAGGGGTATGACAATGAATAAAATGCCATGTTTTGAATGAAATCAGATTGTTCAGGGTTTGTATGATTGTTCTAAATCATTGTAAGAGGTTACAAAAGGTAAATTGGAGACTTTGAGCTAAGGATCAATGCAAGAGAGATGGAGTACACCTATGCAGGTATAAATGACATGTTTGATTGATTCTATAGTGAGTCCTATAACGTATTTTCCTTCATTTGAATATAGCATGACTGTATGATTGTGCTAAGTCATTGTGAAAAGGTTGTAATAAAGGTCAGAAGAAAAATTAGCTTTAGAACAATAGTTGAGGGACATTGAACACCTTGATCATGATGGAGAAGGTTTGTTAAGAAGTTAATAATTCCATGAAACCTTTCCATTACATACATGGTCTTAAATTAGGCAAATACGGGCCTTAAGAATCTTGAGGATATAATAGAGGTCTCAAGAAGGGTATAGAGGCAATATTAGCAGTGGAACAACATATACAGATCATAGACACCTTTGTTAAGGTGCGAGAAGCCTAGAAAGTATGAACTCATTCTATGCAAACCTTTCATGTTCATAAGTTGTCTTTAATTGATTGTACATGAGATAGTAAAGGCTACAAAGAAGCTTAAGGGCAGAGTTTTACAAACTACATTGAAGACCCATGTTAGATCACCCAAGAAGGAGTCTAAAGCTTAGTTTGATGTATTGATCATGTTTAACTAGGTGAGAATGATCTTGTAACTCCATTTGAAGAGAAGGACTCCATAAGGAGGAAAAGTGAAGCCTTAAGACAACTCATGAGGTATGTATGCTCATAAATGGATGTTTCTAGCTTGTAACAAGTTTGAAGGTGAGAATAAGAGTCTTGCACTGTTATAAACCATTGGGTTGGTGATCACAAAGTGATCACATCAAATTAATATTTCTACATGTTTGTATCTCATGAATGGGAATGTATTAGGTCTCTTACGTATGCATGGTATTTGAATGTGCCTCAAGTGTTGAAGCATGCAAATGGTGTTATAGAATCTTATGATCCTCAAGCAAGGGTTAGAGTGATTAGAGCAAGTTTAATCTCTTGATTATTATGAAACAAGCATTGTGAAAATTAAACCATCAAGCTAAGATAGATAAAGTTCTAGTATAAGCAAGTTGAGTAAGAAACCCTGCACAACATAACCTGTCAAGTTATCTAGTTATGCCAAAGAGGGAGAGAGCTAGAAATTAAAAAAAAAAGTGCATTTACGAGTTTATCTTCCCATGTGGTAAGAATCCATGAATCTTTATAGGAAGATTTCCATATTTATTCCCTCACAAGGATCTTCCAATGATCAATACCTTGAATGGATTTTGCCACCCATTTCACAGCAAGGCATTTCCCTTGTTGAAGTGGATCAATAATTTCAAGTCCACCCGCAGATCTAGGCTAAGTGCAGAGTTCCTAAGAGATTGTTGTCATCTATTTCTTTCCATTGTTGTTGTTCCAAATAAATCTCCAAACAAGTTGCATGATCTTACCATAAGTAGATTTGTAAGGGAAACAATAAGAGGAGAAGTAAGCATGACCGGTAAACAAAATTGATTAATGACCAAGAACTTGACAACAAGGGATAGAAATTTACATGACTAATTTTCAACCTTTTTTATGAATTTTAGTGAGCGCCTAGTCTTACATATCTCGAGGAGAGAGATGTATACCAAATGAAATACCTAAATAATGAGTAATCTTCCTATGTGGGAGAATGTTCCAAGTTAGGGGAATCCAAGATAGATTCAGGTCATTTTTAATGAATATCACCTTTGCTTTATGGCAACACAACTTAGAACCATATATGTTACAATACATATTAAGTATTGCCTAAGCATTAAAATTATCATGTTCATCATTTTCTAGAAAGAGGAGAGAGTCATCAACAAAATGAGAGTTAAGAGCATAAGCTCCTTAAGGAAGAGTAATTCCTTTAAGGTCTCCTTAGTGATGAGCTCGTAGGAGCATATAACTAGGAGCATAAAAAACCACCACATATAAGAGCGGGGAAAGGGGGTAACCTTTCCGAATTGAACGTTGAAGGTCAAAGGATGATGTGAGGCTTCTATTAACCATGGCCTGAGCATGTTCTTCAGTAAAGAGCATCTGAATAAGTTGTTTGAAGCGGGGAAAAAATCCCAACCACTCAAGCATTTAGAGGATAAATCACCATCATATCCGGTCATATACTTTGTCAAAATCAAGTTTTACCTATAGTGCATCTTGATGTGAATATTCAACCCATTGGAAAATTTCTGACACATAAATAATATTATCTAAAATATAACTACCTTATAAAAAACTAGTTTTCTTTAGGAAAACAATATATTGGGAAATCACTTTAAATTTAATAGCAATATCCTTTGTAATGAGTTTGTAAGATACATTAAGAAGAGTGATGGGGCACCAACCAAATATTTGATTATTGTTACCAACTTTAGGAATAAGCTTGATCAGACCATGGTTAATGACAGCCCCCAAGGATCTGTTGGCCTATGCTTCTTTGTAGAGATTAAACAAGTCTGTCTTGAGGGTGGGCTAAAGAGATTGGAAAAATTCAACCGAGAGCTTGATTAAACTAAATTGGAAATATCCTAGCCTAATCTAACGTTATAGGAGCATTTAAATAAATAAATAATGAAACACTTAAATAATACCCAAACAAACTAAGCAATGAAATATAGAAACCGTAAATACAAAGAGGGTTAGAAAGGCCTTAGTTGATTCGTAGATGTTGCGAGACTATGTCACAGTGGAGAGTGGTGATTAAACTTAAATGTAATTTATTATCCTAATATGATGCTATAGAAGCTATAAATAAATAAGTAATTGTGGTGTTGAAAGTACCCAAACAACTAAGCAAGTGAAATGTGAAACCCTAAAGACAAAGAGGGTTAGGAAAGGCCTTAGCTGATTTATAGATGTCGTGGGACTTTGTCATAGTGCAGACCAACTGAACAGGAGGAGGAAACTACCGCACATGGGCTTGAGAAAATGTAGATCTAGTTTTCTAACTAGACCAGGGCACTTGGAGAAGGATAGGGGCACCTGGGGCACCCTGGTCTAAGATTTGGGTGCCCTGGTATGCGGAAATGACCAGGAAAACTCATCTAAGGTGTTGTTGAATGATTTCCTATGTTCACTTTTAATCACATTTATGTGGCTGAACTTTGTTCGATGTCGCTACAAATCAAAGATGGAGAAAACACCTCCTATGAAGTGTGATGCAGATGAACCAGCCTTTGTCCCTTGTCATGGAATTATATGGATGTAAATGGAGCTCTCGATGCCTTAGACGGATGTAACCTAATGTGGTGATAGTAAGTGCTTAGTGCTTGGTCCCTCATTATAGTCTCATAACTTTATATTTATATGGTTCTCTTGTTATAATTTTGTAATTTATCCTGAAAAGGCTGACCACCAAAAAGATAGAAAGATCAAACGACTATAAAGCTCCCAAAAGGTAAGATTAAAGTGCAAAGAGGATAAGGGCACCTAGGGCGCCCCAATCAGCAATAGGAAAAACATAGTATGAAAATACGGACTAGGCATGTGTGGGTGTAAGATTGAAAGTAAAGACAGAAAGTAAAGTAAAAATAATGCTAAGGACAATCTCCCTTGTAAAAGCCGTTGTGTATGGAGTTTTGTAGACTGGTCTGAACCCACTCGTTGTGTAACCCACTGTGTTATGGCAAAAAACTGAAAAATGAATTGTACCGGTACTATGCGTAAACCCAAATCATGTACCCCCTCTTTGGGGGTGCATACGACGTCGCAGATAGGATAATGCGACCCAAAAGAGGACCGACCGTGGAACAAAAACTATGCCCTGCAAGGGGGAAGGAGATTTGTTGGGTAAAAACCAAGACACATGCACACAACTGGCTAGGAGTTAAGTGTTAGTACAAGTAAAGACAAAAATGCATGTAGAAGATCAGTGTAAGATACAAAGATAATGTGTAAGATAGCATGCAAGTAAACACACAAGAAGCCAACATAGACCGTGAAAAGTGGGTTGCAAACATGATACATCACGCATGATGTCGCAAGACACTCAAGGCCATAGTGGCTGTAAAAAACAACCAAGTGTGCACACCAAACAAAGGGAAAAGCCCACAAGCAGTGACAAACAAATATAAGCAAGTACAAATAAGTAGATAGCCATGGTAGCAAGTAATCCTACCAAACAAATGTTGCACATGAAGCACCTGTTAGCATGTTAGAAAGATAAACTGTATGTCCAAAGTGTGTATAACCGATAAAGTAGTGTGCTATGAAACAATAACACCTATAGTGTATGAAAGTGGATGCCCCCTGGAGCCACTATGGGATTGGTAGTATGCCAAGTATCCATGCTATGTGTAATAAACCTGTATAATCTGTGATCATAAATAGCAAGAAATTGAATGTGCATGTGTGTATGATAAAGATAATGACATACAAGATATCTATCTAACATGTGTAATAAGATGAACATATACAAGCAAATGTAAGAAAAAATAGATGCAACCAAGATATGCAAAATGTTGTAGATGGATGGGATGAAATGTAGTGAGAATGATAGGATCCACGTGCCCCCCAAGTGAATGGAAGTGCATGCAGTGAGGTTCATTTGTTTATGCCCCTCAGTAGTCAAGAATGAACCTTAAACGAGAGTGCGTCATCGGGAAATGGTCAAACTATGTGTTGTGTGTAGCGCGTTGTGTTGAATGTGTAGTGATGATATGTGACATAGAGATGAAGTGTGTGTGACGTTGTAGCCTAAGCATATATCACGACAAGATGATTGAAGAAGTGATGATTTAGCCTAAAGTGTATATCACTAAATGATGCTCAAAATCGGTGATGATGATGCTAGAGTAAGTGATGATGTAGCCTACGACGTTTATCACTACAAGATGAGTAGAAGGAGTGGCGATGTAGCCTAAAGTGTATACCACTAAAGGATGAAAGAGGAAGTGATGATGTAGCCTATGGCTTATACCACTATTCTAGGAATTTCACATGAGGAATGTGTTGAATGATGAACGTGTAAGGGTGATGATGTCAATTTGTGATGTATACCCTCAACAATCCAGTATGGATGATGAGGCTAGAGTGCATCATAGTGTAATGAATGTAGCATGTATGAGTAGATTTGTATGATGCGTAGTATGTGTAGTGCATAGTGTCTATCGTGCAATGTATGAGGTTCATGTGTGTAGGATGCCCTCAATAGTCAAGTGGGAATTGAAGCACAAGAGTGTGTCATCGAGAAATGTCAATGTTAGAGTGTAGATCAATATGTGTATGATTAAAGGTTGATGTTTGGTAATGTGAGTATGAAACATGTGTTGATGCTAGGATAGGGGGGTTGTGTGAGAGCTATGCCCCCCAAGTGCGTGGTGGTGAATCCAGTCATGTGACACTGTCTAAAATATCATTGTTGTCATGATCGAAACCTATTGGAGCAACATTGGAGACGTGATAAGCAATGGAATGAGGTGGATCGTACAAAAAACTATTGTGACGTAGTGTGTAGGCGTTCATTGCATACTCTTTTTCAGTGAAAGGGGTACTGGTGGACAGTCATGTGCATACCAACGAGACAGATTTGGAGCATAAGTGGTGAGATGATTCATTACCGAGTGGAAATATTTCCAAAAGTCATAGGAAATATGAGAGAAGTGTGGTATCTGTATCTAAAGTACCACTAATATAATCAAGCCAATGGTTACCCAAGTATTAGTGAAGAGATGGGCAAGGGGCACGTGCAACGAAGATCGTAGAATAAAACACACGAAGGCCATAGGCCGTCGTAACATGACAATAACCATGATAAAGATGAGAATGAGCTGAATCTTTGGTAATATGTCATTAAGCGTCAAACCAAGCCGCGTTAAACCCTCAAGTGTGCATATAGTGTTTGAACAAGTGTGATAGATCGGGATACTATGCCAAAAGGATTTTTTGATTAGTAGTGTGCATGTGAAAGGAGGTGGCAGAGATGTAAGATTGCGTAGGTAGGAGATAAAACAACATCTAAAGTGTTAACAAATCCCTGATAAAGTATCATAGAATTCGTAGAAGGAGGGATCTTGAATTCATATTCACCTAGGCCATCGACCATGAAGGTGTCTTCGAAATTAAGAGTCATCTACATGTGAATAGGAGTAAAATTTTGTTGGCCTAATTCTTCATTTGTGAGCTCGATACGGTGTCAACTTCATCATTAGAGTCCTCAAAATCGTTTGTGTTAGCATTATCATGTTTTATGGATTTTTCAAGTATATTGTCCAGGATTTGTCACTAGGTGGAGAATTGAGAAGTGTCGTCGATATGCGGAGAAGAATAAGTGCTCATCGAAGAAGAGTACACGTTGGGTGAGATAATTGTCCATAGTGTGAGTAGAAATAGTCAGAGTAATCATGGAGTAGTAGAAGAAGGTTGCAAAGCGCTAGATTGACCAATGTCATATGTGCATCAATACAAATATATAGAATGTGCTATGTATGAGGTATTGGCATAGCAATAACAGGGTCTATGCAAAAAAAATTTGAAGGGTTCTGGGTCTAGCAATAATTTTATGTTCATATCCATCATGCAATAATTTGACACATTGGATGTACAATAGATGGCATTTCTTTCATTTCCTAAATCCAAGGTCTCCCTAGTAAGAGGTTGAATTGCAATGATGTATCTATAACAAAAAAATTAGTGAGAACGGTCTTAAGCCCAACCCATATGTGTAATGAAATAGTCCCTAAACATGTGCGAGTGGTAGAATCATAACCACATGGATGAGAGTATAATTCTTAGAAATTAGATTATCATTAATGCCTAGTTGTTTTAAAAGAGAACGAGCACACAAGTTGACGGTCCGACCCATTATCAATAAGTACTCGTTTGATGCAAGTAGTACTAATGATGGTGGTAATGAGAAAGGGTATACATGGATTACTTTTAGCAAAAGGTGATAGATCCTCATCAGTGAAAGATATAGCATGTGGCATATTTCTTAGAGACTGTATGAGGTGTGTAAAGGACACCACATAATATAAATTTCTATATGAATGACATGAAGGGGTGCTTCCAGTGTTTAACGATAGTCTGGTGCACTACGCAACAAGTCATAGAGAGAAATCTTAGCTGGTGTGTTTTTAAGTTCTATAATATCATAACCCTTAGGAGGAGCCGAAGGAGCCGAGGAAGTGATATGTTGAGGAAGAGTAGCGGGTGGAGCCATAGGAGGATGAGTGCGGCAAGTAGTAATTACATTGATGGATGGATCAACCCTAGGCGTAACAAAGTGAGGAGGATGTTGAGTACGTACTTGCATGAAATCAACAACAGTAGTGACTATACTAGAGACTTGCATGACTTGATAAGGAGAAGATATTTTCAAAAGGAAGGGTTGGATCGTTCGGGTTCACCAAAATGATTAAACTAAAATTGAAATATCCTAGCCTGATATAATGTTGTAGGAGAAGTAAAATAAATAAATAATGAAACAATGAAATACTGAAATAATACCCAAGCAAACTAAGAAATGAAATATAGAAACCCTAAATACAAAGAGGGTTAGAAAAGCCTTAGCCGACTCACAGATATCGTGGGACCGTGTTGTAGTGGATACCAGTTGAACATGTGAAGGAAACCATTACATAGGAGCTTGAGAAAATGTAGATTCAAAATGTCTGGCTAGACTGGGGTGCTTGGAAAAGGGATTAGGGCACCTGGGGCACCCTAGTCTATGAAAAAAATATGTAAACCTCTTCCGAGGTGTCGCTTGATGTTCGCATGTGTTTGCTTCTTGTCATGTGAATGTTGTTGTGTGATTGCCGAAGTATTGTTAATCCTGCAATAGGAGAATCGCCTGTAAAACCCTAGAAAAAGCATCAAAAACCTGAAAAATAAAGATGCATATGAAGGGGTCGGACTGTTCTCAGTAGCCACAATGGTGGACTTACTAACTGAGCGTTGCACTACATCTCAGACACAATGTAGTTCTAGGTGTGTGTGTGTGGAATTGTGCCCTAGGTGCTCTTGTGTGTGTCACACTTTATGAGTAGCGAGCAATAACTAGATGTAGAATGTAAATAATGTGTGCATGGAATAGAATAAAGTCCCCTCCTATGAAACGTGATGTAGAAAACCATCCTTTGTCCCTTGTGATGGAGCTAGATGGATGCAAATGGAGCTATAGATGCCTTGATGGATGCAACCTTAGGTGGTGATAAATAATGCTTAGTGTTTGGTCCCTTATTATGATCACATAACTTTATATTTATATGATTCCTTCGCTTGAATTTTTTAATTAACCCCGAAAAGGCCAACCACCAAAAAATATAAGAATCTCAAACGGTTAGAAAGTGCCCAAAAAGTGAGAGGAAAGTGCAAAGAGGACCAAGGTGCTTGAGGTGCCCCAGTCAGAAATAAGGAAAACACGGTATAAAAGGACAGACTGGGCAAGTACGGGTGTAAGATCGCAAGTAGCAACAGAAAACAATGCACGGTGGCCAAAGAAATGGGTTAATTAGTACTCTTTTTCACTTAAGAACCATATGAATAGTAGTATGAGACATTGACTAAATAATTACCCAAAGTGTGTGATTTTGTGGTTTTGATCATGTATTAGGGCAACCAAAAAGAGGGTCAAAGACTTCCAGGGAATTATGACAACGAAGCTAGGCTGAAAATTCCTCAAAGATGAGAGGGGAAGATTGAGGCCAACTTCAGGCTCTCTTATGTTCAACCATGTTAAAATCACCTCCTAAAATCTACTTAGTTGGGGGCATATGTGAACACATCCAATTCTATAAATTGACACGTTCCACTGAGGTATTTGTAGAATAGATTGAGTAGAAACCAATGATTCTCTCTCCAACATGTATATAGTGGACCAAACACATCTATGTTCAAGGTCTTCACCTATGACAATGATCTGAGAAGAAATGGAGGGGGAGAGAAGCAAAGTTGCACCACCTCTTCGATCCACACGAGAAGCAAAAATAGGTAAGAAGTACTTGAGAATGCAATGAAGGTTGAACAATAAAGCACAACCACTAACTTTAATCTCTTGAAGGAAGATAACATCATATGAGTGATTTTACAACACCTTTTTGATGTGGAATTTATGTTCAGGGAGCATGAGCCCCTGAACATTCCATGAAAATAAAGACAACTTCATTGAGCACCCTCATAAAGAGGCTACTCAACCTCATCACTGGAAAACAAAGAAAAGAGTTTGGAATCAAAATTGGGTAAAAAGGAGGGACATGGTGTTCTTTCAGCTCTTTTTCCTGATCAATATTTTTCTCTACCGTCCTTTGAGGTTTTAGACACCTTGTGAGAATACCCAACATTATTCTTAGGCATTGAAATAGGATTTCAAGTTAATTTTCTACCTCTTGAGGAGGATCTGGCTCTCTTGCCAACCGCCTTCCAGTTGTAAGGCAAGTGGATGTCATTTACCTGAGTTTCTGGAACATAATCAAGTGTTGAGCTATTAGAAAGAATCTAAGTGTCACTAGTTTTTGGGCTATGCGTAAGAGTATTAGAACCAGGATCCCTCAAGGGTGGAGATGGTATTTTAGGCAAAATTGAGACCAGATTGACAACCTTCTTAGCATCAAGTTCATCTAACCTTTGTTTCCTGAGTTTTTGTTTGGGGCAGTCATGGATTAGGTGTCCATATTCACAAAAGTAGAAGCATGCATTAGGTTTGTTTAGATACACAACATGTTGAAGCTAAGAAAATCTTGAACCAAATAATTGAACTGAAGTGAGGAGCGGCTGAGAGAGGTCCATGTCAATGCAAACCCTAGGATGGTTTTGAGGACCTGAGAATTTATCTTTATTTCTTTTACACCAAAGGACATTGCCCAACTGGCTTGTAAGCTCATGTAGAAAAGGTCTAACAACTAAGTTAAAAAAAATGGAATTCAACCCACATGGGGTATTGTGATCAAGATGGCACTTCAGGGTGAAATTTGAGCTTCAAACCCTGAAGAAAACATACCTGACCACAAATAACCCATGTTTCATATTGTAGCCCTTCCTGGACAAAATCAGATGAGGCAAAGAGAACAAAGACATATCCTTTACCTAACCCCCTTACAAATTTAATTTTTCACCATCTAGTTTCCTCCCATACTTGTCATGTCCTATTAAACTTTGATCTCAGGAGAGCATTATATTCCCATACAATGTCAAAATATGAGCTTTGGAACATGGGATGTTTTTTGCGTATAACAAAATTAGGAAGAGAAATATTATTGCAACATTGCTTGTGTGTGTGTGTGTGTGTGTGTGTGTGTGTGTGTGTGTGTGTGTGTGTGTGCAAGTGTGTGTGTGTGTGTGTGTGTAATTGCCTTTAAGGGTACCTGCTGACATTGAAATTTTTCATGGCATTGGCCTAAACGGGCTTCAATGTAGTTTTAGATTCAATCCAACCTCGTTTATTGCACAGAATGTAACCCTTTTTAGGTAATCCTTGCACATTACATTGGCTAAATTTATTGAGAATTGTTTTTTCACTTATAGTGAGCATTCTGAGTAGAGTAGGAAGGAATTTAGAGTGTGGCTTTACACTCAAAGATTTGATAAAATATTCTTGTGTGAAATATTTGCAGGATTTATCAAAAATTCCATGTTTTCCTACATCTTATTGGTGGAAAGACAAAGTACGACAGGGGATTTCTAACTACTTTATGAATAAAGGGAAATAAGTGTTGTAACCTAGTTTGTTTAGAAAATAAAATAATAATATCAAACATAAGTTTAATCACTCCCTTTAGAAATTCCATTATAAGGAAATTAAACATCGTCCATATCAAAACTGGCAATTATTTGCATTTATTTGGGTTCAGTAATGCTATTATGCATAATTATAGGTCTGTACCATTCAAAACATCAAACATCAAGGCTTAATGAGAAAATTGATGTATACAATTACGAAATTGTTCTTCTGGAGTTGCTAACAATGACTCAAATTTTCTTTAGTTAGTAATATTTATGTTTGTTAATACGACCCCCAGATTGACCTGTCATGCATGAAGTTGCAGAAAAAAACGTGTAAATGCCCTCAGATTGACCTGCCATTTACAAATTTTTTTTATAACATATTAAATTTCTTTCACCTACAATCACAACCATGCCCAAAATTTAGCAATAACATATTAAATATCTTTAATTTTCCACCCTCTAGTTTCCTCCCATACTTGTCGTGTCCATTTGTAAAATTCACCCTCGGGAGGAATGCCGCTAAGGAAAAAAAGTACAACTGTATACAGGGAAATGTCCGCAAAAATTTCAGCAAACTCATCATGCAGATGAAATTCAAAAGCCTTACCTTATGTATGGAGGTCAGTGTTGTTGCATGCTGAGGTGTTCATTGTTGGAGGTCGGTCACCTTGCTGTGGCGGATTCTCAGGAGAGGGATGGACATCCACTTCTATATTCGCACTTAAACAAAAATAATTGTTGCAAGCGTTGAAACCGTAGCGTTCTTGGCAGTTGAGCACTCCACTCCACGCTATGTAGAGGGCAAAATAACCTTGAATGCACGGTGATGTTGACGATAGATGAATGAGTTAAACTTGCTCATCAAGGGCAGTCGGGACCGAGCTTCTTCCTTCTCTGGATGATCACTCTCCTTTCATTTGTAGCTCTACAACTCTCCGACGAGTACCTCTATATGTAGAAATTTTCTCGTGAGGTTTGCAATATTCTGGTTTACGATTTCTATGATGACCCTCTTCATCCAGTATTCTTTGTACTGTCCGACGAAAACCCTGTCTTGCTGCCATTCAATACTCCAAACCCAAACCCGCCATTTTTTTGCAAGAAGTTGTATCACCTTTTCTACAACGAAAAATGAAACGACCTCTTTCTGTTAAACAACAACATTTTAATTTGTCTATAGTATTCTACATATTGATACTTTCCACGAATTGATTATAAAATAACAACAAACATATAATATAAGAATTTTGATGACAACATTTGAAATACAAAAAACAGAAAACAAATTTTCATTTAAAAATGGTTCTTAACAATTTAATGGTGTAATTTGTTTTATATATTACACATATTGATGATTATACAAGGGAATATAGAACAAGTAAACAAATTTACTTTTTTTTTGGTTTACAATTGTTTCCTTACAAGAAACTAATAAAACAAAAAAATTGGCTAATTTTACATCGTTCATTACTTAATGTTGTCCTTGCCACCATACATCGTTGAAATAACCCAAACTTTTACACCCACAAAAAAATTATTAGAAGCTGTCAAAAATTAAACAGTGGCATGCACAATTTTGATAAATTATTCACGTCTCCTAACCAAAAAAATTAACATCAACATAAGTTACACAATGTAAGTAGTGGAGAATAAGTACATGTCTTTCTTAATCTACAAGAAATATAGAAAAGAAAGAGACCGTAGGTATCGCCCTTTCATAATTGTGGAACTGTCACGTCTTCGACCGAACATGATTCACTCCTCGCCAGTCGCCAGTCGCAGGAACTTTCATAGCTTAAAACAATGTACGAGATTTACGGGAAAGAGAAAAAGAAAAGGCAGGAAGAAGGAAGCTTGGTGGAAATTTTATGGACATTCCAAGAAGCTTTTTATAATGCCCTTTCGTTTTCTTTCACGGGAATTTACATCCTCGTACAAAACAAAGCCTTACGTGGCATGGACGATGGGAGTGACGGGACCCTCAAAGATCTCAAAAGATCTCATCATCATAAATTTTGCTTTCACATACTCTAAATTTAATGCTCATATATAAACTTGTCCCACTCCCACGTCATGAATGAGAATCATTGCCTTCCCGCCAAAAGGAACACATATGTGATTGGAGAAAATTCTCTCAAAGTCGACAACGAGAATATAATGGACGTGTTTCAAAGAATCTTGAAAAGTTGTAGTGATTGGCTTTTTAGTGGTTCCATTCCTTCATTACGCCGGAGGCGTGGCTATAGTGCAGTAGACCTCCAACGACGACGCTCTCCTGCTTGAGTCGCTTCGACCTGCCTGTCATCGCGCAGCCACCTGTCGCCCAGTCTCGCCACTGCTGGTCTCTGTATACCTGTCATGGCATGCACTCTTTGCGGCGTGGCTACTCTACAACTGTCCCTGTTGGTGCGGTTACCTGTTAAATATGGTTCGTATTCTAGTTTTTCGGTTTTTTCTGTTCTTATCTGTTTGGAAATTGCTTGTGTGTGGCCCCTGCTTCGACCCTTCTGGACAGCGTCCCCACTACTGCCTAGGTTTGAATTCTTACTGTCAATTTTTTATATTTTACTGCAATGTATTCGCAGTGGTAGTTTTGAAAATGTAGGCCCTAAAAAACAAATACAGGAATTTAAGGTCTTTCTCCAACAAATTTTGAATGTAGGCCCTAATATGCTTGTAAGAGATTCTGAATTTCTTACTTCATGGTCCTTGAAATATTAATTGTCTTTTTGTTCAGCGTTTAAGGAAATATTGTCTGGCTCATCTTCAGAAAGTGATTTAGTTGGACTGAACCTTGAGAGTTGAGTGGTAGACTATGAAAATGGGTATATAAGTTTCTGTAATATTTGTTTTGTCCAATTCAAGTTACATGGAAACATTATTTGGTGAACTAGGAAGTTTTCAAGTGTTGACTTTTAACTGCTCCGTCACTCCACTTAACATATTGAAAGGTTACATGGTACTCCAGATATTTGTTTTCTCCTGTAAGTAACATTGAGATCAAATTTTTAATATAATGTTTGATTTGGTGAGTTTGCCTCTTTACTTTTTTTGCTAACTTATGGTCCTGTAAATGTTGTGAGTGACGCGATAGTATTCCTCTATTATGTTGCCTCCATAGTTAGCAAAGATTATCTATGCAAGAAAACGTTTCCAGATGGAGAGTACGCATGGAAGGTGAGAATGACTTTAGGGTTTAGGGTACAAGGAACGCTCTGTAGAGGCTGTTCCTTCAGCTTTAGATCAACGACTTCCCCCTGAGGAAGATATAGAGACAGAGACCTCGAGAGAGGATAAGTGACAAGCACTTCGTAGTCGGTGTAATGAGCATCCAAACCAAACCGTCTCGAAAATTGAATAAACATAATTTGCAGTCGCAAAATTCTCCGGAGTGTCGGCCACATGAGGTTTTTTAGTGAGCTTCTTCAAATGCCCCGCTATAGAATCTTTGCGTCCTGCTTTCAACAATATTTTTGTGAGCAGATGCAGTGCTAAATTTATCAGCAAATTGTGTGGAGTTTGAACAGAGCTTAATAATTCTTGCCTCAAAGAAATGTGGGCTCCTGGAATGCCATGATTGCAGGATATGCACAATATGAATTTGTTGAAAATGCACGTGAACTGTTTGATAGAATGCCTCGAAGAGATGTGATGTCAAGGAGTGTCATGATTGCAGGGATATGCACAAAATGGATTTTGTTGAAAAAGCCCATGAACTGTTCCCATATGCAGCTTAGGACAGGGGTGTGCACATCCATAAGAGTATAATGCAAAAATGTGGAAGAATACACAAGGAACACGAACCTGTTTGACAAAATTCCTAAAAAAAAGTGATTTCATGGAACGCGATGATTGCAGGATATGCACAAAACAGTGTTATTGATGACGCTTTAAGGATTTTCAAAGAAATGCCTCAACAAATTACAAATTACAATCAGGGCATTTTATTTGAACATCCCCTTCGCTGCACAAGATATTAAATTTGCATCACAACTGCAAAAGTGATGTTTCAACTGACCCGTGTCAAGGGGAAAAAGTCCGCACCAGTGACTTATTCTTGATTTCCGAAGGCAGAGATGTGTCATACGACGTATTGAATTTTTTCTTTCAAAAGAGCAGACAAAGGATTTAACTCTGGGTTTAGAAGCCACCCAGTAGCCTTTTATATGCGTTCTTCATTTTCCTTGTTATTATGAGGAGGATTTTCATGGGGATTAGCAAAGCCGCCACCTATCTAGCTTATTGCCTGATCAATTTGAAGCTTGAATAGGGAAAAGGGGACTTGTGGTGAGTTGGGCGCACCAGAGAGAGATTCTCTCTCATCGTTGTACTGGAAGCTTCGTGACCCACTGTGCTTGGAGTTCAACAATGGAAGGATTGATTAATGGGTTTGCCTTATTTGCCCACCTTCTTCTTCCACCGTTATCCACTTCACAGCTTTAGAAATCGCTTCCCTATTGAGCTCTTGCTCTTGGTCCTCCATCCTACTTTCTTCTGAAAAAATATACATAAATTGAGAAAATATAGTTTTTCTGCAAGACACATTTATATGCGTCACTGCGATAACAATCATTCTACTATTACTACTACTTCCTTAGATCATAGTATATGTAGATAATTTGTGAGCAGACCTCCAAATTGGACTGAGAACATAATTTTTCATTTGAATCTATTCATTATGGTGATCATTGCGAGGAGAGAGCTCGAAATTGGACTCTTAACATAATTTTCCGCATGAACCAATTCATTATGCATTTATGTTATTTGTTGGTTCAAGAAAATTCCACATATAGATTTCGTCAATAAGGTTCATTGTTCGTTGCATATCAAACCGTAAATAAGTAAATGTAATTGTTTGGCTTCGTATCCCAAAGAATTTGGTTTTCAATTCTGCACGTTTTGATTTTATTTACTGTGTCTACCATGGTCTGGCCAAAAAATAGATTGGAATGTTGGGTTTTAATTTAATTTGAACTTTAGTAGTCCTTAAGTTCACATGTTTGAGATGATCCCTGTGTTGCTTCAGTGAATTTAGGCTGGATAGATTTGGTTTACACTCAATCATCTAAGTGGCTACCCTTCTTTCTCTACGAGCCTCTACTTGCTTTTTTGGTTTGGCTTGGTATCCCAAAGAAATTGGTTTTCAATTCTGCAACGTTTTGATTTTATTTGGTGTGTCTATCATGGTCTGGCAAAAAAAACAGATTGGAATGTTGGGTTTTAATTTAATTTGAACTTTAGCAGCCCTTAAGTTCACATCTTTGAGATGATCCCTGTGTTGCTTCAATGAATTTTGGCTGGATAGATTTGGTTTGCACTCAATCATCTAAGTGGCTACCCTTCTTTCTGTAGAGCCTCTACTTGCTTTTAATCTTATCCTGATCTCTAACTTTTTTGTTTGCAATGTAGTGCGAGTGAAGTGGCCCTCAATTCAAAATTGCCAACTTTGTTAAATTCAATACATAAAATTATATGCATATGGTAATGCCCAAATACCTTTAGTCTACATCCTTGAGGCGAATTGTCTCTACGTTGACTAAATTACGGTTGGATAGATGCAGTTTGCTTATTCATGCGGATTGCTTATCCTAGCTCTACCATTGGTTTGAATCATTGGTAGCAATTTCTTTTAGGTTTTTAAGCCCAGTGTGCAATTGCATGAATGTTTCTAAATAGTTACAAGACATTTTAAACAAATCCATTTTGCGCATATCCTGCAGACCATTACTATCCACAAATACGACAATTTCAGGATATATTTCTCAAAACCAGGGGCTTCAACAAATTCTGAAACTATTTTTCTGTTCAAGCCCAACTTAAATTGCATTATGCATTTCTCCCCAAAGAGATAGAGACACGAACTCTAATTCCTCTTCCCAGCTTTGTCCCTCCTAAAATACAATAGAATTGTAACTAAAAGTCTGCGGATAGTTTTGTATAATTTGAGTAGTAATTATTGCTAGCAAATGTAAGCAGCAGCTGAGATGATTTTTTATTTTAACTTGGACCATTAATTTATCTTTGTGTGCCATCCTTGACCAACCACCATCAGATTGAAGAATTTCCAAGAATCCTGTAACTTGCCCTTCCAATCTCGCTTTATCTGAGCTTCCATCTTCAGCCCCATTACAGCAGTCCATATGAATCACATCTCCTAGATTACTACCAACTCTGCAAAAAAAATCAGATAGAGAACAATATTGAAGCATCTTTTTGTTCTATTAATTCAATATAAACCTTTAGTAAACAACAAATTATTTTTAATGCTATACGTATCGTAAATTGCTATAAAAAATTCTACAAGGCAATAACGGTGGATCAAACTTCATCAATCACCTAACCAATCAATTGTTAGCCATACTAACCCTATGTGTTCCAATCAGAGTTAGTTTACATATTACAAACATTTGTTATTAAGGACAGTTACAAATAGAAAAGCATGTCAGTATAAACCCCTAAAACTTGCCATAACATATATGTTCATAAAATTCATTCACTTCACTCTAAGTAGCAACTATTTTCACCAATCTCGCTTTATCTGAGCTTCCATCTTCAGCCCCATTACAGCAGTCCATATGAATCACATCTCCTAGATTACTACCAACTCTGCAAAAAAAAAACAGATAGAGAACAATATTGAAGCATCTTTTTGTTCTATTAATTCAATATAAACCTTTAGTAAACAGCAAATTATTTTAATGCTATACGTATCGTAAATTGCTATTAAAAATTCTACAAGGCAATAACGGTGGATCAAACTTCATCAATCACCTAACCCAATCAATTGTCTGCCGTACTAACCCTATGTGTTCCACTCAGAGTTAGTTTACATATTACAAACATTTGTTATTAAGGACAGTTACAAATAGAAAAGCATGTCAGTATAAAACCCCTAAAACTTGCCATAACATATATGTTCATAAAATTCATTCACTTCACTCTAAGTAGCAACTATTTTCACCAATCTCGCTTTATCTGAGCTTCCATCTTCAGCCCCATTACAACAGTCCATATGAATCAAATCTCCTAGATTACTACCAACTCTGCAAAAAAAATTAGATAGAGAACAATATTGAAGCATCTTTTTGTTCTATTAATTCAATATAAACCTTTAGTAAACAGCAAATTATTTTAATGCTATACGTATCGTAAATTGCTATAAAAAATTCTACAAGGCAATAACGGTGGATCAAACTTCATCAATCACCTAACCAATCAATTGTTTGCCGTACTAACCCTATGTGTTTCCAATCAGAGTTAGTTTACATATTACAAACATTTGTTTATTAAGGACAGTTACAAATAGAAAAGCATGTCAGTATAAACCCCTAAAACTTGCCATAACATATATGTTCATAAAATTCATTCACTTCACTCTAAGTAGCAAACTATTTTCATTCAAAACTTTTGCGTACATGCTCATTAAAATTTTCATGATTGTCTTTCTTTTCCAAGTTTAAAAAAGTTTTTTCCATTCTCATAGAACTATTCACCATTGTATACGGTACTTATCTTTTACACACTTATGGCAGTGTATAAGTGTCAACCATAAAGTGCTACGACTTGTCGAAAATGGCAAATACTACTCCAAGAAAAGCACTTGGTGCACCAACAACTATCAACAAGCTACATCCATATCATATGGCATGGATATTGGAAGGAAGAGTCATTCACAAAGGAACAATACATAACTACAACAATGCAAAAGGAGAAGGCCATATTCTCAATTTCAATGTAATTGACACTCTTGGTGATGACATAAAACGTTACATGCTTTGGCAAAGCTGCAGCTTTTTACCATGCAAAAATCCAGGAAGGCACAGTTTACACAATTTCAAAGGGCACGCTCAAATATGTTAAGATAGGCTATAGGGATTCCAGCAGCCCATGGGAAATCATGCTAGAAATGGATTCTATTATAGAGATATGTACAAACCCTACTGCGTACATACCAACAACTACTTTCCACTTCACACCAATTAGTGCTATTCAAAAAATCCCTCTAGGAGCCACAATGGATGTTTTAGGCACAGTAACTTGTTGCTCTGGTATTTCTACAAGCACTCGACCAGATGGAAGTAGCACACAACATTCTACAATCAATATGAAGGACCACACCGGATATTGCATAACAATTACTCTATGGGGAGTTCTTTGTGACGAGGCAAACAACATCTTACAACCACAACAAGGTCAGCTTGCAGTCACAATGCCCAATACTAGCTGTTAGAAAAGCTAAAACCGCAGAGTTTAGGGGAAGAACACTAACGTCAGTTCCTTCCACCCAGCTGTTTGTAGCACCAGCAGTACCGGAGACAGAATCACTACAAATTTGGTTAACTACTACTGAGGCATCTACCAGCACAGCTCTGCTCACTACACAAGCAGCCGTGGAGAAAAACATTGCGGATATTCATGCTTGTACCAGCCCCAGTCCTAACCAACAAATTGCTACCGTTGCCACTATTATACACCTCAACATGGAAAACTATTGTTACCCTGCATGTTCACGGCTTGTTAATAATAAACAATGCCGAAAAAAGCTAATTTCCAGCCCAGATTCAACATGGCATTGCAGCAAATGCAACTTGGCCACAACTACATGTGATTATAGATATGCTCTACACATGATGGTGGAAGACCGAATTGGGACCATATGGGTGACAACCTTCGATGACGTAGCATTAACCCTGCTTGGGGTACCTGCTAATGCTCTAAAAGAGCCAACAAGGAGTATAGATGACCTGTGGAACATTATTAAACAGGTGCTATTTCATACGTACAGGTTCATTTTCTTTGTGAGCCCATCTACCTATAAAGGAAAGGAACAACTCTCTTGCACAGTTCACAGCATGACGCCTGCCGAACAAGACGTGGATCACGCAGAGCTCATAGCAGCATTTCTAGATGGCACATAATGAAAAAAACAACCGCAAAATTTTTGTATATATACGTGGATCACACAGAGCTGCTAGCAGCATTTCTAGATGGCACAAAATGAAAAAAACAACTGCACATATTTTGTATATATACGCTTGTTAACAAAGGACTTCACTTGTTTGTAATATGTTGTACATATATGTATATATATGAAGACAAGTATTCTGTGTACAATCCATCTTCTTATTGTTGTACAACTAATTCTAGCTAGACCTGGTTGCTGCTTATAAAAAAACATCTTTGTATTTAATAAACTATAATTACCTAACAAATATTATAGTTAGAATTGTAATCACAAAGAAATTGAATCTCCTCCCCACTTTAGCTTGTGTGATTTTATCCTCTTTTTAAAATAATGATAAAGGAGCATTTGCAAAAAATTCAAATTTCACAAACAAAACTAATCGCCCACATGAAAGAACTGTGATTTAGAAAAAAAAAACCCCTCTTAAAATACCCTCTGGGATTTCCTTAAAAAAACAGCTTACTTACGAATTTGTACATTTAAAGATAAAGCCTTCATTATGACATTCATTGCTTTCCTTTAAATACAACCTTCTAAAATAAATTACATCCTTTTGCATATCATTTTAGTCTCACACGCTCATGCTTTTCTTCTCGTACTTTTGAGCTTAATTTGCTAGGAAGTAGCTTCCATAAAAAAATGAACCAAAATTTGCAGATTTTAATCTCGAATCTGAAACAGACAGCCACAACCAGCCGACAAGATTTACACCTGGGTGGAACAAACATCTCATCAGCTATTTTTCAAGAGATTATGCAATACTGGAATTTGAGATATATTTGTTATTCATCACTATTAAGGATAAGTTTGCAGTCAAAAGACTGTCTAAAGTTAATAACAGACCTTTAGATTATCCCACCTTAAGCTAAAAACCTATTACATTGTTACTCTTATGTACATTGGTATCTGTTAACTAAGAAAAAAGCTTATTAGAAGGCCCAAACTGTTGTTCAAGCTGCGAGCACTTGCAACTACATCTAACAAACCATTAGGTAGTCCCTGATACCACATCTTTTTCAGGCATTCTTTCAAACAGTTCATGTGCATTAGGTATGCTTCCACATTTTGTATAGATGTCTACTAGGGTGCTTGCAACTACAGACCTGCAGTTTCCTGTAGACAAGGTACGTTATGTTTTGATTTGCAATGCTCGAATCCATCATAAAGATTTCAAACTTAGTTGTATGGAGAAGAATCCCTTGATTATCTGATGAAAGAATACTTATCCAGAGCCCTTTAAACAGATGGCTTGGAATGAATTGATCTTATACAGTCGATTGCCCTTAGATATTGTTTAGTTTAAATAAATCAGGAGATATTTGTGTTCCTTGGCACAGCCACTACTAGAAAATTATGTAAGGAAAATTTCATTTATGTCATTTGCTCTATAAATGACTATTGTATTTACTAACCTATACTATTAGCAAATGTTACTGTAAGATTTGACTTTTTAAAATAAAATACACAACCACCAAACATGCTTGAGGGATAGTCAGAACGGTATTGTACACATAACAAGAATTTTCTTCTATTATGATTAGAATTATACATTGGCTATTATATAGCCATAAAGACAACAAACTCCTTTCCTAATAAATAGAAACTAGGTACAAGAAAGAACCCGGAATAATCACAGGTATAACAAACATATATATTATTGTTATACTGTACAATAGTAATCCCATTACTAATTACTCACTAATTTTTTTTTAACAAGAACAGTAATAAATGTTTTCCTAACATTGATTAAGATAATATACCATTGGTTACCAAACCTATTTAAATTAACCATTTTAGTTAAATCATTTGGTATTTTCTTGAGCTATTCTTCCAAACCATAATGGCCCTAGGTTTTGCATTTTATCCTAATATCGGTTAATGTTTTCAAAGTATGTGTCA